>QOCX01000205.1:211228-260162 GCA_005959815.1 Sarcophaga bullata
AGCTCAAACATAAACACGTCTATTCATTTCAAAAATCAAATTAAGAAAAATTCAAATTTAGCTGCAATGTTGCTTCTCAGGCTGGTTAGCCCCTGTACACATCTGAGATTACATTACCTCATCAATAGGTCTACAAACTAATCGTTTCTAAATCGGTTTGAAGAATCGTGAGTCGCATACAAATTTGAAATTCTATTTGTTTAAGCCAAATATGAGCTTCATCATTGAAAATAATTCTCAAATTCTCAAATAATTCTTATATTTCACACACAGCATGAATTTTGTCAGTAAAATTCAGATCTTAATTATCACTTTTAACATTGCCACTTGCCACAAATTGTGGTGCCGTAGTCTAGTAGGTAGTGTGTTGGTTATTAGACGAAAGGCCAGGGTTCGAATCCCCGGTCAGTCATCAAAACGAAATATGGAAAAATGTTTCTTCGGCGACTTCCTCTCAGCAGATTTCTGGCAAAAACTCTGAGGTAAATAAAATTGCCATGAAAAGTTTCTCAAAAAAATCTGTCGTTCGAGTCGACTTTAAATTGTAGGTCCCGCCACTCATGTATAAAATTAACACACACAACATAAGTGGTGTGAGAAGCTAGGTCGTAATCCTGACTGAAGGGTTGTAATGGCCATTATGTATGTACTTGCCACAAATCTTCTTAATGTGAACAAATTTACACTGTAATACTGTAAACGATCTCTATACTAAAGTAAGTATTGTTTAAGTCCACAATGTACGATCAGATAACCGGTTACTATCCCCAGACTGCTTGTGAACAGTCTGATGAAGAACTCCAATTTCTTATCATTATATTTAAATAAAAAAGAATATTCGCATTGTTGATAAAATAAATTCTCAATCCACTAGTATACCAACGCAATCTGTGCTGAAGAATGTGTTTACAAAACGAGTTTATTGTTTACGGGTTGATTTTGTATGGCATATTGTTTTACGATAATATTTTTGAAGACTAACGCTCGGTGTATGGACCTATTTATACGTACATTAAAATAATGAAAACAGGTTATGGAAGAGGGAAAGAGGGAGATGTGAATATTAATTCAAATCTATTTATATTATAAGTGATAGCAAGGATATCTGCAGAAGGAAAGTTTATATATACAGATAGTGTATCTAAAGCATGAATTCTGTCGGTAATGCATTATGCGATCCACTGACCAATCAACCACATTTTCGGAAACAAGTTCCTTTTATTTCCCGACAGCGTTTAATTAATCAATTTTAATTAATTATTCAGTTGGAAGCCCCTACTAGACTTTGTGACAGCGGCCTATAATTTCGAAAGAATATAAATGATGTATATAGTAAGAGATCAGATGGGGTGAATATTTCTTACACTGTCTCAGGAAACCGATTTCTGACGTGCTTTTTACAGTAATTGAAAGATATTGTAGTCCTCTGGAACTAACACAGTAACAGATAGAGTATTAATTTAGATGCTGACTGTTAATCGGATGTATTATTAAGTTTTTAACTTTGATGTATCGAATAAAAGGCATCGATGTTGATCAATAACAAAAAACTTCAACGAATATTGTCCACCATATGTTTCATCGTAATTATTTTTTTTTTTTTTTATTGCAACTCTAAAAATTCCGTCAACCATCAAGAGAACACAATGAATTTTTTTTTTTAAATTTTAATAATTTTCCATTTCGCTATTCGTTTAAAACATTACATGAACGAAAACTTTTGTCAAAAGCATTACAGTTCATATATATTTAGTGATATATACATATATTATATAGTTACGTACATTAAGACCTGCGCACATTATAATTAGCCTTTAAAGATTGTTAACATACCTGTAAACAACGGGACTGGCGGTAAAAACATAAGATATAGACTGAAACGCATTAAATATCATTGGCATACAAAGTAGAATGTAATTAAAAATTTGATATCGCCCGAATTCACCTATTCGCACCAATATTATATCCAAATAATTATCTTCCCTCGATCATGATATTCATCAAATATTCTCCTAGTACTTGTTTTTCGAATTCCCGGAACTCTACTGTCATCACTCATGTTTGCGTGGATTCTCAAGATTAACTAAACGAATTAATTTAACAACGTGTTGTATTATTGTATATATTAACGTTGAAAATATTGCATTTTTACGGCGCGAGAATTTAATACGACTGAGCAGCAAACAAGAGAGCGAGAGACTTATTATTTATGTATTTGGTCTTTGTCTCAAAAGATGTTTTGTTTTTATAATTTTTGTTTGTTTTTATTTTTTTCATTTCACAGTTTCGTAAACAAACCTGCTAGCGATTACAGTATTTACTGTATTTTGTTACTAATGTTTTGTATTTTAATCGATAATTTCTACATACTTAATACACCGTTTATTGTTGCCCTGATAAAGTTATATTATTCTCTAAATTTATTGGATTTAAAATAGAAATAATTTTATAATTGAAAATTTATTAAATAGGACGCGAGCGGCAGAGTGAAAAAACTAGTAAACTAAGTTCTCTTCTTGACTTTCTTATTCGAGTCAAGAACTTTAAAAATATTTAATTTTATATGTACATAAGAATTTTCGGACGTATCTGATTAGATGATTTAATTACATGTTGACCCTCTTTGCTTTTGTATGATTTCAAAAATGTCATTGTAAATAAAAATAAAAATAAAATATAATTAAATTAACTTTTGTAATTTTGAAATGTTTTATGTAAAATCTTTTTTGTTGTTATATATATATATACTTATTACATATATATATTATATATATGATATTTATACATGTTATATAAATACAGTGACAAACAAAACTAAACATGCTTATCGGAATGTCAGCAAAATATATTACAACATGAAAATAGTTGCTCAGTCCATAACTCGTTCTTTTACTTTAGTGATAATACCAACCATATTTCGAAAAAGTACGTACTGTTGCTGAATGTAAAACTTTCACATTCACACAAAATTTTTTGGCTCGTCAATTTCGTGCATTATATAGAAGCGAATAAACTTAACGGTACTATCAAGTATGTCGCGTCTCCGTACTCTTTCCCCTTGTCCAAAAAAACTTTACTAATCTTTGAACTTGTCGGAAGGATGCAATTGAACACATAAGACTTAAGCTAAGTGAAACAATAGCAATTAATATTATTGATGAATTGGTTATAAAGAGGAAATGCAGCCAAAGGCAAAAGAATGCAATTAAAATTGGCAATTGTATTATTTAATTATATTATACTATATTATATATATTATATCTTATTATATTATTATATTATATCTTATATTATAGTATAATATATTATGTTATATCTCCTCCTTATTTTCAGAAAAGAAGATGCTGAGCAGATGTTGCCAAAAGAATCTCGTCAATAATAATAATTGCTATTGTTTCACTTAGCTTAAGTCTTATGTGTTCAATTGCATCCTTCCGACAAGTTCAAAGATTAGTAAAGTATTTTTGGACAAGGGGAAAGAGTACGGAGAGCGAGACATACTTGATAGTACCGTTAAGTTTATTCGCTTCTATATAATGCACGAAATTGACGAGCCAAAAAATTTTGTGTGAATGTGAAAGTTTTACATTCAGCAACAGTACGTACTTTTTCGAAATATGGTGTGTATTATCACTAAAGTAAAAGAACGAGTTATGGACTGAGCAACTATTTTCATGTTGTAATATATTTTGCTGACATTCCGATAAGCATGTTTAGTTTTGTTTGCATGTATTTATATAACATGTATAAATATCATATATATAATATATATATGTAATAAGTATATATATATATAACAACAAAAAAGATTTTACATAAAACATTTCAAAATTACAAAAGTTAATTTAATTATATTTTATTTTTTATTTTTATTTACAATGACATTTTTGAAATCATACAAAAGCAAAGAGGGTCAACATGTAATTAAATCATCTAATCAGATACGTCCGAAAATTCTTATGTACATATAAAATTAAATATTTTTAAAGTTCTTGACTCGAAATAAGAAAGTCAAGAAGAGAACTTTAGTTTTACTAGTTTTTCACTCTGCCGCTCGCGTCCTATTTAATAAATTTTCAATTATAAAATTATTTCTATTTTAAATCCAATAAATTTAGAGAATAATATAACTTTATCAGGGCAACAATAAACGGTGTATTAAGTATTGTAGAAATTATCGATTAAAATAACAAAACATTAGTAACAAAATACAGTAAATACTGTAATCGCTAGCAGGTTTGTTTACGAAACTGTGAAATGAAAAAAATAAAAACAAACACAAAAATTATAAAAACAAAAACATCTTTTGAGAACAAAGACCAAATACATAAATAATAAGTCTCTCGCTCTCTTTGTTTGCTGCTCAGTCGTATTAAATTCTCGCGCCGTAAAAATGCAATATTTTCAACGTTAATATATACAATAATACAACACGTTGTTAAATTAATTCGTTTAGTTAATCTTGAGAATCCACGCAAACATGAGTGATGACAGTAGAGTTCCGGGAATTCGAAAAACAAGTACTAGAGAAATATTTGATGAATATCATGATCGAGGGAAAGATAATTATTTGGATATAATATTGGTGCGAATAGGTGAATTCGGGCGATATCAAATTTTTAATTACATTCTACTTTGTATGCCAATGATATTTAATGCGTTTCAGTCTATATCTTATGTTTTTACCGCCAGTCCCGTTGTTTACAGGTATGTTAACAATCTTTAAAGGCTAATTATAATGTGCGCAGGTCTTAATGTACGTAACTATATAATATATGTATATATCACTAAATATATATGAACTGTAATGCTTTTGACAAAAGTTTTCGTTCAGTGTAATTGTTTTAAACGAATAGCGAAATGGAAAAATTATTAAAATTTAAAAAAAAAAATTCATTGTGTTCTCTTGATGGTTGACGGAATTTTTAGAGTTGCAATAAAAAAAAAAAAAAATTAATTACGATGAAACATAGTGGTGGACAATATTCGTTGAAGTTTTTTGTTATTGATCAACATCGATGCCTTTTATTCGATACATCAAAGTTAAAAACTTAATAACTACATCCGATTAACAGTCAGCATCTAAATTAATACTCTATCTGTTCACTGTGTTAGTTCCAGAGGACTAACATATCTTTCAATTACTGTAAAAAGCACGTCAGAAACTCGGTTTCCTGAGACAGTGTAAGAAATATTTCACCCCATCTGATCTCTTACTATATACATCATTTATATTCTTTCGAAAATATAGGCCGCTGTCACAAAGTCTATGTAGGGGCTTCCAACTGAATAATTAATTAATAATTGATTAATTAAAACGCTGTCGGGAAATAAAAGGAACTTGTTTCCGAAAATCGTGGTTGATTGGTCAGTGGATCGCATAATGCATTACCGACAGAATTCATGCTTTAGATACACTATCTGTATATAAAACTTTCCTTCTGCAGATATCCTTGCTATCACTTATAATATAAATAGATTTGAATCTAATATTCACATCTCCCTCTTTCCCTCTTCCCATAACCTGTTTTCATTATTTTAATGTACTGTATAAATAGGTCCATACACCGAGCGTTAGTCTTCAAAAAATATTATCGTAAAACAATATGCCATACAAAATCAACCCGTAAACAATAATAACTCGTTTTGTAAACACATTCTTCAGCACAGATTGCGTTGGTATACTAGTGGCAATGAGAATTTATTTTATCAACAATGCGAATATTCTTTTTTATTTAAATATAATGATAAGAAATTGGAGTTCTTCATCAGACTGTTCACAAGCAGTCTGGGGATAGTAACCGGTTATCTGATCGTACATTGTGGACTTAAACAATACTTACTTTAGTATAGAGATCGTTTACAGTATTACAGTGTAAATTTGTTCACATTAAGAAGATTTGTGGCAAGTACATACATAATTGGCCATTACAACCCTTCAGTCAGGATTACGACCTAGCTTCTCACACCACTTATGTTGTGTGTGTTAATTTTATACATGAGTGGCGGGACCTACAATTTAAAGTCGACTCCGAACGACAGATTTTTTTGAGAAACTTTTCATGGCAATTTTATTTACTCTCAGAGTTTTTGCCAGAAATCTGCTGAGAGGAAGTCGCCGAAGAAACATTTTTTCATATTTCGTTTTTGATGACTGACCGGGGATTCGAACCCTGGCCTTTCGTCTAATAAGCCAACACACTACCTACTAGACTACGGCGACCACAATTTGTGGCAAGTGGCAATGTTAAAAGTGATAATTAAGATCTGAATTTTACTGACAAAATTCATGCTGTGTGTGAAATATAAGAATTATTTGAGAATTTGAGAATTATTTTCAATGATGAAGCTCATATTTGGCTTAAACAAATAGAATTTCAAATTTGTAATGCGACTCACGATTCTTCAAACCGATTTAGAAACGATTAGTTTGTAGACCTATTGATGAGGTATGTAATCTCAGATGTGTACAGGGGCTAACCAGCCTGAGAAGCAACATTGCAGCTAAATTTGAATTTTTTCTTAATTTGATTTTTGAAATGAATAGACGTGTTTATGTTTGAGCTCCTAGAAAAGTTTGATTGTTGCTTACATTTTTTATAGATTATCGATAAAATAAAATAAAATAAAATAAAGTAAATAGTTTTTGTAGAGTCTATCTTTAAACTTTTTACAACAAATAATTACATACAATAAAATAATTCTACTGTGTACAATAACGATTTAGTAATTATCAAATTTAATAACGCATAGCATTAAAAAACCACTCTAAGTTAAATGGTTAAAAATATGAAAACAAAAATCTTATCCAAGGGACAATTATTTTCTTAATTTTTTGGTGACTAATATCCCTAAAATTGAAAATAACAGCAATCGAACAACAACAAATAGATAACTTAGTAACAAAATTATCTTTCTACGTTTTTATTTTCTTTCCCAATATATCCTTTACACAATAAATAACAATTAAACAGCACAGTTTATTTAATCTGCAGTGTCAGTGATTTCGTTTTTTTAACAACTATGTAAATAGTAACATTATCCAGTACAAAACACAACATATAATAATACAAAAACAAAAATAAACAAATTACAAATAATTATTAATAATTTTAATAGGTGCTGCCAAGTCTATCACAAGTAACGTTAGATAATTTAAAAAATCTTAAATTTAATTTCACTTAGACATTTTCAATGCACACCTTAAGGACTCACAAGAAACAAGTTTTAAAATGCTCTGCGAAGAGAAAAACAAACATAACGGTAAATCTGCATGATTTCTGCTGATAAGAGAAGTGGGAGAGCGAAATTATGTGCAATTAATAAAACGTGCAAAATTGAGTTTATGCGAGTTATTTTCGTTTTTTCTTTCAAGTTCATTGAACTAAAGATAAAATTAATTTATTTTTTTATTTGCTTGTATGGTTCTGTTTTTATGGATGATGAAATCCAGTATCGTGAACATGCACTCACTTCAGCTAGCCACTGTATGTGCCAGCTGTCGAAAATTGTTTTAGCATCAATCTCAGGTGGACTGCCGAACACACCTATTCACGACCATCAATCTTTTAAACTACTAAATTGTATGGACAATTAGGATTACGACCTAGTTTCCCACACCACTTATGTTGTGTGTGTTAAATTTATACATGAGCGGCGGGACCTATAGTTTAAAGTCGAAACCAAATGACAGATTTTTGAGAACATTTTCATGGCAATTCTATTTGCTCTCAAAATTTTTGCCAGAAATCTGCTGAGAGAGAGACGCCGAAGAAATATTTTTTTCATATTAGAATTTCTTGATATCTTCCCAAAAACATCGAAACATTTGAATTCGTAACAGGTAAATTTGACAGTTATTTTACAACAATATAAAGGCTTTAAAATACCGTTATAATAGTAGAATCGTCTTCATGTGGGACATTTTTGTATCATAAGATGGAGTTATACAATTTTGAAATTTTAACAAAACTGCAGTAAATTTTTAAACAAAATGCAGAAACGGTTAAATTCAATGTTCATTGACTAAAAAACTATGATTAAAATAAATTTCTAATGGGACACTTTTGACCCAAGGATCAATCAACGATTAAGGAAGTGCAAGATACAGATTTCCTATGGAGAGTAATGTGGTATTCTACATGATGGTTTAGGTGTATGTTAACGGGCATGAGACCCTTGGTTGGTCTTCTCTGCTTCAACCCACCTTCCTACGATAATAAATGTTTCATTTGCTTTTTTTTTGAGGCGCCTATTATATATATAATAGGGCTGCGTTACGATTTAAGTCAACATGTTTTATTAATAACTTTTTAAGAAACATTGTTAGAGAAATGAAAGAAAGAAAGGATTTCTGATATGTATGTATATATAAAGTTTTGTTTGTAGAATATAACATGTACATATAACTTAAATTTACTTAAGTCGACTTAGCCTATTATGGCTTGGGACCACAGCTATATATAAATACGTTAATTTCAGATCGTTAAATGCCAAAAGTAAAAATGTTAGTTATATTTACTTAGATAATTAGAGTCAAATCATTAAATTTAATTATTCTTTATTGAACTTCTACCATTTGTTACCTAAAATGACAAAAATTATAATATCGGGTGGGCTATCTATCGCTTTAAATTTGCCATTCTATTCTGTCACAAAATTCAGTTATTTTTCTCCACCGGACGTAATGAATCGATTTGAGCAACGTGGGGATACATTGGGCCAACGAGAAACTGCACGATGATGTCAATTTTGCCGTTCGATTGATGTGAACGATGTATGATTTCAACAGTATTGAGCATTCGAAGGCCAATATTTGTGATGCCATTGCCGAGATAAGACCCCATAAACTCGAAAAAGTGCACGAAAATTGGTTCGATCCACTAAGGTAATGTGTGGCCAGCCGCAGCAGCCATATGAATGAAATAATATTCCATTTCAGACCGGAAAAATTGTACTTCACAACAAAAAATGGAATGAAAAGGAAACATTTTTCACCATTTTTGTTTTAATGTTTTTTTTAAAATAAACTTTTAAACGGCTCACCCTATACTTTCAATATCAATATATCGAAATCAAACTTTTTAAATGGAAGTATTTTATTGATTTCTATGCAATCAGGACAGCACATTTGTGAAAAATTTTGGATGAGATATTCATTTTGAAATTTCGTTTAGAAAAATTAAATAAAAGACGAAATGAATCTAAACGCATGGAATCTGGGAATGCGCTTTATATGACTCAATGTGTAAATAATTTTAAAAATTCTATATTTTAAAATAATAATCAAAAATTAATAAATTTAATCAAATAAATTTTATTGAATTATTATTTTTATTATTTCAGGTGCAATATAACACAATGTGACAGTTCAACTAGTCTGTATTGGGAAAATTGGATTGACTTTACAATTCCACATAAGGATAGAAACTATGAAAAATGTAATCAGTATGTTTTTGAAAAGTATCAGGATTATCAGTATTCCTCGTTGCCATCATCGTCTGAATGTATTGAAGAAAACTTTAATAAATATAAAGTAGAGCAATGCAAAAATGGGTTCAAATTCCGTGATACAGAATATACGGTTGCTAATGAGGTACAATAAGAATAAAATCCATTAATTGTTTGTATGATGTGGGGGTAATGTGTATTCTAATCATCTAAATTAAATGTATTACTCTCTTAGTTTGAATTTTTCTGTTCCGACGAATGGAAACTTAATATGGCCGGTACTATTAATAATGTGGGACAATTCATTGGTATTCCATTAGGTGGCCTACTTGCCGATCGGTAAATATTTTAGTATATTTGTGATCTAATGAAGAATATGTAAATAAATGTCTCTTTTTTAGATTTGGTAGACGCACAATGCTTGCAGTTGCTGGACTCTTAAGTTCAATAATGGGCATTATTCGATCTTTTTCTACAAATTATTACATGTTTCTGACATTTGAACTTCTCGATATGGTTGTTGGCAGTACATTGTTTCCAACAGCTTTTCTGTTAGCCATAGAATTGGTTGGACCAAAACGACGAGTTGCTGCCGCAACTATTATAACAATATTCTACTCTTTAGGAGAGGCATTGTTGGGTATTTTAGCAGAACAATTTCAAAATTGGCGGGTACTTCTTAGAGTACTGTATATACCAGCTGCACTGCATATACTTTTATTAGTGCTTTTGCCTGAAAGTGTACGCTGGCTTTTAACTCAACGTAAAGAGGATCAAGCAATAGCTATACTTAAAAAGGCGGCTAAGGTTAATCATAGAGTTTTGCCCGAGAGTGTCTTAGAAAATTTGCTGGAATCAAATAAAATAAATTTGGAAGCAGCAAATGAAAGTAGTTACCCGATCTGGTTAGCCATGAAAACATTTTTTTTACGAATTTCAAACTGTTCACTCTGTTGGTTTACACATACCCTGATAGCGTTGGGTTTAAGTTTAAACTCTGTTAATTTAGGTGGTAATAAGTACAATAACTTCATGTGGAACGGTTTGGTTCAAGTGCCTGGTCTTATACTTCCACTTTTTATAATGAATTCAATTGGTCGCCGTTTCTCTTTGTGTGGTTCAATGCTAGTGTGTGCCCTGTGTATGACAGCAACAATATTTTTTGGAAAAGGTAAAAGTGTAAAATAAATTTAAAAATAAAAAAAAACTTTACCAATTAATTAATTATTATCTATTTTTAGATGGCCATACAACAGAACTTGTATTATTTTTAATTGGAAAATTTGCAATAACCTGCAGTTTTCAAATTTTATATTTTTTTACTTCCGAAATATTTCCAACAAATGTGCGAAACAGCCTTTTATCACTGTGTTCAATGATTGGACGAATTGGTTCAATGTTAGCACCACAGACTCCATTGTTGGTAAATTGAATGCATATCTTTATGTAGATAGCTATATACTGTAATGAAAAAAAATCTTTCAGGCAAATTATTATGAATATGCTCCTCAAATTCTTTTTGCTGGATTTGCTTTGGTAAGTGGATGTTTGACGTTGTTGTTTCCAGAAACTGCTAACAAATCTTTACCAACCACAATGGACGATGCTTGTAATTTAAATAATGATACTAATAAAAAACATAATAGTAATACTCGTCCTTAAGAAAGCTCAAATTGAATTTATTTTAAAATGACAATTCATAAATGATCATCCCAAAGGGCACACGTACTTACTTCATACTAGTCATGAATGAAGAAAATAGAAAAGCTATCAAAAGACACTAACATTTTGGAAAATCCCTCATACCTTGTATAAATATAAATACATTTGTGATGTAAAAGTTTATTGTTGTACTCATTTTAATTGTAAATAATAATTATTTTTATTTTCAATATATTCTAACTTTTTTTTTAACATTATCAAGAAATTGTTTTATTTTTATCTCTAATTCTCTATTCGATAATTATTTGTGAAAGAAATAAAACGTAAACTTTTTATTTCAATATGAAATGATATACGATCTATTATACATACACTATCAGTAGCTGCCAAATCGAGTGACAATCTAAAAAATATAATCGGTGGATAATGTATGGCCAGCTAATTTTAAAGATGATCTGTACAGAAATATTTTTTATGGATGGCAGATGACTGGGACACGTTTATTCAATCAGGAGACTAAATTTAATAAAATGTAATAAAATTTGGAAACAAAATACGTCAGATCAACTTTATAGTTTGTCGGTGTGTCCGTGATAGTATGGGGTTGCACAACGGCTAAGGGAGTTAATGGCTGCTCAGTCCCATATTAAAATTTTAGGGATTAACTAACCTGTAGAAAAATCCAGATTGTAGACGGTGAATATTGTTTCCGAATATGATAATTATCCTAATCGTACTATATACATAATAAGTCATTACAACTCTTTAGTAAGGATTACGACCTTGTTTCTCACACCATAAGTGGGCGTTAATTTTTATACATGAATGGTAGGACCTATAGTTTAAAGTCGACTCCGAACGACAGATTTTTGAGAAACTTTTTATGGCAATTTTATTTACTCTCAGAGTTTTTGCCAGAAATCTGCTGAGAGGAAGTCACCGGGGACTGAGCTCACCTGACCTTTCGTCTAATAAGACAACACACTATCTAGTCGACTACGGCGACTGAATGAAAATAAAAAAATACTTCTTCAGCATTTTTAAAATTTACAGTCTTAGTTATTATTGCATTTACAACAAAAGAAAAAAAACACACAAGCAAAAAACACAGGACAGCTAACAGAGCAAACTCACAACCTTCTAGTGAGTATTGTAGTGTTCGTACGCGACTCTTGCTTATTTTGTGATTCTTGAATATGTTGAGTCAGGGAGAGTAGAAATCCAAAACATCATACGTAGTGTTAAGTATGAGTATGATGAGTACTTCAAACTTTGAATATGAGTAGCATGAGTATGATATTAAAATAAGTATGAATGCGTGCGTATAAGTATCAGAAATTAGGAGTATGATTCGAATCTACTCACCTTTTTGAATGCTCATTGCTGATCTCTGGTATAGACCCAAAAACTATAAAAATTTTGATGACAGTATGTATGGAAGCTGTAATTACAAAAATTTCGCGTTTATTCTTACAAATAACATTTTTTTAACATATTTTTTATGACAAAACAGTTCCACTCCTTACAAACGTTAAACGGAATTAATGTTTTAGATCTTGTATTCAGGAATAGGAAGACATTAAATAAATAATTTAAATAAAAAGGGATTTCCTAACGTTAAAATAAGCAAAACAGAAAAATTAGGTTTTGCGTATGAAGGGTTACTTTGTATATGAAAGACAAACATTTTTATAAATAGAAAATGCCATACAAAGATATGAAGAATGATTTATTCAGTCAAAAAATATGAACTACTTTATATAAGCCTCTGAGGCTTATGTCATTAGTTAATTTAATAATTCTCAAATTTATATTTACTGGGTTTTCAAATCGTACATAAAATAAAATAGCCACGGTTTTATTTTTTCGTATTCTAATGCACCTGAACATAACTATGGCACATACATATTCACTAATTTCAACACATTAGGGTTGTTCGATGACCATTATGTTGAACAAAAATATACCACTATGATGCGTGTTTCAGCAGTATAATAAAGCCTAATATACTGCAAAGTGGACTAAGGAAGGATATTAACGTATTATACTAGCCCGCAGTACAGCTGGGTCCAAATTCATTACAGAATATAGTAAAACAACAACCAGATAACAAGCTGTGGGAATTATTTTAGGCTGCTTAGTATAATAGCGTACCAAATTGGGAATTTATTTGTTCAACATATACTTAGACGATGTCTACCAGTTTTAAACAACACCGGAATCTCCCACTGTATGGACGTGACTGTATTTTATTAATGTACCCAGTTGACTAATTTGTCAAGTTTTGATCTTTCCAGTAGTAATTAAAAATGTCCACAGAAGTCTCATAAAGTTAATTTGAAAGATTTCATCAATTTTATCAGTGTCCTGCCTCCCCTATGAAGGGGCGGAGATTCTTAACCATGCATGATAGAGCCCTTCAATATGTAGATCCGTGAGTTGGATATTAGTTGTGATATCAGAATGCGCCTAAGCTCTGGCTGAAGAAAGCTCATCGCTTAGCATTTTTATAATTTGAAAATGTGCTTTTAACACTCATATTTTCAGTTTTAAGCAATTTAATTTCGATATTGATAATTTTTTGATAAGATATATTTTGTCTTTGTTTATTTAATATTGATTTTGGTTAATACAGTGTTAAAAAAAGAAAACTCATTCAAAAGAGACGCCTATGGGTCGCTATTTTCAAAGGCGTTGTTATTGTAGCCTTGAATTGGATTTCTATTAAAATCAGTATTGCGTGTAGTTTGTTTAGTGAGACGACGTTTTGCAACAAAACGTGTCTCATTTAACATCATAAGGGATTTCCTGCTCATAGAAATATGTTTCACATTTATTTCGTCTAAAAAGAAAAAAACACAAAATTCAAAAGACATTAGTTGGTAGTAGGTGTTTTTAAAGTAATTTAAAGGTAAAACTTACCGTCACCCAAAAATCGTCTTTCGAAATTACGAGGCAAATCACTGTAGTCGTAATGGCTTTTATTGCGATTTTCGTGCAGTTTAAATATTGTTTGACGGCGCACCATATGCTGTTCCAACTCACCATTTTGTTCGTCTAGGTTACCATCATTTGCATTGTCATCTTCATCATCATCGTCAAGTCTTTTTGGTCTTTGGAGTTGGCGCGCAATGTGTACCGCGTTACCACGTATTTCTTGAGCTGCATCCTCTTCCGTTATCTGTAATGAAATTAAGCAGAGTGAAAAAAGCATTAGTTTAGTAACAGTGTGTAATAAAATTAAATCACATAATTATTGTTTAAGTTTTCGATGATTTCTATCCAAGTTCTGTTATTAAACCAAATGAATTTCTTCTAATGAAAATATCATATACATTTACGTCTATTGACTATGATGGATTTCTGTCCTACTTTAAGAAAATTGGAATAAAATGTGTGTTTTGATGCTACACTGTCATACAAAACAGATGCAAAAACATATTTTTTTAAATGTAAATTAGGCCATTCTCATTTCAAGGTTCAGCGAAATTATATTTTATTGTTATAACATTGTTATTAAACGATAAACAAATACAATACAATACGATAAACAAATGACTAGCAACTATTTTTTTTCAATTTCAATTGATGCAAATAAAACAACTCTGATCGCACGGAAATTTATTAAATTGTTCAAAAAATTATGTAATCGGACAGACTGTCATAAAATCTGTCACATACTCCCTATCATACTTTTTGAACAAACATGTAATTTTTAACAGGTCCAACGACTTAATCTGATAGTCAGTCACGGCCTTAAATAATCGCTTGACTAATCACTCGATTATACAAAACATGTTTCTTCAAAATCAGACTTTTGCCACGCATTGTATTTGTGCAGTAGATTTCTGCTACTTAAATTTTTTTTGCATATAAGTACGTACATTAGAGGTATTGCCTGTAACAACGACGTATCCACTGATTTGTATTTAAAAAAAATTTGTCATTTAAAATCTCAACTTGATTGGATTTATGCCTGTACACATATTGTGAACATTCATAAGTTGAATATGGTTTATAGTGAAACTTTAAAATCAGATAAGAAAGTTTCCTAAAAAGTAACCTCCCTAATAAACAGTACCTAGTGGCACTAAGCTTTAATAAAAATTCACACTGTTCGTTTTATTGAAAAGCAAATAGAATGGGGATTTCTTCGTTCACTAGTTTCATGGTAGTCAAATCTATACTGAGTTCTCAAAAGAAAAAGATGTGAAAACAAAAAGTGCATTTTTATGTTATAACAGGTGATGATGAAAATAAACTTTACTTCAGGCATATAAAATAAAAAAAAAAGAATAGCAAACTTTAATTTAATTTGAGATGTTGCCCCAAACTTCTTCTTTTATTTCTTGCACACAATCGGCACACAATATCATAAAACACTGCAGCATGACAGAGCTCTGCCAATTTGTTTGTTGTACGGGCCGCACAGGAATATTGTATTTGAAATTTTGAAATGTTTTAAAATCTGTTTCTTTTAAGGCCCAAGAAATAACAATGTTTTACAAAATTTATTTTGTTTTTATGTTTTCGGCTTAAGTACTAAGAAAATTCCGACAAATGGGCCATAATTTGTAGAACTTCTAATACATTAGAAGAAAAAAGAAGTTGTACTTCTACGGAAGGCTATAACAATATTATTGTTATCACCAAATTTTTAATAATCTATATATATACACATGTGCATACATATGTACATACATACATAAATAATTAGTCTTTACAATCTTTCAGTCGGGATTATGACCCAGCTTCTCACACCATTTATGTTGTGTGTGTTAATTGTATACATGAGTGGCGGGATCTACAGTTAAAAGTGGATTAATAAACTTTTCATGGCAATTTTATCTACTTTCAGAGTTTTTGCCAGAAATCTGCTGAGAGGAAGTCGCCGAAGAAATATTTTTTTCGTTTTTTCGTGGAGATGTCTGACCTGGGATTTGAAACGGTTAACAAGCCAACACACTACGAGGACTTTATTTGCATACATATGTAACACATTTATTAAAAAAGTATTGTGCTTCATAAGTTAAGTTAAGTTATGCCCACTTTCTATACTCGAAGGTAACCGAATGTTGGTTAACTTTGGAGCTAGAGCTCTTACTCATTGGGTTTGCCACAGAAAAAAAAATATTCCAAAATTTTTTAAAACTTTTTCTACAGTACAATACTACACCGAGTTTTAAAGAATTTTATTAATTTTGAAAATTTGTGTTTTTAAGTTTTATTATTCTTGTTTTCAATTGTTTTTTAATAAATTCAAAACTTCTAACATTAAGATCCAAGTTAAAAAATTTGAAATTTTATTTGGTTTTGTACAAAGGAGTTATCCTTCCACATGGGAAATGTATTATGAAATAAATGCACGACATGAGCAACAAACAATAGTCGAAAAATAACAGTACATATACGACCATATCGGAGACTATATCAAGGCCTATTATTTTCACATATCAGAAAGTATCGACTCTCGGATTTTGGCTAATTTTTCTCAAATATATCCATCAGAAACTGGTTAATAAAAGTCAACACCACTCTTTTTTTATTGTGATTAGAATAAAAAAAGATCTTAAAAGTATTTAAAATGTATAAAAGGTTTAGAAGTTAAATTTCTACGGAGATTTTTTTTCATTTGTTTGCTTTCCAACAAAAATTAAAGATCTCTTCTTTTTATAAGCATGTTTTTACTGCAGTAATATATGTCCCCACCTCCTCAAACTTAGTCTGTGTGTTTTTCAAGTTTTCATATTTGAAAGGAGACATAGCAGTTCATATTAACATTGAATAAAAAACTTTAGAAAAAGAAAATTAAAAATTATGATTTTAAAACGACGTTTTTTTTTTGGTTTACACTTCTAATTATTGGGAGAACAACATTTAAGAATTAATTGAGTAACTGTTTTTGAAGTTTAATTATAAAAGTTCTAAGCTGCAAATAAATGTTTGAAAAATCTGTATTTTAACCCATTAAAATCGAACATAAATTGCGTAATTCGTCATTGTGCACATATGGTTGCGTATACCTGTTTCTAAACTAATTTAACTTCTTTTTTTTTTTTTGTTGAGAAAATAAGGAAATTATTTCTAAAGATTTTCTTACCGTACTTGATGCTCTAAACCAATCCAATTTAGTTGTAGCCAACAACTGTGAAATGGTTGCAAAACGATGAAAGAACATTGCAATGAACTGGATTATGAGTATTAGACCAAAGAAGAGAACAAAGCAAAGACCGATTGGGTCAAGCTCCTTGTAACGACGATAAATATAGATTTGTGAGTTTGTGTCGTCGTATGTTATAAAGTCAACGGGGTCAATAGGCCACTCCAAGTGTAAATAATCCTTCTTCAATTGTAACAGAAAGACAATAAGAACGAAAATTGAATTTATCATTACAAAAGCAAATGCAAACATGTTGCGTAATTCCCTCAGACTGTCGGCAATTTCAGCCTTTTTCTCTTTTGTGTGAAACATTGGCTTCAAATACAATTTAATTAAGTCCTTCCAGAAACGTTTTTCTTTTAACGATATCTCACCCAATTCAGAATCAACAAGTAAGGGATCGTTAATCCAACCCGGTATGTAATGCTGTTCTTTACTCTCATCATCCTCATCAACACCTTCATCTTCCTATAAAAAAGAAAAAAAAAGTACAAAAATAAATCGTCGTAAGTAGGTATTTCGTAATATACAGATTATGCATATGTATGTATTTATGTATGTGGATGTATACATATTTTTACATGTGGATGTTTATGTGATTAAATTTCAATGTGAACGAAAAAGCTTTTCCTCAGAATAATGTTTATGAAAATGAACTTACAATGGGTGTTGATTACATTATTATTTAGCCTTATGTGAGTATTTTTCTAATTACCTTCTTTGGTGCAACTTCCCGGGTTCCCCACGATACGTCATTCATATTGAAAACAGAGTAGATTAACAACAACATATACATTGAGGGAATGGTAATGTAGTAAATGAACCCACATATAAGCGCACCAACTTCTTGTGGATGTACAATGCCTGTAAATAAAATATTCATGTACAGTGCCTAAAATAAGTTAAAAATATCGATATTCTTTTTAAAAATTAGCTATTTAAGTTGATTATTAAATAGAAATTCATGTTGTAAGAGGTATTTGTTCCAAGGTATAGTATATGTGAGAGCGGTCTTACAATCAGTCGAAAACATTTTGGGGGTTGGAACATAATCGCATTTTCCCAGGAATATGCCGTAGTTTCGATATTCAGTTTTTGGTAAAAAGTGTTTAGCTTTCAACAACAGGTATTCATTGTTAGCAAATCTTTCCTCATCAAGCCATTTTTTAAAGTATATCGAGCTTTACGAAAGAGAAAAAAAAATGAATCATGACCTTGCCTGTTGGTGCAAATGTCTTCGTTGTCTTTGTTTAAAACTATCCCAAAAGTTTGAAGTGGTGGCTAGGAACTGATGGAAAAACTCGGCTTTATTATTACTGTAAAACATAGCTAAACACTTTATTATAACATCTTTAGGATGCAGTTTACCATATTGTGAATTTTACCTCAATATACGATGAACGTATAGCACTTTTAAAATGTCTGTCATTTTAGCAGACACACGCACCTTTAGCCAACTATCATCCAACTGCAACTGTTGTAGCACTATAGCTCAGGCGCTTTATATAAATAGGTAAGATTGAGCTGGTAAAGTTAGCATAATATTTCCATAAGTATCTAATATGACACCTAGAAATTATAGTGCGAAGTAAGACCTTCCAGTAATTAAAACTTTTTCTTACATTGTGTAGGATGGGAAATTTAAAAATTTAAATTTAAAAATGCAATAAAAAAAAATAGAAATGGATTACTATTTTTAATAAAAAAATGGCTTCACAGGACCAATTTTCCAGAACTTTTTCGATTGAATGGGGTGGTATTTCAGCAATAGCCTTACGAATGTTGGCCTTCAAATCCTTAATTGTCTCTGGTTTATAGGCATAAAACTTTTCTTTAATTTCGCAACCACATCCTGGTGTCAAATCGAGGTGTCAAATGACCACCATTTCGGCTAATCAAACGGCTATCAAACGTTTGACTCAATAAATAGATTGTGGCATGAGATGTGTGATAAGTTGCAACTTTCTGTTGAAACCACATATCATTCACATCAATATCATGTGAGTGGTTAAAAAAGAAATCGGTTATGATGGTGCGGTATGAGTCTCCATTTACCGTAAAGCTTGTTGACAATTAGGCCACCGCTCCATAAGCCGCACAAACCAGTCACTCGTAATGAGTGCTTTGGCTTCTGTAAGACCACGTGTGAGTTTGTAAGCCCCAAATTTTGCTTATTAACGTACCCACCAGTGAAAATGAGCTTCTCCCGAAAAGATGATTTTCTTTTTTGTAAAATCGAGATCATCGTTGTCCAATAAATTCCAACGTTGCTCCAGCGTAAATCGATTCTTACGTTCTGTGTAGATAATATACTGAATTTTGTGACAGATTGTTCAAATCTAAATCGCTACATGGCCCACCCGATATATAATTAGACAAAGTGGATTTTGATTCGGCCGATACTTGATAGAGCTTCTAAACCAGTTCATCATACTTTGAGTATGTTCATTGTGTACATCTGAATTTATAATATGGGAAAACTACAAATTTTTGGATAATAAAATCAGGAGAGCATTGAAATATTTTTTTCTCAGAGCTAAAACCGACCACAATGTATAACATGTTTAGAATTGAAAACAGAAAAAAATTCCAGAATTTTTGTTTTGTGAAAAGGGGTTAAAAACAGTTCAAGAATTAAATAAGAATTGATTAAAAATGATACAGATTGGATTAAATATCGCATATGAATTCACAAGGCGTGTCTACATGTAATTATAGCTTGTCAAATAATTTGAATTTATTTTCTGTTATAATATATACATACCCGCTATAAAGATTTGCAGAAAAACTAGTAGAAAAAATAATGATGCCGGAGCCAAGGGTCCATCATCAATCATTTGAATTATAATGCCAATTAGGACTGCCATCATAACTAAACAGTACATGGAACTGATCACGAAAGCCAAAAGTAACTAAAAATTAACATTTTCGAAAAGCAATAATTAGCGGAAGTAAATGTTTGTTTCAATTTTGCTTACCTGGAAATTTTGTTTCAAATATATGCACGAGAGTATAAAAGCCAATAAAGGAATAAAATTCCATAGGAAAGCTGTCCAAATATTAATGCTGAAAACGGTTACTAATGCTCCAACCATCATTAGGAAGATAGTTCCAGGACCGAGGATTGTGCCAACCATCAACATTGCTTGGTAGATAATATAAGGCATTGATATGGAGCTGTTGTTTTTCACTACCATATCAGCATCAGAAAGCAAATCAAAAATATTGGCAATGGTAGACGGAACCCAACGGCGACGTTGATTGTAGAATTCATTAAATATCTCCGGCGAATGTGTATATGCATCTGAAGCCGCCGAATACTCGACTCGCAATCCCTGTTTAAGTATAAGAGTACAAAGCCAACGGTCTTCTCCCTGATCGTACTGCACATAATGCATTGGTTCCTGAGAAACCGTAGTATACTTTTTCATCACACTGTTCTCCATTAATGCACTACCGCGAAATAAACTAAAACAACCAGGACTACATAACACACAACCAATAACGTGTTCAGTTGCTTTTTGCAGCCAGTGACCAATGGCATATTCGAATATTTGATACCACACCATTGGACCCCTACCAACGGGATGAATACGACCACAAGCAGCCCCCAACTCATCGATGGCTTTCATTCTATCGATTAACAGTTGAACGGCCTGTGGCTGAAAGTCAATATCGCCATCAAGGGCTAATAGGAATGTGTTTTCTGCTATCACTGCTTTACGCTTGGCCGACACTGATTCTAATTCCATTATACGAAAGCCCAACAAATAATACATGTACATAACTTGTGACCAGCGCTTCTTGTGACGAATTTTATCTTTGTTTTTGAGATGGGCAATCATCTTTGAACGACCAGGCAAGGTCCACACAAGACGACCGCCATATGGCGTTTCAATTTTTACGGGTGACTTGATTTTTATATTCACACCATACACCTCAAATGCAGCTTTCTCAATGCTGGTAATTAATATCTTCACATATTCATTCAAAGGAGGATTCTTTGGATTCTCAACATATTTCCCATCCAATATAAAGGCGTCATCAAAAAAAATGTTGGCTAAAACAGAAAAACAAAAAAAAAAAAATGTTTCTTCTATGTAGAATTGTAAAAAGGTAACTGCAAAGTATCCGTTCGCATGAAAAAAATTCTCAAAACATGGCACACACCATTTTGTTTTAGTGTTAAACTTTTGTTTGGGTGGCTGTGAGTTTGTGATGCACATCTCGTACTCGCATAGAACATGAGAGCCGCTAAATAAAAGTTTTTTCGTATCGAGTCAAATGTTACTTTAAAAGATAATCAAAATAAAAATGTTGATTTTTCAAAAAATTTAGGCTTGTGAACCGAATTTAATTGGATTATCCATTTTAAGTTTGTGTGCTGAACAATGCGAATGGAGCATTGTCCAAAACACCAAATGATTTTTTATAAAATGTTCTATGAAATAAAAAAAAATTTAACAATTAATTACACGTTGCGATAGTGCAAATACGCCTGAGTATTTAATAGTCTAAGTTGTTCACTAGGTTGAGTGGTTCTCAAAAATACTTTTCTTTATATTCTCGAACCCTCCCAACTTATTTTATTTGACAAAAACGGTTTTTTGATATTTTCACACAAAATTATTGATTACCAAAATATGTTTGAACCTATTTTAAAAACCAACAGTTTTTTAGAAAGGAAAGAGATTAACCTTTAGAACGGTGTACGTAAACATTTTGTTCAAACTTATATCTTATGAGTTTTGATAGGATAAACTTGGAAAATATGATTTTTTTCTCGTTTTTTCAAGTTTAGCTATTCGTAATTGCAAAATTAAATTAAAAAATATAAGATAAATGATGACATTCTGGAAGTGCATTATCTTGTGAAGAGATTGACATTTCGTTTGATCAAATCGGAAAAAAATTACAGTAGTTACTATTTAAACAGTAAACAGTTGTGTTATATTTTTTATATATGTTATCTTATCAAATGAACTTTCATTTCAAAAATGTTCAGAATTTTTGATGGATCTACCCTTTGCAACATAAGGAAACTTCTGGTAGTCGCTCAAATGTGAAATTGACACATTTTCGAATAAACAATCAAAATCCCAGAAAAATTCTGAAAGTTTTTGAACGAAAAGTTCATTTGAAAATATATACATATGGAAAATATAACTCAACGCTAATTTTTATCCGGTTAGATCAAAATAAATGTCTCTTCACAAGATAATGCACTTTCAGAATGTCATTACTTATTTTGTCTACTATGAACGGACAAACTTTAAAAAATATGAAAAAAATTCGCAATTGTCAAGTTTACCTCATCAAACCTCATAGCATATTAAGTCAAATAATATATGTATGTATATCGTTTGAAAGGCCCATCCCTCTCCTTTCCAATAAGTTTAAATTTTGGACATTGGTTATATTTGTGTAATCAATAAATTTCTGCGAAAAGTCCAAAAAAAAACAGTTTTTGTCAAATAAAACAAGTTTGAAGGGTTCGAGATATATAAAAAAAATATTTTTGAATTCTACTTAACTAACTGAACAACTTAGGCTAGGTAATTACTCGGTTGTATTTTATTTTTTGTATTTTGTCGCATAGTGTTAACAGTGTTTGCGTAAAACCCCAACATATTAATCAAAACTTCAAACTTTTTCAAAACTTTAGATTTATAAAGTCATACATACATATGTATGTATATGTATCCAATCCATCCAAAAGAGTAATTAGCGTTTTCAGTTTGTAGGAAATATGTACGATAAGCACTTTTTGAAGAGTTGAATATATAATAGAGAAAATATATCAGAAAAATTAAGCATTTCGACATTCACTTATTCATTGTAATGAATTAAAACAGATGTGGAATAAGGACATCAATGTGACACTTAACGCATCATTACACGACATGTGATGAATTTATGTTTTTACTTTCAAACGATATGTTCAATTACATACAGTCACAGAAATATGTCTACATACGCCGTTGTATACACCATTGTATGTAGAATTTTTTTCTAATAAATTCTAGGTTATATTTTTTTATATTCGATTTCGTCTTTAAACATTCGTAATTGTGACTGCCTTAAAGGACGCTTTAACACCTTTTTTAATTTGAAACATATCGCCGGGCATTTGTGGAGACTCCGT
Source organism: Sarcophaga bullata (assembly GCA_005959815.1). Classification (NCBI taxonomy): domain Eukaryota; kingdom Metazoa; phylum Arthropoda; class Insecta; order Diptera; family Sarcophagidae; genus Sarcophaga; species Sarcophaga bullata. The sequence goes on from QOCX01000205.1 coordinate 234,646, forward strand.
TATTATTTAAAAGCGGTAGACATCATCTAAGCATGTACTTTGTTATAATAATTTATTTTAAAAATTATAATAATTTAATTTAATTAATTAATTTAATTTAATTATTATTATAATAATTTAATTAAATATCGAATATCTTGTAAAGAGATTAACATAATAAAATCGGATAAATATTGCCGTACTTATTACTTGTAGAGAATAATAGTTGTTCCGCATGTTTTATCTGTGCTTATTTATCAAATTTGCAGAGAAGTGATTTTAATTGATCCTGATGAAATTCTTTACCTTGTTCATCACTTACCAAGTTTCTTTCCAAACATAGGCCTCATTTTAATAGATATTTAGGTATTTTATGTTTGAAAGTTGTAATATTACATCAAATATGCATCAAATGTAGTATGTGTGAATGGGACAGTCGTGCCAGTGATAATCATAATGATCGGTGTGATATTTCCACCAAAATGAATTTTGAAAATCGTTTCAAAAATGTTTGAGTAATTTGAGTGAAAATTTAATTTGTTTTTCAAATAAATCATCAAATAAATTTTTCTGTAAAAAAAAGTATCTTAAAATTTTCATTCATAAATAAAAATACATAAATACAGGACAGATTTGCTGTATTAAAATTCATATAATCAATGTTTCTTAGTTTTCTTTAGACACGTTGGAATCAAACGAGAAATTTAATTGTGAATTTATGTAAAAAATACTTTATCTTGTGCTTGGATAATCGGCATTTAGGTCGTTATATTTGCCACAAAGATGTTTATTGACTATACTAATTTGCGGTAGAATTATAACCTTCTTTGTCTGCTCCAGTTTTTTTTAAATAATTACAATCTTCACAGCATATGCAAAGATTACTTGACTGAATGTTGATGAAGACATTGAGGTATAATTATGTGGGAGCCAATGGAAGCTATTAGAACATATTGACTGCGTTCATTTTAGAGTAAATGTATGCGTAATGGATTGTGGATTGATTTGGCCTGATACGGCGTCATCGCATAATACTTTAACTATGCAGCCTACTTTAAATACATAATTGGTTATTACAACCCTTCAGTCAGGATTACGGCCTAGCTTCTCACACCACTTACGTTGTGTGTGTTAATTTATTTCATGAGTGGCGGGACCTACAGTTTAAAGTCACTCTGAACGACAGATTTTTTAAAAACTTTCCATGGCAATTTTATTTACTCTCAGAGTTTTTTGCCAGAAATCTGCTGAGAGGAAGTCGACGAAGAAATATTTTTTTCATATTTCGTTTTTGATGTCTGACCGGGGATTCGAACCCTGGCCTTTCGTCTAATAAGCTAACACACTACCTACATGCAGCCTACTTTACTAAGTATAAGTATCGAATTTGTACCTAAAGAGCAAATTCCTTAAACGTTCCACAATTAAGACCAATTGAAACCTTTTGGGCGGATTTTGAAACAAATGTTTACAGAAAGGGATATAAATCAAAATACATCGACTGCCTTATAACTAAAATTTAAGGAGAGCTTAAGAAAACGGATACCAAGGGAATGCTGTAGTCCATGCGTAAGGAAAAAATAAATAAATAAAAGAATAATAAAAGCCAATCACTGTGGCTAAGATTTTTTTGTAAAATCAGATTAAGTTCTAAATTTTAATGTGTCAGCCCATATTTAATTTCGCATACGTTACTACACATTCCTCTGTATTATGAAGCGTTCAAATTCAGCAATCTCTGTTATTCGTGACGTGATTTTCACAAAAATTTTCTGATATGTCATCTTTAAGCTTATCGAATTTGCGAGATTCGAATAGTTAGGGTTATTATGACTGATTTTAAAAAAAGAGGACGACAACAAAAAAAAAACGGAAATTTTCATAAAAAAGTAGGACATTAACAAGTAAATTAAATTTTTAGTACGTTCAAATTAATTTTATTTTTTATCAATAAAGTTTTACATAAAATAACAGGTTATTTGTAAATTGCACATATGCATTGAGAATTTCAAATATTTCGGCGTTTCAAATATTTAGCCAACAGAATGAAAAAGTCATATAACGAACCACACAAAGCAGTATTTAAGTAGACATGGTCATGTCACGGTTAAATTGCTGTGAGTGTCAACAAATCTCTTAAAACTTCTATGTGTTCAAAATTCAAAATATACAATATTCCATGTTGCCAAAAAAATTTAGGTTTTCCCGGATTAGCCTAAGAGCAGACCACCGCATACGACGTTTTCAACGTTAATTTTATAACAACATTTCGTGTTATCACAGTCTTGGCATCTAATTACTTACGGTGATCTTCAATGGTGGTTTTTCGTTTTAGTAAGTATCAAACATTGTAGGCGAAACTCCTCTGAATTTTTTTTCACACATATCAAGTCTACTTCATTAATTTGTGTTCAATTATGTTTTGAATTTGCCTTTATGTTCACAAACATTATGTTTATTCATAAATTCTCAACTTCGTCTAGAATATTATGCATAAAACGACTAGATTTTAAAAGTCAGACTTGACGTGTGTAAACCTGGACATACGGTAGTTATAGCTGTTCCTTGTTTTTCCTTTTCCTTTGTTTTTTTTTTAATAATTTTTAATAATTTTTTAATAATTCGTAAGCACAACGGTATTCACTTCTTTTGTTACGTCAAAATTTATGACATAAATTTAACAACACAATGTATTAAATGCCAAGAATTGAAAAAAATAAAACTGCTATTTTAAATAAGTCAGGGGTGGAACATTTGATGTTTATTTGAATGTAATATTGATAATATATGAAGTCGCCGAAGCCGAGTAGGTAGTGTGTTGGCCCAGGTCAAAAAAATAAAAAAATATTTCTTCGGCAACTTCCTTTCAGCAGGCTTCTGGAAAGAACTCTGAGAGTATATAAATTGCCATGAAAAGTTTCCAAAAAATCTGTCGTTCGGAGTCGACTTTTAACTATAGGTCCCACCGCTCATGTATAAAAATTAATACACACAATATAAGTGGTATAAGAAGCTAGGTCGTAATCCTGAGTGAAGGGTTGTAATGACCAATTATGTATGTATGCATGTATGTAAAACCATATGTATTTACTTTGAGATTTTGGTATCTAAAAATCCTTGTAATCTAAAGGAGTATCTGCAATTCCCATTGCAGATACTCAGATAAATGGAAAGAATTTTAATTGGTACAACAAACTTAAATTTAAAGAAATATTTATCACTGAAGATTAAAAGACAAAGACAACTTTTAATTTGTTGAACAATGTTTATATAAAATATAATTGCCAAATTGATGTTTACACGATTGTTTAAACAGTTCCATTCCTGGTTTTTTTTTTATTCCTTGCACAGTTACATTTAATGGCACCCCTTTAATCTATAATTCCCAACGAACATTTTCTTGCAAGAGCGGTGTGAATTTACACAAGCAGAAGCATGAATTCCTGAGTGTAAATTGTGTCGAAAATTATTCAAATTATAATATGGAATTATAAATATAAATCGAGAAATTTTCTAGACCTTAGGAAAGTTCCAAAGAAATGCTAAAAATTCTCACAATGAACTGAAAAAGAATACGCCGTGGATTTAACAGTATTTGAATCTTTTCATTTGTGACAAATCAAAGATTAAGTAAAAACACTAGGAATAAGGAAGGTGTATTGAGAACAACAAAAACTTCTTCCTAAAATAATAGGACTAATCGTTTAATAATAATTGCACGCCAAAAATTTTTAACACTTTTTTTAAAATTGTCTAACTTCACGAAATTCTTAAGTAATTGTTCACTGTTCTCATTGGTACGTACTGCAAACATTTAACTGTTTTCATACATAACATGAGTCTTTTGTACAGATTAAATGGGAAAGCAAAAACAAGCATGGAATTTAAAACAAAATAAATGAATAAAATTCTTTGAAATAAAATCCGATTTATAGCACAAAAAAAAAAGAAAAAAAAATCGCTATAAAATAACATTCCATCCTTTGAACCACAGATCCATACATACATCCGCATGTACACAGAAATTTGGTATTCCAAAGAAACCGAAAATTCAAGCTACAGACAATGAAACTTTCGATTATTTACAATGACAAAAATATCTGTATCTCAAGGATAATACATTTTGAATTGTAACTGTTAATGCATACGAACTTTAGTTGGATGTAAAAGTGGGTACAGTTGAATTGTTGCAAGGATAGTCAATGAATAATCTGAACAAAAAAAAATCCTCCTTATGTTTCTTCTCCTACAGTGGACAAACAGTATACTGGGTTTATCTCAAGATTTATAACTTTTATCCTTATAAGCTTAAATAATTTATTGCACATTGCGGGAATTTCTATGATGAACGAAATTGACAAAAAATTTACAGAATGAAAGTGTTGAAGACAACGTTTTTAAAATTTTACTCAAAAAAAATTAATTTTAAATTCTTTTAAAATCTTATTGTGTCTTTAAAAGGCTGTGTTCGTTTAATAATCGATTTCAATATTTTTTGCATTATTACAATAAGTTTATTTCATTACCTTACCTTTACTTCCCTTACCTGGATAGGTATATATTAATATAAAAAAAAAAAAATAAAAAAAAATTAAACTTAATGGCACTTACTTTCCAGTTCATAGTATTCGTCGTCTGGCTTTCCACCATTTATGTGTATTTTAGCCATTCGCCTTGCACATTGATCTTCATCGAGGCGTACAATTGATTTTAAAAATTCCATCATTTCCTCTTGAGTTTCATGCCACATTGTCGCACATATAATAAGCTGAGGAATTTTATCTGTTTCCAATATATCAGTGATGACAGCATCTCCCTTGTCCATGTCTTTCGTTCCTTTCTGTAACGGTATAGAATGCGTTAAATTGAATATTTCTTTTTATTACTGCATATTGGATATGCACATCGGATAATTTTGACTTAAATTATCATAAAAACTCAAATGCTTTTCTTCTTCCTGCAAACATTTTAACAAAAGTCTACAATATTGCACAGGATGCAGTATAAAGCAAACACATAAAAAGAAACATTTTCTCAAGTGGATAATGTACGTATGCATAAGTACATACATATGTATAGTATATGTGTAAAATTAATGCATTTGTATTGTATTTTAATTCAACAGAAAGTAAAGCTAATTAGTTACAAACAGACTTTAAACATTTAAAGAAGCACGTATTTTAGAAATTTTAAAATGATTTTGTATGGTTTTTAGAAAAATTATTTGTATTTTTAACCCTTTGCACCCAAACGGAGGCGCCATACTATTATTTACTTTAACTCGAAGGTCGCCTGAGAGGCGTAGTTACTATCTAAGATAATATGTTTCTTGAGATTAGTTCGGTATATATCAGATGGTGGGTACGTACTTATATCCCTCAGTCTGAACACGTAAAATAGTAATAAAATTTTTGGTGATCAGTTAAGTAACATTCCGCGAAACGTCATGTGTTATGGAAAGACATGCGAAAAGAATGCAGCTTCCATTTAACGACTTCTGCAGTGAGTGCAGATCCGCTGAGGAAGAGGAGACAGTTATCCACTTTCTTTGTCTTCCTCCCTGGTTTGGAGGAACTTGGTCAGTATAGGGACTGCATCCATCTGTGGAGTCATACGTGCTCAAGTCAGCTTTTGGTATCAAAGCTACCACTCTAACCTAACCTAACCTAAGTGAAAATACTGATAAGTAAAATCGAAATAATTTTTTATTAAAATTACTTTCGGGTAGCCGAAAAACCATACTAAAAATGGTTCGGGTGCAAAGGGTTAAACGTAACTTTCGTAAAAATTAATGAGAAATAATTGTACGAAGAAAAAAGACTCAAGACGTATTAAACATATACAATTTAAAAATTGTGCGTGAGCTTGAAATGTTACCAAAAACCTTTCCCTGTTTAAGATTGTCTTGACAAGATTTTGTATAGCGTCATACGGTGTTTTGTATATTTATAGGATTTGTAGGAGTATTGCCATTGAATTTTTCTCAGAGATTTGACATCATCTTTGACATCATGTAGAGCATTTTTCTATACAAAAGAAGTAAGTTAATTTTAGAAGGTAGTAAATATACGTCGAGCCATATGCTGATGGAGTAGTGTATAAACAGTGATTAATTTTTTTTATTCCTTAGAAGTCAATTCAATTCTAACTAATCTGCCTATACACACCTGGACAGAAAAATATGTGCGATTTTATTTTTATCTTAAATATACAAAAAATATTATATATCAAGAAGCTTTTAAAGCCCCAACACTATATACTTTAAATATTGGCAACACTGTTTTAAATTCAAAGATGCGAATACATACATATCGTCGTCGAAAATCCAAAAGTACGTATAATCAAAAAAAAAAATGAAAATAGAGTTTTTGATTGATTATGATTCGTAAGGTTATTTAACATATTTCTACTAAATTTATATTTTTGCAACCAAAAATAACGTTTTTATATCAAGAATTCATAATGACGTACCATATGAAGTATTTTTTATTTTATAACGTTTTTTGTTTCTCCTGTAAAATTAGAAAAAGTGATGTTACGTACTTTTAGATATTCGACAACGATATATACATAATGGGCCATTACAACCGTTCAGTCAGGATTGCGATCTAACTTCTCAAACCATTTATATTGTGTGCGTGAATTTTATACACTAGTGGCGGGACTTACAGTTTAAAGTCAAATCCGAACGACAGAATTTTGAGAAACTTTTCATGGTAATTTTATTTGCTCCCAGAATATTTGCCACAAATCGCCGAAGAAATATTTTTTCATATTTTCGTTTTTGGTGTATGATCTGGGATATGAACCGTGGCTTATGTCTAATAAGCCAACACATTATCTATGGTGACTTTCCAAAAACACAAACAGAATTTTTTTAAATTGAGTTCCTTTCTCTCTAAAGCTCTTAAATTTAGATTTTTTGAGAAAATATAAAAAGAAAAGTAAGTTATAAATGAATATCGAATCAATTCGGAATAAAAAATAATATTAAAAACTATAAGATGGGCCAATAGAAGAACGGAGACTTGTGTGGGAGCTTCGAAAACAAGGAAAAACTTATAAATTCATTGCCAAATCATTAGAAAAGCCAGAAACATATTATGAAAATCACAGGACAATAAAAAAACATCCAAAAGCACTAATAATCGTATAGTCACTTTAGCAAAACGAGATCCTTTCATGACATAGAAAGTGATTGTAAAACCTGGAGCGGTTCTAAAGGCAATAAAAAGTCGAAATATCGTCTGGGGCGACAAGACAAAAAAAGGTAAGGAGTTTCATATCAGATTTACTGAAAAGTCCGTTAAACCTGAAGGCGGAAATGTTATGGTTTGGAGCTGTTTTGCCTAGGAAGGTGTATATATTATTCTCAATAATAATGTAGGATATACCGTATAGTACTTGCCTCATATGATATTTGTTTGAAAGACTAGGTTATATTAGAAAAATTCTAAATTTTTTAATAAGCAGCTACATGCATATATTATTGTCCACTTAAAAACCAAATATCTTAATGAATTTGCATATCACTAAGGTTTTTTTAGTTGCTTCTTATATTTGCAATATAAACTTTTCACTAAATAGTATTAATTTGTAAAACAATATAAAATATCGCATAATGGCTGTGTCAAAAATTTTCACACCTATTTTTCTGTCCAGGTGTGTATATACATATGAACTTTAGGTTATTATATGATCGTAGCATCATATGTACATCAATGCCAAGTTCTTTTCTTTACGATTATAATTACTTATTATATTTACGCAAAGACTTTTCAATCTAAAACGATGAAATTATAATAAATTGTTGAGGTTATTTTGAAATAATTTAAAATTGTTCATCAATTGTTTCTTAAAATTTAAGGAAAGTTTTTTCAAAAGCTATGCTTACAACAGTTTTTTTTTAAATGAATTCAAGATTTTTACGCTGAAATATTTTTACTTTACAATATTCTATAATGCGATACGTACCTAAATATATACATATAAACAGAAATTTCATTTGACTCGTTTTTAATATGACCATACGTACTTGGGAAGAAAATACTCTTTTTTAATAGGTTCGTTAAAAACAATAGTTTAGTTTGAATTTATAATTATGTATGTACATTGTGTTAAAGAATACATACATTATCTACTTATTAATAATTTAATAATCATATCAATTGAATGAATAAAATATTTTCTATTAATTTTATGTAAAATGTGTATAATTTATGAAAATTGTTACCTTAATAGATAAGTACTCCTCATTCCAGTCTACAATACGCCTATTTAATGTAATGCACTGTTCAACTAAGAAGCCACAATACCACGGACAAACGAATAGCTTCTCAGTTGGTAAATTCTTGTCATTCTTTGGATACCATATATGATTCGTAATCCATATTTGCGAGAGCCACCACAGCAGCCAGATCCAGAGGTGGTCTTTTCTGACCACATTTAAAAAGCCCCATGCATCGCTGGCAAACAATGTCGAAGCTTTAAAACATAGGTAGTTTGGAATATAACCATCAAGAGAGCACACATCTATTTCACGTAACCATATTAAAGTCACTGTGGTAGCTACAGTTAATGGCGTAGCCAATGTAAGTGGCAGAGAGAAGCTGAATTCTTGAATTTTTATTTTGCATGCAAATTTGCCAAAAATGTAACACAAATACGATGAAACCACTTGTACAAGCATAATATAAATGACCGCATTCGGATTTGATTGAATCACAAACTGTTCTGCTTTTGTTGTTGCTAATGGTCCTGATGATGGCATAGCCTGAAATAATAGTTATTATGGTTAAGACGAGATGAATAAAAGGAAATTTTTAAATTTATGAACAAGGATTTAAATGTTTAAATGAAATCCATTTTAAAATCTTTAGCTCTTGTAGTTTATTTAGAATTTTAAAGATGTTCTGTACACAGTAAAAGAATTTTAAAACTTATAATACTGCTATTAAAGAGTATTTCTTGTATATTTACGTATACATATACATATTTATGTATATCTTAACAAATTCAAACAATGAATGAATTTTCGAAATATGGAGCCTAGAACAAGAAAAAACGTTCTTAAGCGTAATTCGAAAAAGAATCGTAATAGAATTTTAACAAGATAAACGAAAAATTTTTTAATATTACTCAACTTAAATTGTTATAGAAAGATATTATGTGAAATAGGGCCGTTATTACAACTTGCCGTTAACTAAAGGGAGAATTTTAACTGGCAGATAAATTGTTTTTCGTTATTATAAGTGGCCAATAAGATAGATGTGAGCGTTAAGCTAAAGGGAGTATCATCCTACCGATAACTTTTAAAGTTAAGTTTATGTCTGAACTTGCCACATTATACGTTATTTTCAATATGGCAACTTGTAATATAAAGAAAATGAACAAATACAACAAAAAAGAAGCCAGTCGTTGGCTCTGCGTTTAAAAAGAGCTTAAGTGAACAATTTTATCGGCATTGCTCCGACACTGGCATATTTTTGAAAAAGTTACGTTCATTTTATCTGTAAGTTGTAATAACGAAAACAAGTTAAAGGTAACTTTACACTTTCCTTTAGCTAAAGGTACCTTTAACTAACCCCAACTTTAAAGGCAAGTTGTAATAATGGCCTCGATTCTATTACGTTACAATGAAGTCTATTACTTCGTTTAAAATTAAAGCGTTTAATTTCGGAAAGAAATCATATTCCCATGAAATTTAACATATTTGGTCTAATCGCGGATTCCCATTTGTACTGAAGAATAGGCTAATGGGAGAATTTTTTCATTTTACCCAACTCTAACTGGCCTTTTATTCGTATGTATTGAAAAATCAATTGTTTTTATTGGTGAAAATAAACTTTAAAAAAAAGCAAAGAAAATTTTTTTGCTAAAGATTAAAAGCAATAATACAAGCATTTGAAATATCCTTTTACCTGAAGTCCAAGCAAAAATTAAGAAATGAATTGAAAAAAAAAAGTAAAAATTGTTTGACTTTAAATGTAAAGCTATGTGGTTTGTATGTATATATCTACGCCCTTCAACAATTGTTTGTGTAGGAACTTTTAGTATTTTGATTTAAAATTCTTAGCATTTGTTTTTCAGATTAAAATCGTAGAATAATTGAAAAATTCGAAAAAAGAATAAAATCTGCAATAGCTATTGAGTGGGATTTTCGTTTATGAAATTGATATTTCAGTGGAAATTCTGATTGCTGCTGCTAATAGCCAATGAAAATACAATCCTGAATTCATTCCATTTAATTATTGGCAATATTTTAACTTGAAATCGATAAATATCCTGGTTTTATGTTCATTAAGTTGTAATAAATTTTGTTTCTGCATGAATCTCATTTTCTTCTTAAGGGACACGTAAATAAGTAAAACTGCTTCTACGAAATTACAACGAATATGAAATGTAGGCATCAGAACCTCTTCATTTGTATTAAATGGCCGTGTGTTCAATTAATGAAATTTTACTCTCCAATTATTTTAATATTGTTACGATAATGGAAATGGTGTAACATCGTTTAATATTAAAATTTTCAACATAAGCAACGGAATTGTTTGCTTGATTAACAAATAAACAAAAATATAACAACAATATCGCTCTTACGAAAGAGGGATAGACAAGTAAACCAACAAGCAACAACAACACTGCAAGAGCAAACGTAAGTAAGATACACAAACAACAAAAAAAAAAAGAAAACATTCAAGAATGTAAACAACGTGTTTACATTTAAAGAATTCTTTAGAAGGCGAAGACCCGAATCTTCGTCTACGAGAACATTCGTCAGAATGTTATTATAACTCGCAAAATCTAAATTATAAAAGACTATTTTATACTTATGATGGCATGACCCCCATTGTGGTCAGTAAATTGATTGCAGTCAATTATTATTCATATCAATACCACCAAACTATGTTTGTAATTATTCTTATATATCTTTGACAAACTTTGAATAACAGCCGATGCTGTGAGGGATAACTATTAACCACTTGATGCCCAAATTATTTTTTATTTTGGAGTTTTAGCACCAGATTTTAAACACGTTTTGCTTGTGGTCAAAGAAATTCTCTTTGTTCAGCGAGAGTAAGGAGGTGTTTTAGCCTGGCAACTTAAATTGCCACTGGGCAAATACCTACACTAAATTATAATAAACAAAACATAAATTTTGCATTTTTCGCACATAAATGAAGGACAAACTTTTCAGCGATGGTATTTTGATTCACTTCTTATAATAATGTGATCCTTTCTATCAAAACGGAGGCTATTTATTGCATCGTTTCAAGTACGAGATAGTCTACCTCATTTAAATATTGGTACTCCACGTGATCTTAAAAGAAACACTGCATATTGTCTTCTAAATTAGGTAGGTTATATTATGGCCCAACATTCGGAACAGCAACCAACCTTGAACTCAGCATAGATCAATCGATACAGAATAAAAAGGAATAAAGGAAACCACGTGTTATTAAAAAATTCTAACGGTTACCGTTTTGGTTTTTACTCTCAATTTCCTCTCAGGGCATTAAAATTAAGGCAACATCTGCTGGCAACTTAAGTTGCCACTGGGCACTAATGGGATAATGTGTTAATAGGTTAAAGAGTAAAGTATGTAAACAAGATTAAATCATAATTGGGAAAAATCGTAATTCATCTGTCAACAATTTGGAGGGAAGAAGAATCTCAAAATAAGATTGGCTGACATCAAATTGTCAATAAAAATATACATATTTAAGATATTTCAAATAGCTCTCCGATGGCAAACGTCTACAACCAATTTTTTTTTTTTTTTTTGATTGCGAGTTTTCAGCTGCTTGAGAATATCATATTGAGACATTTAAAACAAGTTATTTTATCTTTGCCTATCTGTTCATTACAATAATTTTTGTAAAATTGAAAAAACTTAACATATGTAACATAACACTTAATGTTTATGACTCACATAATAAAACATTGCAACATTTTAAGAATTATGCTTGACTTACCAATACCAAAAATCTAAGTTTAAACAAACAATTAAAATTAAGTTTTTAATACCAAAAAAATCCTCTTCGAGTTAATTAAATGAACTTAACTAGCGAAAGTGTAATTGTGAGATATGTATGTATGTAAACAATCTACACATGCTGGTTTATATTTAAATCTCTTTAGATACAGGGAAATCGAAACAAAACAAACATAAACAAGCAGAGTTTTGTTATGATTTTCGAATCATCCAAAAGAGAAATACAAAATAAACACCTAATTTATAGGCTCCTAAAAATTTGTCATTAAATTTAACTTTAAAATCCAATTTCAAAACGATTTGCAGTAAATAAATTAAATCATTCCATTTCCATAACAGGCTTAGATAAGTGTTTAACATTATCATAAAATAAAGGTAAAGAACAGTATTGTCAAAATGTTTTTTTTCTTTAAAAAATCTTTAACACCTATAAAAATTGTGGAAATCTTTTCAAACCTTCAAATGAATGTATTAAAGGGTTACTTATAAAATAATGAAAATTTTAAAAAATCCTTTCAGTAATACAAGAGTGGTCCATATATCCTTTTTTCCCCACTCATACAAAAATTGTTAAAATTTTTGATTTTATTAAAAAATCGTAAAGTGTTTAAAAAACACAAAATAGGGAACTAAAAAATAAAATAATTTTAATTTTAAAAGTGCTCTAACAAACAGAAAAATTGTTTAAATATTACCAAATTATCAAAAGAATGGCGTATACGATTGTTAATAATCTAACAAAAATTGCTAAATTCCGTTCACTAATGTAAGAGGTGGCCATATATCCTTTTTTCACAGTTATTAACAATGTTGAAACATTTGTTAAATTTAACATCAGATTGTATAATTTTATAGTTTTCAGCGGAGATGCCATGAATTTGTCAGAATGCAGGCAATGAAATGTTATTTATTTTTGTAAAAATTAGTTGAAAAAAATGGTAGTTCCTTATATATCCTATTTATATTATAAATTTTTATAGAAAATTTTGTCCATATTCCAGAAAATTACTATTTAAAATTTTTTATATTGTACTATTTTGGTTTTATAATTCAGTGATTTGTCATTGAATTTTTAGGAAATTATAAATATGAACGTAGGAGAGTGTTGTTTATAGTCACACCAAATTTGATTGAAATTGATGGAAAATAACAGAGCCAAACAGGCTTAGATAAGTGTTTAACATTATACATAAAGATAAAGGTAAAGAACATATTGTCAAAATGTTTTTTTTCTTTAAAAATCTTTAACACCTATAAAAATTGTGGAAATCTTTTCAAACTTCAAATGAATGTATTAAAGGGTTATTATAAAATAATGAAAATTTTAAAAAATCCTTTCAGTAATACAAGAGTGGTCATATACCTTTTTTCCCCCACTCATACAAAAATTGTAAAATTTTTGATTTTATTAAAAAATCGTAAAGTGTTTAAAAAACACAAAATAGGGAACTAAAAATAAAATAATTTTAATTTTAAAAGTGCTCTAACAAACAGAAAAATTGTTTAAATATTACCAAATTATCAAAAAGAATGGCGTATACGATTGTTAATAATCTAACAAAAATTGCCTAAATTTCCGTTCACTAATGTAAGAGGTGGCCATATATCCTTTTTTCACAGTTATTAACAATGTTGAAACATTTGTTAAATTTAACATCAGATTGTATAATTTTATAGTTTTCAGCGGAGATGCCATGAATTTGTCAGAATGCAGGCAATGAAATGTTATTTATTTTTGTAAAAATTAGTTGAAAAAATGGTATTCCCTTATATATCTATTTATATTATAAATTTTTATAGAAAATTTTGTCCATATTCCAGAAAATTACTATTTAAAATTTTTATATTGTACTATTTTGGTTTTATAATTCAGTGATTTGTCATTGAATTTTTAGGAAATTATAAATATGAACGTAGGAGAGTGTTGTTTATAGTCACACCAAATTTGATTGAAATTGTATGGAAAATAACAGAGGTCTCAATATATCCTTTTTTGGGATTTTTTTTAATATACATATAATTTAGTTAAGAGGAAATTTTCCAAATAGAAAATTAAATACAAATTGTGGAAAAAAAGTATACGAAAATTTATGAAGCAAGTAAAAAGAAGTCTTGTTGGTGAAACCACCATTTGTGTAATTAAGAAGCCTAAACTGAAAAGTTCATGAATAGTTAAAAGTTTTGTTTTGATTGACATTTTTAAGTACGTATAAATATTTTTTAAAATAATTCCATAATATAAAAATAACAGGAAGGAATAAGTGTGGACTGCTTCATATATGGTAATAGAATAAAGGACCATTATGAAAAAATATAGAAAGAAAAAGTGAGCAAGAAAAATTTATTTTTTTAAAGACATTGTATACCGTCAGGAGACAAGTGTGAATTAAAATAATAGGAAAATATAATATGAATATATATGTACATTTAAATTATAATATATATATATACATTTCATTTTTCTGAATGTGGGATGAGTAAAAATTTCAAACACAGCTACTAGAAAGCAATAATAATAACTATTATACCCATATGTACCTATGTTATTTGATCAAAAACCATTGACTAACAATATATAAAATAAAACTGTCCACTGTACTGGCTGATTAAATTTTCAAAGTGGGTTTTATGGTAGTCAGTGTTTAGTATACTAGACTATTAGCGTTAGGTGGCGAATTATATTTCTACCACAAACTCTGGACACTGCACATAAAACATAAAGTCAAAATTGCTCAGATCTAATAATTAAATATAAGTTCCAATTGCAACAATTACAAAAAAATAAATAAAATGAATTTTCCAATGAACATAAAATTCCAATTACGGACGGTATAAATCATTGTTGAAAACAAACCGCAGGATATAATGAACAACAGGGAACAGGAACATGTGCCTGGAGGGATTGATAAAAACCTCCTGAAATGGAGCAAGAAGCATTAAACTAATTAATAAAAATAAAATTGCTATAACTAATTTATTAATAACGGAGACAAATCATCAGTTAGTTTCTGAAATTGAATCACTGCCACAATAACTGAGGACATCAGTCAAATGCGTATTCCATGAGATCTAATATCGATATTAACATGGTTTTTTAAACTACGAAAATATTTATGACATCATAGATATCTGTTCTAAGCATAACAACTTTGAGACGAAACCAGATTGGTCCCATTAACTGTTTTTTTTACAGGACTGACTAACTAGAAAGAGAGTGGCAAAGATTTATTTCCCTTTTCATAGTAAAATTTTATCTAACTTTGCACATAGGACACGTTTTCGTTTTTTTAACATTGAAAATGTTTGGTTTCATTCGTGTTATTCAGTTATCTTTATTTTTTTAATTTAAGATCAAATTGGTTTTAAATCAAAATATTCCCTGGCTTCATATATTGTACTTGAGAGCCCGAAATTTAAAATGAAAATTAAAAAATACTGAGGACATGTCTAGTTCTGTTCGGCAGATCCCCAATTACTTGATGGAAACTGTTTATAAATAATTTCAAGGGGAATTAATTTGACCAGCATATTCGGAGCAATTTGATAAAGTTTTCTCAAAAAAAGGACGATCCAACATTTGTTAATAATTTCATAGGTTTTCTAACATTTAAACGTTATTTAAATTTTCCTTTCGGAAACAGAAATTTTGCAATGAAGAGAATTACGGTTCTATGTCTTTAAACAGTTTTTTATTAATCTTCTCAAAAATAGCTCCATCATAGAAATTAAGTGTTCTAGAGCACCATGTAAATCTGTCATCTGAATCGAATGCTACCAGTTTCTCGCCTGTTATTATAAAATCTACAGTTCCGGTCGTAATCTGGAAGAAAATAATTGGCCCTATTACTATGATAGCGTTAAACTCTACGAATCAGTCAAAATCAAAGTGATTAATGTTTTGCGGAGAATGTGACGAAATATTTGTTTCGTAATTTATTCGTTTCAAATTTTAATTCGAAGCAGCATTATTTGGTTTCTAAATATTAAACTCAAATACTTGGAGCCATTTTTTGAGTGCGAGATTAACGATTAAGTTAACTTTAATCTTCTTATTCATTTTTTGAGTTTACTTAAATCTTACATTTAATCTTAAGTTTAACCCACCAACGTTGGTGGTTTAAATTTAAGATTAATTGTCGAAAGTAGTTGACAAATTTTATTAAAAAAGAAAAACTTTTAAGTGAGAGAAAGCTGAATCAAACAAATATTTAAGTGATTATGAATTATAGAAAACCCAATTTAACAATAGACATTCTTAATTTATTTATTATTTATCAAAAATTATTTTTTTTACTTAAAGATCAATCGAATTCATCTGCTTTTGTTTCTGACAGCAGGACCAATTTTCATTGATCTCATGACGTTAACAACTGACTCCGGCTTAAAATTATTGAAAGCACTCCCTATATCTAGGAAAGCAGCCAGATTGTACTCCTTGTAGTATAACAATTTTTCTATGTGACCAACTAGTTAGTGTAGCGCTGTTTCTGTAAGTTTGCCCTTCGTGTAGGCATGTTGTGCATTGTGTGTGAGATGCTTTACCTCCTTTAGGAATAACGGCAATATTGTACAATTTCGAGTTAAAGGGAACATGGAATAATCGTAAACATGCCCTGAAAATTGATATAACCCACTGCACGAGCATGTCTATGTTCATATGTATATCCAGGGGTAAGTTACCATCAGGACCCGTTGATTTGCGATTTTCTGAGATCGGTATATTGTCATATGCATCTTTGTTACAACCAGTGGAGGGTCGGTGAAATGTGTTCTTGACAGCCTGGGAAGTGAGTACAGTACCTTCAGAGTGTTTTACTGTGTGTAGTCCAGGATGCATCAAATTTCCTAATATAGGATTGTATTGTAGAAGTTTTTAATAAAATCTTCCGACGTGGACTTGTCTCGGAAGAATTTTCTACATTTAAAGATCAATCGTATTCATTCTTGTATAAAACAAAAGCAAGGTTTAAACTCCCACTAAAACTACAAACTCAGTTAACTTAAGATTAAATTTAACTGGAGATAACCTTAAACTTGAGTTTTATCTCGCACTCAAGAAATGGCTGTTATCGATGGGTGTTATCATTCAAACAGAAATAAAATATCGGCATTCTATAAATACCAAAGTTTAATTCACTTTTTTAAATAATGCCATTCTATAAAAGGTAAAAAATAATTTGGAAATGTTTTTAATTCTATTCTGATTTTTTATTTTTGCAAAGAACTGTTTTTAGCAACAATTTTTGTCAAAAACAAGGATGCACTGACGCCAGATAATTTTTTTGTTCAATTTACTAAAATCAACTCTTAACGTATTTTTTTCCAATTTTTCTTCCATTGATTTCTCTTCTATATTGAATCACTTTATTTCTTCTATTTGTACGATACACGATTTGTCGTTGTACATATTGATTCACTTTGTTTACTCTATTTGTACGAAATAAGTATTAAATGAATGAATGAATGAATGAAGGAATGAATGGTATGCACGATTCTGTGATTCTCTGTGAATTTTTTAGTGGCTTGTATCTTACTTACCCTTTTAACTAAAATTTCATGTGGCTTCCATGCTTCAATAAACATTAAAAAATAATCATTTAGGGGCTCACCATGAAAGCTGAATGCAATTAAAGCAAATACGACCGTTTTTATTGGCGATAAATACAAATACGTATGGTATCGAGACTTTGTTCGTCGTACCATTTTTATCAAGTTGGCTGAAAATAAAAAGATTCCAATTGAGTAGAAATTCAAACAAACGTAAGAATAAAATAAACATATGAAGTGAGAAATCGGTGGCAAAATTTAATTGAAAATCCCGTTTGAACAAAGTCAATGGTAAAGGGTGTGGTCGAATTGTATTTTTTAATTTTAATTTTTAATGGAATTAGTTAAGGCAAACGATTAATTTCAATTGTAAAATTTAATATTTATAATTCAGAGAATTTAAAGCTAAATTAAAAAGAAAATTAATTCGATTTTTAATTCGATTTTGTTATAAATTCTTAAAGCCTTTTTGGTATTATAAAATTATAAATGAATTTGAAACTTTGCTATGATTGTGAATTATTTAAATGACTTTTAATACATACAAACGTTCACCAACTTTAGTTTATAAGTTCTAAAAGTATCTTTATTATCTGTATAGATAACATTTGAATTTTCCTTAAGAATAAAATCATTTTGTAAATTTACTTCTCCTTTTGCACATGGAACTTTATCACTAAATTTTTTATTCTTTCTGAAACTAAAATCATCATTCGTAAATATGTATGTATCTTCAAAAAATATTGATTAATATATACACAATATAAGATTCTCGAACATATACCTAAGATATAAAAAAGAAGAATTAATAATTCTAATCTTTATATTTCTCCTAATTATCCCTAATTATAATTGCATCGAGTAATTATAATTGCAACTCTCTCTGTAAGTTTGGTAAACTTATTTTCAACCGTTATTTACCAACCATCCACGAGAGAGTTTGATTAAAATAACACACGTTATTTCAATTATAAATATTAACTTAAGTAAATTAAACATTTTCATTGTGTATTATACTGTAATTGAAAAATGATTTTAAACTAGTGTGGAATATTATTTCCCAGCCTAAATTTGTGAATCATTGATTTTTTTGTAATTTATTTGGGGTATTCACACGGTGTGCTATCTTATGGTCTTGTTGTCATAAAATACTAAAGTTTTATGGTAGCTTTAAAATATTGTTGTTGTGCTTCAAAGAGAAAAGTCCTAAAATAATAAGACCTTTTATGATGTGTTTATTGTTTTGACATAACTAAACAGTGTAAATCGAAAGGGAAAAACTCTTCATCGAGCCGGTGATAATATTTAGAAGTATTGAATATAATATTAGCAATATGTACGTAAACATGCTATAAATTCGTGCATAGTTCTATAACTTCTAGATTAATTACATTTTATTAATTTGTTTATAAAAGTTATTCACTTTTAAAAGTTAAATCAAAAAATTGAGACATTTAAAAAATAAAAGGACGAAAATTTTGTTTGTATACTTTAGCAGACTAGCAGCCACCGAACGTATTTAAAATAACCGCCGTCAGCAAATATTGCCGGCTTAGGCATCGGCAACAGCTGTTTATGTTTTTAAACAATTTTTTTTGTGACAAGAAAATATTTTAAAGTTTTATAAAAATGGATTTTTTTTAGAAGATTCACAGGTCAGAGTTTATTTAAATTAAAAAATGTTTTTGTTCAAGCCAAAATGTAAACGTGTGCTCACCAACTCCACAAAGAAATGGAATTTGGATGAAGAAAAGTCTCTAGTAGAATATTTGATAGCAAATCGTGAGTTAGAGGTTTGTATTATTTTTAAATTAAATAGACAGCAAACTAATGTTATTATTTGTAGAAGCCAACAGCGCAGGCTTACTATAAGCGTTTTTCGGCCCAGACGAAGGTGGAATTGGATTGGAAGCTTATCCCATGTAAGATACGAAATATGCTTATCAGCTATAATAAAGCCTGTCTCCAAATGCAAACAGAAATACAAAAAGAAAGAGCAGAGATAGAATGTAATTTGAAGGAGAAAGAATTTATTTTAAAAGAAAGAGAAGTAGAGCTCCGTGAAAAAGAAATTAAAAGCAACGAGCGTTTAAAAGTTATAGAGCTGGAAACAAAATAATAAGATTAGCAATTGAGGAGCTAAAGCTGAAATACAAATAATAAGTATTTAATAGTGTGTATAAAATTCCTGAGTATAAGTTTTTTGCTTGTGTAAGCTACACTTTCAATTTTTATAGTGTTATTTCAGATTTTTGACTTGTTTTTGACACTTTCATTAAAAATGTTTGTAATTTTTTTATAATTGTATTTTTCATTTATCAGCAAACTCAAATTTGAAATAGCATACTAACTTATGAGGATTGCTCACAGCAGTCGTATTTTTTCATGTTATTATTTTATGATATATGATCTTATGACGACCGTGTGAATACCCCAATTGTATGTTGTGTTAATACAAACCAATACTCGAATACGAATTGATATAATTCTCCCACCAACGGAACGATATTAACATCAATGGTATTATCAATATTTGTACATGCAATGAATCATCGATGGCTGGCCACAATACGAACGCAGTTGTTTGTGCAATTAAGGCTAAAATGCTTATGGTATAGACGGCAATAGATTTCCAATGTTTGCGAGTTCCCAATAAAATATCTGAAATTTAAGTATAAAAAACTCTTTAGTTAGAGCGAAGAAACGATTAATTTCTTCAAAGGAAAAGCAAAAAATTACAATTTAAAAAAAAAATTATTAAAACGAAACAAATATTATATTATTTGCTAAATAATTTTTTCAGGTCTTTAAAGCAAAGCACTTTTTTTTTCAAATGTAGAAAAATTAAAAACAAAAATTATAAATCGGTCTCCTCTTCTACGTCTCTGTTGCAGCTTCTGTAATAGCTGTTATGAGTAATTCACAGTAAACACGCAGAGGCCAGCGTATCACTATGAGATTTCTTCTATGGAATCTTGCAGGGCTTCATGCATATTATGTTCTACATATATCCTTATCGGGTCATATCTATACGGCTCCTCTACAAGTGTGTTCATTAACCCATCTCTCCTTTGCCTAAGGATAGAGTTTGTTTCTTACTCTTTGCAGAGGCAATCATGTAGGAATTCCGTGGTGCAAGCTTTAGCAAGTGCGTCGGCCTTGCTGTTTCCTCTGATGTCCAGAAACACAGATGAGGGTAATCGTCGATTGTCGCGCTATATCCTCCAGAGATATTCGGCATCCATTGGTAGTCATAGATACGATTTACACATTTTCTGATAGCAGGACCAATTTCCATTAATCGCATGGCGTTAACAACTGACTCCGGCTAAAAATTATTGAAAGCACTCTCCCTGTATCTAGGAAAGCAGCCAGAGTGTACTCCTTGTAGTATAACAATTTTTCTATGTGACCAACTAATTAGTGTAGCGCTGTTTCTGTAAGTTTGCCCTTCGTGTAGGCATGTTGTGCAGCGGATAGAGTATTTGGACCGTGGAGTGATCTAATATGGACGTCGATGATTCTCTCAAGCGCCTCAAGTACAAATGAGAAAAGACTGTAAGGCCTAAAAACTTTAGCATATGTGTGAGATGGTTTACCTCCTTTATTAGCAACGACAATCTTGTACAACTTCCAGTTAAATGGAACATCGGAACACATGCCTTGAGAATTGACATAAGCTACTGGAAGAGCATGTCTATGTTCATCTGTAAATCCACGAGTGTGTTACTATCAGAACCCGAAGATTTGCGATGCTCTGAGATCGGTATATTGTCATATGCATCTTTGTTACAACCAGTGGAGGGTCGGTGAAATCAGTTCTTGACGACCAGGAGAGTGAGTATAGGACATTCAAAGTGTTTTACTGTTAGCAGTCCAGGATACATCAGATTTCCTAATATAGGATTGTATTGTAGAACTTTTTAATAAAATTTTCCGACGTGGACTTGTCTCGAAAGAATTTTCTACATTGTCATTAACAAATAACGATTTTTATGTAAAACCTGATACAAATCGTGAACCATCATAAAATTGAACAGTACTCTGTATTATTATATGCATTAGGAAAATACTTACTAAGTAATGCAGGTACAAAGCAAACACTGCTGCACAAAATCAGTACTCGTATCGAATCCATTTTGGGAAAAACATAAAATGTCAATATTCCCAAACCAACTACATGAAGCATTTCAAATGATACCACCTGTAAATTTAAATACTCATTAATTTAATTCAATTTGCAATGTGCTTAAAAAATAAAACTTCTTACATTTATATAAAGGCAATATGAATATGTACTCGTAAAACTTTAGCATGAGATAATAGTCTCCATTGTAATTAATTATCGGTCGTATAATATAATCGCTAGAAATTAAAACGTATTAAAAAGTTCGTTGATACTTTGGCTGTTAACGGTTAATTAGTTGCACTTTTCTGTATTCGCATGAATGAAATGAATACAAGAAATAGTCAGCCGTGGCTGAATCCAGGGAATATGATAACAATTCTTAGCTGTAATCGAGTATTTCTTAGCTGTCAAACACAAACTAAAGGACTCAGTTGCTTCAGAATTTGACTCAACGCAACGATATAATTCAAAAATCGTGTTTTTTCAATATTCAGGTGGATGTTTCGTTGCAAATTAATGTTTTTTCAGAAATCTGGATGCAGCATCCGACAGTATCAATCATATTTTTTGATACCAATAAATGAAAATAAGTAATTTAGCGTCTCTGTATTATGATATGACATTTTGGAATCATTCTTGTTGTAACGCGTATTGGTCCAATACTGAACTTGCAAATGGCGAACTTTATTATCAGAGTTAACATCAAACATAAAGTCAAAATAATTTTTAAACTGCGAGGAATTTTAAGTAATAAAAGAATAAACTTGCATTCTGTTGTTAGAAACACTTTTGACTCTGAGTGTATGTAGTTATGTACTGGTGGAACAAACGGAAGCAACTGACTTAATATTTAAAAATTTACATAGAAATCTTGTGAAAAACAAATAAACTTAAAATTTTTCTTATTTTCTTACATATTTTAACAATTAATGAAATATTCCATGTTTTGCAAATCAGCAAACGATGCGTTGGAGCTTCTTTTAATTTTGAAGACTAGTGTGAGTTCTGTTAATCCGGCAAAAAAGTCTACTTGTTGGAAATTGTCGTGTTACTACGTTTGAGCCTCGTTTATAGAAGTAATTTTAATTTATTTCACTAAGGAGATCTGATAAAAAGTTATATTAATTCCCTGTATTAAGGTTGGTGAAGTCGTCGTAGTCTAGTAGGTAGTGTGTTGGCTTATTAGACGAAAGGCCAGGGTTGGAATCCCCGGTCAGACATCAAAAACGAAATATGAAAAAAAAATATTTCTTCGGCTACTTCCTCTCAGCAGATTTCTGACAAGAAACTCAGAGAGTAAATAAAATTGCCATGAAAAATTTCTCAAAAATCTGTCGTTCGAAGTCGAATTTAAACTGTAGGTCCCGCCACTCATGTATAAAATTAACACACACAACTTAAGTGGTGTGAGAAGCTAGGCCGTAATCCTGATTGAAGGATTGTAATGGCCAATTATGTATGTATGTATGTATTAAGGTTGGATTTATATTCGTACGGCTGTGGTAATATAGGTGCTATTGATATACAATAATTCATTAATAACATATATAGTGAGTGTCAAATGAAAGTAAACACTTTACATTATTATAAAAACGTTTCGATTATATTCATAACATTCTAACATTGTTTTTTTATGTTACTATAATTCTGAATAAAATGGTAATTTTCATCAAATAAAATAAGGTATTTATATTAATTTGATGTACACTGTAAGTATGTAGTAGGTAAGCGACTTTATGCAATATTCATAAATTTTGTTTATGGTTCATAAAGTTACATTTTCTATCTTTTTAGGCGCAAACTTGATATACAAACATATCTAGGCACATAACAAACGGGCGGAAACACTTTTCTTAGCTGGTATTAACGATAAATACAGATAACTTGTTCGTAATCTGATGTTTACATATATACATAAATGTATAAATATACTCTTCACATATTTTATTCTCCTACATTTTTTCTTTTATAAATTTTTTTGCAATACTTAAATACAATTTTTTATTGGAAAATAATAAGTTTTGTGTATATGAATGTAAAATGCTTATGGTACGTACGTACGTTATTAATTAAGATTATCAAGAATTTTTTTTAACATACCAATAATACTTCTGGCCACGTAGGCGATTTAACATCCTTGAATATACAAATACGCAATGAACGAAAAAATGTGAAAGCTTCTGGTGCAGCAAATGCAAATATTAAGGCCCAAATCCATGCGAATTGTTCATTGGTCGGCAACTTTGCGTAATAGTCAGATTTCGTATCTAGTTTGAAGTAATGAAAAAAAAAATAAACATTTTAATAAGAGTGAAATTTATGTTTGTGTATTCATTGTTTATTTATTTTCGTTACAAACCAATAATATTGCAAAATTTGACGGTGGTGTTCGAATTAATATGTGCAACCATGAAAATATATGAGACTTTAGACAAAATTGCTGTTATCAACATAATAGTAAATACAAACAAGTATGTAAAAGCTTTGAACAGTTTCAAAATTACACTCAACTTAGTCCAGTTTGCAGCTGAACCAGTTGCTCGTTTTGAAGGTGGATCTTGAAAAGAATCCCATAGTGGTGGTTTCTCTTTAGTTTTACTAGAAATATATTGTTTAAGAGACATTAAATGCGTATTCATTTTGATCATTAAAAGAAATTAACAAAATTACCGTTTTACATTAAAGTTGTCATCATCTGCATCACATTCGGAATTCATAATTGTTTATATTATTCAGATTGTCGCTGATAATAATAAAAAAATATTGGAAATTTATTGTCTTTATAATTTAAGAAGTGTTCGCATTGATGATTAATAAAACACTGAAAACGATTGATAATGATAAAAGACATTCGAATGTTATCGAGAGCATGATATTTATCAGACAATTAATTATAAGATAAAAGATAATTGTCAATCAGTCAATACAACACATATAAGATAAAGCAAAAAATAAAAAGAAATTAAAAATATTTTAGATGAGAAACCCATCTACGGCGATTCAAAGCAATTGAATGCGTTTTAATAATGGAAGAAGACAAATTCCGCAAGTTATCGAAATAATTTGCTGCACATTATATATTAAATATAAATTTAATATTGAAAATATAAACGAAACTGATCAACAAGTACAAGTAATACTATGCTTTGGTATCTACTCCAACAATGCACTTTAGATAATTTTAACCATTTTTGGTGCAACAAATAATTTATCCAACTTCTAAGAATAGTTTTTTTGTTTTGGTATTTGATTAAGAACATATCAAAGCTAATTATGTCATATTTTGTTTTTCAGAAAAATTAGCAACGACTGTTTATCGGGTGTTCAAAATCATTCTTCATGAGCAAAGTTTAAAGACAGTATACACAGCGTGATTTGGTATATTATTTGAAGTTCTCTAAATAGGTAAAAAGCAAACATTAATTTAAATTAATTACACGGTGCGACAGTGAAAATACAGCCGAGTAATTTCATTAGTCTAAGTTGTTCACTAGTTTGAGTGGAACTCAAAAATACTTTTTTTTATATTTCTCGAACCCTCCAAACTTGCTTTATTTGACAAAAACTGTTTTTTTTTTGATATTTTCACACAAAATTATTAATTACCAAAATATGTTTGAACCTATTTTAAAAACCCAAAGTTTTTTAGAAAGTAAAGAGATTAACCTTTAGAACGGTATACATAAACATTTTGTTCAAACTTATATCTTATGAGTTTTGATCGGAAAAACTTGGAAAATATGATTTTTTTCTCATTTTTTTATGTTTAGCTATTCGTAATTGCAAAATCAAATTAAAAAACATAAGATAAATGATGACATTCTGAAAGTCCATTATCTTGTGAAGAGATTGACATTTCGTTTGATC
>QOCX01000205.1:262178-282695 GCA_005959815.1 Sarcophaga bullata
CTTATCAACATATTTATTGAATGTTTTTACAGGTAAGAAAGCTAACTATTGTTTCAATGTTTCAGCATAATTGATATCAGAATTTTTAAGTAAAATTTAGTTGAAAATTTTCGGCGTTGGAAAGTAAACCTAAAGTGGGGACAAGATTTTGACCGATGTATTCAATATATACTCCGTAATTAGTTTTTAAATCAAGAGAAATAAATGCACATGCCTAATTAAATTTTCGTCCGAAACAATCAATTAATTACCATATTAAAATAGTATATGCATTCGCCGTATAAAGCTTGTATGACTTTCAATATTTATTTACTTACTTATTTTATTGGCTATTACAACGCTTTAGTCAGGCTTTCGGCTTAGCTTATTACGCCACGTATTTTGAATATTTTAATTTTATCCATGAGCGTACAGTTTAATATCAACTTCAAACGATTAATATATTTTCTAAATTATTCATGGCAACTATTTAATATCTAAGCTTTAGATTGAAAACTGCTAAGGAATAATTGCCGAGAGAAATTATTCTGTCACGTTCCTGTTTTCAATATAAGATGATATTTGAACTCGCAAACCCTCGTCTAGAAATTCAACATACTGCTAGTCTGCGGCGGCCTTATATGTCTAGATACTAGACTTTCATTCGACATTCGTTATATAGAACATTTCACTACAGGTTCTTAGTGAATTATCTTTATCTGATCGAATAATAACCAAATTGTCCAGAAATTATGAGAAACAAAATTTTATCACAGTATGATCAATTTATTTATCTCAAATGTGCTAGATTATTAGCGTGAATGTTGTGGAGAGAGACTCTGGTCTGTACTACTATACCGAGTATATGGCCGAAGTTACTCACCTCGTAAGTAAGTAAATATAATTTGTAATTGTATTGTAATAAATAAATAAAAACCATATTTATCTTAACGGTGTTTATTATAGTGAGTCTTATTATATATAAGTATTGTTATATTGTTACGTTTTTACCTTTTAAAAACGTTTGCAATATGAGCTCGTAGATTACAAATAAAAATAAAAATTAATTTGTGTTCAGTTTCAATTAAATCCTTTATTAATCGCACAATTTTGTGTGCCACTGTTCACAACTGATTCTAACAACAACAATTGCTTTATTTGTTATTCCTTTGTTTATGCCCATTGCGATGAACAATAACAATTACTACACAATTGTTCTGTAGATCTTCGTAACGGAGATCGTCAAACCACGATTGCTTACTTTACTCGCAAAGCGTCTTCACACAAGACTGACTGACCTTCAACTCCGACTTTTTATGCTTGGCCTTGCTTTTTATATAGTGACGTAAACAGTCTAATGAATGTTCTCGGAGGCGAAGGTTCTGGTCTTCGCCTTCTCGAGAATTCTACGAATGTAAACATCGTTGTTTACATTTATTTATGCTTTCTTGTT
This sequence comes from Sarcophaga bullata, assembly GCA_005959815.1. Classification (NCBI taxonomy): domain Eukaryota; kingdom Metazoa; phylum Arthropoda; class Insecta; order Diptera; family Sarcophagidae; genus Sarcophaga; species Sarcophaga bullata. The sequence goes on from QOCX01000205.1 coordinate 263,611, forward strand.
TGTTGTTTTTTAATCTTGCTTACGTTCTTCCCTACAGTGTTGTTGTTGCTTATCGTTTACTTGTTTATCCCTTTTTCTTGTTATACTGATGTTGTTTTATTTTTGTTTATTCCTTAATCAATTGAACGAGTCCATTGTTTTGTTTTTGTAAAATGTGACACCATGTTACATCATTTCCATTTTCGTGACACTGCCGTCCGCTTAAGCCTGTTCGTCCCGAATAGGCTCATTATCTCCTCTCCATATTTCGAGTACGACTTTCATTTTTACTCGGGAGCTGTAAACTTTCTGTATCCTATACATTACATTGTTTAGTCTTTTAATTTTATTTAAAAGACATTCTACTTAATTTACTTATGTATGTATGCATGTATATTTAAATTAAAAAGTTTTATTTTCTATAAAATTTGCATATAAACAGGCTTGCACATAAACAGGCTTTATTTTACAGTAATTATATGTTCTTACGACATGTAATGACGATTAAAAAATTAAATCTTAAAGATTAATGAATGGTGATGACCTATATATTTATATAAAATTTTAATTTTTGTTGGGAAAGCCTCAAGTAATGTGACTCATTATCGTGTTAATTATTTTTATTACTGGACTGCTATGAGCTGATAACTGCTTCTTAAAAAAACCAAGAGAAACCAAGACATTTATACGATCACTTTTCTGCTCATTTAAATTGTCCAATGTTACAAATATAATTGTAATTAATTTTATATATTGAATTGGAAGATTTGACAGTCAAAAGTAGGAACGATTTTGTTATCGTCTCTCTACATCTTTTATGTCTTATCACAACAAGTTTGTTTAAATAGTAGAATATTTGCCACTAGTCGTTACATAATCTATAGAAAAAAATATAGACGAAGCAAATCTAGGTTTATCGCATTCGGAATAAGATATCACACAAACAAGTTGGTAGGTCGTATATCTTCTTATTTCTTATCGCTCTGTATTTCATCCTACCCTTCAAAAAACCTTTAGAAATAACTTTTCAATCAAATCAGAGATCAAATAAATTTGTATCCAACTAACAGGTACTTTATTTTCTATATCTGCCATATATATATACATACATAGTATATCTATAGATTTATTATATAAATAAATCAACTTCTTTTTTTTTGTTTTAAAGAAAATATTATTTATTTTTTTTCTTCATTTTTTTATTTTTTATTGCTTAGACTTGTAAGATTAAAGGTTATTTGCCTTGATTGATAAGAATGACGTTATATTTAAATAGAATAATAAATATATAAGCCGTTTATTTTGAAAGTGGTTTAAATCCATTAAAAAAAAATTAGTTAATGATAACAATAATCACAATCCTATGTAATCTTTTTGTTTATAAACAATTTAAGTCCAGTAACATTAAAATCCCTGTGATTTGGGGCACTTGAAAATTAGCTACTTAACGAAATGCAAAAAAATTTATTTTGAAACTGGTTTAAGTCCATTAAAAGATATAATTTGATATGCAATGTGTTATGTTACAGAAAATAATGCAGATATTATTGACCATAAGTTTTTACTATCAGGATAGTCATTTTTGTCAAATGATAGTGATTTTGGAATGATAGAAATTGCTTTGAGGAAAAATAATTTAATGTATGTCCCCAGGGATTAAACAAAGTGGACTTATTCCTTTTGCTAAATAAAAAATCATTTTATTAATTTTGAAAGTGGTTTAAGGCCATTTTAGGTCCTGAAACACAGCATATTTTTCTAATAAAGTCTACAAAACGTATTACGTTGTATATTCAAACATGTTTAAGGTCACAAAGCCATAAAAACAACTCAATACCAGTTAAAAATATTTTTAAACAACTCAAAAGCAAACCCTTAAATATCTCAATATAAGAAGAAATGGACTTAAACCACTTTCAAAGTAAACGGCTCATATAATGGCTCAAACATAGAATTGGACACTAGGTATGAGATTATTCAAATGGTGATTTTTCGACTTCAATGGAAATATTTCAAAAAAATTTTGATGCAGATTTATAGGACTACTTGCAAAGTGCCTAAATAGGTATTCTTTACTTACGAGAGTAAATTCAACGAATATGGATCAAATGAAAAGTAGTACGTTTGGCATAAATTAAATACTTTTTGCCTAACAATACTTGGGATATTTTCAAGTATAGGAGAGTATAGGTAGGAGCATGGGGATGTATTGTCAGTGTAGGAGTAAGATATGGTCATTATATAGGCAGTAAAATTAATCCATTCCAATATTAGGGCATTTTAAAACAAAATATGAGACAAAGTCGCGATAAGTTAAGTATGTTTGACAAGTTTGTTTCTACAAATAACAACGATCCGAACTACTCTAAAACCACATCCAGTATCATCACACTAGTGCAGTTGAAACAAGGAATTAGGCGAATAACATAACCTCGGTATTTTACGTCAATCTCGTATAGTTGATGCCTCGACGTTTGGAAGGAATAATAAAAGCAATAGGTTTTGGTTCCAAGTATTAAAACAGTGCCTTTTATTTTACTGTCCAATTATGTGTTTGGGGTGAAATTCGTTAGTACTGCTTTCCTTTACTGTTTAAAAAATATTTTTAAATAAAAATGCAAAGTTTTCTTCATTGTTTAAAAGCTTTTTCAATTATCTACAAATCCATTGGAGTGAAAAATCGGCATTTGAATAATCTCATACCCAGTGTCCAATTCTACGTTCATTTAAAGTATTGAAAATAAATTTTTTTGGTTTTGATTATTTCTTAAAGATTTTTGTTTGTAAATAAATCTTGTTCTATAATCGAATTATTTTGAAAAGTATAGATAAGTATAAAAACGTTTTTATAAATTCATAGTATACGTTAAAATAAATTGTGAAAAAATCTTATTTACAAACGTATTATATTTTGAAGCCCACCTTTTTATTTAAGGTTTATACATTCTACATACTTATGAGTGTTTAATCATAAAATTAAATTAAAAATGAATACAAATCAAAAAAATATTTTTTTAAATTATAAACAATAATAATTGCACGAATTTCATAAATGATCAAGGTTAATAACGAATATAAATATCAAAATATAAATTTGGTCATTTTATTCGATTATGTATTAGAGCAGAGATGGCAAACATCTTTTGATGTCCGTACTACAAAGTCATAGAAATTATTTTTAATAAGGTAAATAGTGAAACTATACTTAAGTATATTTAAATAAGCAAATAAAACTAGTTCTTCTTTAAGCAATTATTAATCATTCAAATTATTAATCATTGTTTTATAAAAAGCAATATGCTAGAAACAAAATTCACCTTCAAAATAATTATTTTTAATGTGATTTTTGTTGATGCACGCAAGATAATAAAGATTTAATATCGGGTTCATATTTAGTTCATTTCAACAGTATGCATGCAGAGAGAGGTTGTCTCGCTCTTCTTTCTTTTCCTATATTTATTTTTTATAAAACTTAATTCTGAAAATTGAAATTCACATGCCTACGTCGATGATAGTCGCCTTAGTCTAGTGGGTAGTGTGTTGGCTAATTAGACGAAAGGGTTGTAATGGCCAATTATGTATGTATGTATGTACGTCGATGAAAATATTGATAAAATTGCTTTTGATAATATTTTTAAACAATTAAACGTATCAGGAATTGAATTCCATGTATTTAGAATTTCATCTTTTGCAATTTTATTTATTTTATCCAATAATCGATTACTTTTAAGAATTTCTAAATTTTTAGTTCAAATAAAAAGTAAGTAATTAATAATAACAGAAATTAAACTAATACCATTTCTAATTTATTAAAATTTTAAATATTATTGTATCAGGATATCATGTAAATTTTAATGTTTTTTCAATTTCCTTAAATTGCGTAAATAAATATTGCAGAAAAATAATAACAAAAATTAAAAAAAAACTAAAAAATTTAAATTAAGGTATTAGTAATATAAAATATAAATGAAATATATTTTTCATTTACAAAATTATAATATATATTATATATGATACATATATGCATTTTTTATTTTAATTTTTTATTTTTGTTTTCCCACACAAGACAAGTGTTAGTCAAGTTTGTTCGTACAAGCATAAGAAAAACAAAATCTATTGAAATGAATTTTCTTTCGACCGAGAAGAATTAGTGAGCCTTAAATCTGCTGATTGTTGTGTTATATGATAACGACTTCGACTTCGACTTCGTGGGCCATGCTGTACTGTAGATTAATAACACTATGCGACAAAATACAAAAAATTAAATACACCCGATTAACTATCTAGTCTAAGTTTTTCAGTTAGTTGAGTAGAATTCAAAGACATTTTTTTATATTTCTCGAACCCTCCAAACTTGTTTTATTTGACAAAAACGGTTTTTTGATCTTTTCACACAAAATTGTTGATTACGCTAATATGCTTCAACCTATTTCAAAAATCCATAGCTTTTTAGAAAGGAGAGAGATTAGCCTTTAAAATGATGCACATAAACATTTTGTTCAAACTTATGTGAGTTTTGATGGGATAAACTTGGAAAATATTATTTTTTTCCTTATTTTTTCAAGTTTGGCCACTCTTAATTGCAAAATTTAATAAAAAACTACAAAAAAAGTGGTGACATTCTTAAAGTGAATTCTCTTGTGAAGAGATTGACACTTCGTTTGATAAAATCAGTCAAAAATTACCGCAGCTATTATTTAAAGAGTATAACAACTGAGTCATATTTTTTATATATGTTGTCTTATTAAATGGACTTTAAGTTAAACATTTTCTACATTTTTGATGGATCTTCATAGTTTAGCTGAAAATTTGCGTTTTGCTTTTTTGAACGACTACCAGAAGTCGTCTAATATTTGCTATTTCCGCAAATAATATTATTTTGCTTTGTGCAAACATTAACCAACTTCCTGTAGTTGTCCGACGGAAAAGGGACACATTTTTCAATAAACTCTTAGGATCATTCACAAAACTTTGAAAAATTTTAACTTAAATCTCATTTAGTAAGACAATATATGTAAAGAATATGACTCAGTTGTTATACTCTTTAAATAATAACTGCGGTAATTATTTCGCGATTTTGTCAAACGAATGGTTAAACTCTTTAAAATAGAATGCACTTTAATAATGTCACCACTTGTTTCATAGTTTTTAATCAAATTTTGCAATTAGGAATGGCCAAACTTGAAAAAATAAGAAAAAAAATCATATTTTCCAAATGTACCCCTTTCTAAAAACTTTGGATTTTTAAAATAGGTTCAAACATTTTGGGTAATCAATAATATTGTGTGAAAAGATCAAAAAAACCGTTTTTGTCAAATGAAGCAAGTTTGGAGGGTTCGAAAAATATAGAAAATGTATTTTTGAATTCTAGTCAACCTACTGGACAGCTTAGGCAATATAGCTACTCGGGTGTATTTTCACTGTAATTATTATTTCATTTCTATCAAAAAAAAAAAAAAAAAAAAAAAAATTATTTTTAGAATCTGACTTTAACGATAAGTTCTGTTTCCGTTTGTAAGAGTTTTTGATATTAACAGAATAGATCATGTAAAATATAGTCATTGTCGTCGTCGTAGTATAGTAAGTAGTGTGTTGGCTTATTAGATCAAAGGTCACGCTTCATATCCCTGATCAGACATAAAAAACGAAAAAATATGTTTTCGGCGACTTTCTCTCAGAACTATGAGAGTAGATAAAATTGCTAAAGTTTATTAAAAATCTTTCGTTCCGAATCGACTTTAAACTGTAGGTCCCACCAAGGTCCCACCAAACTCAAAGAAATCGATTTATTTCTTAAGCCTATCATTATAGGCGATAAAAATTATGTTAAACACGATAACAATATTATTCTTAAAGACAAGTTACCCGTCACCATTGACTTTGTCGTACATCTTCGATATCGATATCGTATGCGATAAAAAATATAATTAAAGTAGGAGCCGATGGAAATCTATTTTAAATTTTATTTTTTGCCGGTGTACATAATAATTCTGCAGAATATTATTTACTGGATTAATAAATAATAAATATTTTGTACCTGCTTTAATAAAAAATCTTAAAGAATATTCTGAAGTATGAAATTGTTTAGGTATATTACTTACAATCATTTTATATATATTTTTAATTGATAATAAGCCCTACTCGTCTGTCTGCCTGTCAAGATTTTTTGTCATACGAAATCAACAAAAACAATAGTTGAAAAAAAAAGAGATTACCAGCAACACAAGAAAATAGAAACAACAAAATAATCACTTGCATTTCACATGTATGTTTGTATGTTTGTATGTTTATGTATACTATCAGTGTTTATATTTATTTATTACGGAAAACAATAAAATTCTTAAAAACACAAATACATGTAAACTAATACGTTTAAATACGTTAATATGTATGTATGTATGTATGTATGTACATAAAATATTACATTCTTATGAACTTTGAAAAATTCGTTATCAGTTAAATGATGAGCTCCATACAGTTTGTCGTATTGACTGGAATAGCACATCAGTTTGAAGCGATATATTAAACCGCTCAGTTCAAATCGTTGTAAAGTGATGTGAAAAAGAAAAAAAAATATTTCTTGCGAAAATCAAATATAAAATCCTTTCCAAAAGTGCAGTTTAGTTGTAATTGTCTCTTAAGTGCTTCTCTTTCGTACGAAATTGATTTTTTACGTTCATTCATTCGATTCAACTTCATAAAAATATAAAATAAAAAATAAAATATAAAAAAAAGAAAGCAGATATTAAATTACGTTTGACAAAAGAATTTAATATTAAGAAAAAGTTTCACAAATATCGAATGCCGATAAAAACGACTTACTCCACAAATATTTGGAGGGCAGCCAGTATACATCCGCCAAGACAACCTGTAAGAAAAGCTTTATATGTTGTTACAAGAAATCTTAAAAAAATAAGGACAAAAAAACAAGTCGATTTTATTGCACTACATTAGGTTTTATTAAACGATACGGTATACTTATACACAGGATTTTATATCATATTGATGTACAACAATTTTGATTTTTTCAAAGGGACCTTTAAAATTTTTTCCAAGATGACTTACAAATAACGACATATCCTTCACTCTAGGCAAATTAAGGAGTTTTTGAAACTTGAGTTTTGGATTTGTTATATCCGGTTTTTGTATTGTTCAGTGGTGGCAATCCTGTAATTCTTGAGTGTATTAAACTGAAACAAGTTTTTCATACATACATACATAATTGGCCATTACAACCCTTCAGTCAGGATTACGGCCTAGCTTCTCACACCACATATGTTCTGTGTGTTAATGTTATACATGAGTAGCGGGACCTGCAGTTTAAAGTCGACTCCGAACGACAGATTTTTGAGAAGTTTTCATGGCAATTTTATTTATTCTCAGAGTTTTTGCCAGAAATCTGTTGAGAGGAAGCCGCCGAAATATGTTTTTTCATATTTAGTGTTTGATGTCTGACCGGGGATTCGAACCCTGGCCTTTCGTCTAATAAACCGACACACTACCTACAACAACAACAACGACTACAAGATTTTCATAGACGTTGAAGAAAGCATTATATTTACAGTTTTGTTTATCAGGTTAATCTATTGTAGCATCTGTAGGAAATATTAACATGCCTTTGAGGCACCCTGTAGATTTTGTTACACTGAACTCGCAGAAACGTGAACTAATTTTGCAAAGGGTGTTCATGTTTTCGATTTTTTTTTAGATTTCCGATTGGTGTCTGACAAACTAAAGCAAAACAAAGAGGTGATTAGTTTTATGCAGGTGGCTTCCAAAATTTATAAATATTAGTGAATATAAATAAAAAATTCTTTTAAAATTCACAGTTCACGTTTCAGAGCTTTCAATGCTTCAGAACTTTTCTCGTTTTAGAATAGTCAACATAACGGAAATGTGTTCATGTATCTGGAGTGTTTACATTTCTATATATTTACGTTTTCGCGAGTTCAGTGTATAATTAACATGCCTATTCAAAGAGTCTTAATAAGAATTGTTTTCGAACTAAAAAGCATCTTAAATCAAATGATCTTATTTCATTATGTGAATCAATTTTTTTTATAATAATCAGTAAAATTCTATTCATAAAAAATATAATTAACATCTCAAGGTGATTACAAAAATATAATTAGTAAAATTAAATCCAACAAAATCTATTCGCATGGATTGCATTTAAATGTAAATCGATTTATAAAATTGTATGAAATCGTTAAATTTTTAACATTTTTTGATTCAAGAAGTTTCATGACAATAGAAATGTCTTTTTACTTTTCCAATGAGTTTTTCGTAAAATATAACCACATTTAGAGCCATTATTACAACTTACCGTTAAAGCTAGCTTTAGTTAAAGGTACCTTTAGCTGAAGGGAACTGTAAAGTTATCTTTAACTTATTTTAAGATAAAATAAAGTTAACATTTTCAAAAATATGGCAGTGTCGGAGCAATACTGACAAAACTGTTTAATTAAACATGTTTTTTTTTTTGTTTTGTTGTATTTGCTCATTTTGTTTATATTACAAGTTGCATTTTGAAAATTATGGATAATGTGACAAGTTCAGGCATAAGCTTAACTTTAACAGTTACCGGTAGGATGATCCTCCCTTTAGCTTAATGCTTACTTATAATAACGAAAAACAATTTATCTGCCAGTTAAAATCTTTCCTTTATTTAACGGCAACTTGTAAAAAGGTCCTTAGTGTTTGTTGTATGATTGATTTATAAAAAAATTTATTTTAAAAATTTTTTCAAAATGTTTATAAATGTTTTCATTTTTAATTGCTAAGATTCTTCAGTATATTCAATGCTTAATTCGTTATACGATGTGCAAAAAATATTTTATGCCGTTATATGCATTATTTCTTAGCTTTTCTTCAAATTTCTTTAAGTTCGTTTATGACAAACATTCTATTCATTAAAAATGAAAAGAAAAAAAAGAAAAACTGTTATCGAGTTCTTTTCTCAAGAAATTCTTTAATCATTTACAGAAGGATATACATTTCACCAGAAATAGAAAATAAGAATAAAATAAGAAATCAATAAATGGAGAAAATAAATTGTAAAAGTGATAGATTATGAATAATGGGATACGTTATAGTGAACGATATCGGTAGAAATAAATAGTAGTACGTTTATTTTTTAAGAAATTGTTTAATCATTTCCAGAAAGAAATTATTTTACCAACCGAATACATTTAAAATAAAACATCAATCAATAAGGAGAATAAATTATAGCAGAGGTAGATTATTATCCTCCGGGTAAGTGAAAGCAAATGGCCTCGGAAATAAATCGATTTTAAATTAAAGATGATTCGATATGCTTATGCAATATATATAGTAATGGCGTTTATAATATGAAATGAATATCGGTTTTAATCGTTTCTTTAATTCTTTTATATTGATAGTGTAATATTTTTGAATAAATATTGTGTATATGTATGTACATTTGATTCGCAGCTTGTTTGAATTCTTCACAACTGTCAAAAAAAAAAAAATCATTTGGATGTCACTGGATTTTCTGCGCATACGCTGTTAATATTTTCTGGGGGCAGGCGGTATTGCTTCGACGGAATCGTCCAATACGGTATCGGTGACAGGTCTATATTTAAAGGTTGTCTTTCCACATTCATCAATCCATATAAGCAAATGTTTTCGCCAATGTTGATCCAAGGGTTTCTTTTTTTGACCTTTAAGATCTTTGCTGTAGTCATATTCATCAATGCGTTCCTTGAAATCTTCTCGGGAATGGGCTCCTCTAGATTCTTTTCGGTGTTCCATTGAATTTACGGTAGCTACGGCGGTAGTCAAAAGATTTCGCAATTCCAATGTTTCCATTAGATCTGTATTCCAGATCATATTTTCGTCGACAACTTTAATATTACAAAACTCTTTATATAGCCCCTCTATAATTTTACAGCCTTCTTGAAGAAGTTTGCCTTCCCGAAATACTGCAGCATGTTTGGTCATAGTTTTTTGCATTTTAGAACGAATTGTGTTTGGCGTTACATTGCCCTTGCCATGGCGTAGGCTGTCCAAGTTGGCAATAGTATCTTCGCCCGTGGATTGCTTTAGAGGTGGCAAGAGTTCTCCAGGCCTACTAGTCTCTGCAATAGCGTCGGCGCATGCTTTGCCGAAAACAAGTAAATCTAACAGTGAATTGGCACCTAGTCGGTTAGCTCCATGTACAGAGGAACATGAACACTCCCCACATGCATATAGTCCGGGTACAATAAAATCTTTACCTTTGTTGTCTAAGGTAATTACTTGACCTTTAAAATTCGTGGGAATACCACCCATATAATAGTGGACGGTTGGTAATACTGGCACTGGATCTTTAAAAACGTCAACATTAGCAAATATTTTGGCTGTAACAACAATGCCTGGCAATCGTTTAAGTACGACATCTTTGGGCAAATGATGTAGCTGTAAGTGAACATGATCCTTCTCAGGTCCACAACCATTTCCATTAAGGATCTCCAACGTCATGGCTCGTGCAACTACATCACGTGATGCCAGATCCTTTGCTTTAGGAGCATATCGTTCCATGAAACGTTCACCCTTGCAATTGAGGAAAAATCCACCTTCACCGCGCACACCCTCTGTGATAAGACAACCAGCTCCATATATACCAGTAGGATGAAATTGAACAAACTCCATATCTTGCAGCGGTAGACCTCTTCGAGCTACCATTGCTGTTCCGTCGCCCGTACACGTATGACCATCTGTAGTTGAAAAATATGTACGGCCACTGCCACCAGTAGCTAAAACTGTATTGGGTGCCCGGAAACGGTATATAAGACCATTTTCCAAATTCCACGCAATGACTCCACAGCATTTGCAATCTTCAAACAACAAATCCAATACAAAACATTCAATGAAATAATGGCAATCAAAGGAAAGTAATTTTCCATAGAGAGTATGTATCATGGCGTGGCCAGTTCTATCACTAACGGCACAAGCTCTGTGTGCCAAACCACCCTTGCCACGTTTAAGCGTTTGGCCACCAAATGCTCGTTGATAAATCTTACCGTCAGCTGTGCGAGAAAAAGGCATTCCCCAGTTTTCCAGCTCGTTAATAGTTCGAGGAGCCTCTCGACACATGTAATGAATAGCATCTTGATCTCCCAGCCAATCAGATCCTTTAACCGTATCATAAAAATGATCACGCCAATCATCATCCTCCATATTACCTAAAGCGGCGTTTATGCCACCCTGAGCCGCTACTGTATGCGACCGCGTTGGAAACTGTTTTGTTATGAGAGCAGTCTTAAAGCCATGCTGCGCTAAACCCAGTGCTGCTCTTAGGCCTGCACCTCCACCACCAATGACAAGAGCATCAAAACTATAATCAATCATAGGATAGCTCTTCCACAGATCAACTTTTTTGCCCTCCTCTTTGTTACTCCTTTGACAGTTGGATTTAAAGGCATATCGCAGACTGTAGTGATACTGATTAAAGAACCTCTTAAATTGTTTATCAAGTAAACGTTGAACGAGAAATTGTATTGGTCGTAGTGTCGAAACCAGCATTTTAAAATAAATTTCCTTTCCAATAAAAGGCGAAAAATTTCTGACAACTGAATTCTATTTTTTTTTTAATTTGTTTTATTAAAAATCAATCGTATGACTTTATATTGACAGACAAAACCAATAAGACGGAATGGAATTTTTTTTTTTTTTTTTTTTTTTTTTGATTTAAAGAGAAATTCATTTGTATTTTGTGTTTTGTGACATTAAATATTGTTGGTTTAATGGTGTTGGTTCTGTCTATTTTCTGGTGTGACTTTGTTATACTTTCAAATGCTATTAAAAATATTCAAACGAAAGGATATTGATTGCAACTCGTTGAATCTTCGAGTGTTAAATGATATTTATTTTGCAAATTCTTAAACATTTAATGACTGTCACATTAAAGTTTTATTCCACTAAAATTGTAATAAATTTGTATACTCGGATAACATACATACATATGTACATATGTATATACGTACAATATATACAAGAATAACAATACATTTCACCATCTGAATGATGTTTACTACTGAAGAAATGTGTCTCTTGCTGGTATTCATAGAGACGATGTTATGGCATTTAGGGACTAAATCATCTGTGAACCGTTGAACAGATTGATGCTGCAGTTGACAGAGTCGCTCACTCTCTTAGCTAAGGAATTTAATAGATTTCTATGTATCTAGGAATACTAGTGAATGAATTGAATGACTTTAACAAATATTTAAAATAATATTTATTAGCATGCTGTAGCAGAAACTAAAGCGTAAAATTTAAAAATTATTTAAATTTGTCGCGCTACAAACATAAATTGTAAACAGGGTTCCCATGCCTTTCAATATATTTAACATTAAATATGTGAAACGTAAATTTTTTTGTTTTTGGATAGAAATATGAATTTCATTAGACAATTCACATATAATTCTGGCATTATGCTGAAAGTTTTTGAAAAAGTTGCATGACAATATTATAAGAGAGCTTCTTTTCGCTTTTTTTTTGATACTTTACTCATTACATCGTAAGCTTCAGTTTCTTCTACAACTATTTTATTCTGTTCCAGACTTAACTTTGTTGACAGTTGACACGGCTTACGTTGTGCTACAGCGACTATTCTGTTTGCCAGTTTAATATAATAACGGCATTCTAGCAATTGTAATGCTGTAAACACAATAAACGCAACACAACAAACACAGCATTCTCTCAAAAATATAATACATGGGATTATATGAAAATAACGCGACTACAAACTAATTGTTGTCGCAAAATTGCTGTGTATGCTGCGTTGCGTATATTGTGTTTATAGCATAACCCGGAAACAAGACCAAAAATATTGATGCAATAGCAAGAAGGCTCCCCCTCTTTGTGGTAAGAGCAAGATAATGACACAAATCTTTACATAGTCGACATGTTCATTTTAATCAAAAATTTGCATGTGTTGGATTGCCTAAACAGGGGCAGATTAGACATTGTGATTTAGTGTAACAATTTTTTAAATACGTTTAAAGGAGATGATATACACCTTAATAGGATTACCGTTAGTTGGATTACCTGTTAATTTTCAATTATTTAATTAATACTAAGCTGTAACAAATTCTCATATAATAAATGTGTTAATAAATCGCACAACAGAAATTCGAAAGCACCACCGATTTAAGTTTAAGCATAACAATTTCTTTGCTCCAAGGCGTATTTACTCTGGCAGGTGACCATAATTCTACAATAAATAGAACAATACCAGAACAAAAGTCATTTTGTTTTTGTTGAGGAGTAATCTTCCTGACAAAAAATTAACTCTCAAACCTCCATAGAAAATTATTTAAAGCAATTAAAAAAAATTAAATAAATTTTATGATTTTTATGTCAGGTATCCATGCAGCACCTATAAATTAAAAAAAAAATTTTTTCATGCAGTCAATAACATTTTCGCTTTACGTGAAGAACATGTTTTTATATGATCAATGAGAAAAATGGAAGCTGCAAACGTTATTTCTCATAGTTTAGGCACCGAGTTGGTGAGATCGAATTCTTTTTTGCTAATTCATCACTTTCGTCTAGATAAATATATAAATATAGTAAATCTAGGTTGTAGCTTAAAGGGTATATGTATGTATTTAGAGTTGAAGGCTTAAATATTGTTAAGGGCACTGCAAAAATTTTAATGTAATTGGTTTTAAAATAGAAATCTGGAAGAATTTCTAGAGTGCATATTGTTTAGGGTACAGATGGTAAATATGAGGGTTTATGACTTTAATATAAATACGAAGTTAATTATCTAAAAAAAATACACAAAAACAAAAATTTTTTTTTGACAAATTCGTTGCTGAGCAGCTGGAGTTTAGGGTCAGCTGATAGAATAAATACGCCTGGCATTGCTCACAATCACTGATTTTTAAATATTAAAATATGAAGATGTATGCCCATAAATTTTCAAAAAAAATTTAAAAAATCATGTACATAAATACATACCTACATACGTACATACTTATGCAGTTAGAATAGAGTACATATATACATACATACATATGTATATGAAAATAATTTTACATTTCATCACAATATCTTATGCGGGTTTCTATTAAAGTTTATTTTCTATTCGGAACTGAGAAATATTTTTGTTTGCATTTTATGGCTTTGTAAAGAAAATCAATTTCCTTTGCAAAATTTTTAAGCTTTTTTTCTCAAGGTTTTCTTTTTTACTTACAACATTTCTATTGTTCTTTCAAAAAAATTTTTTTTGCAGAACATCAAAAATAAATTGTAACAACAGAATGTACGTTTAGAGAAAACTTTCATTTTCGAAACTTGGAAGAAATTTTAAAGTGGCATAAAAAAGTATGATGATCCTTCTAATAAAAGCAAGATTTTCTGTAAATAATTTGTTTGTCTTTTGTATTAAAATTTTTCTACTTTTCTTGACATTATGTTGACTACAATTATCAGAGTTTAACAAGATTAAACAACATATATCAACTGATATGAACATGGATACGCAAAAGACTAGTGTTTGCTATTATTTTTTAAATGAGTGTCATAGACCTTAGCAATTACTTAATGCTTGTTCATTTATTTATTATGAATAAATAATTAAAATAAATAAATTAAAAAAAAACAATATCTTGTACTCTAATGCGAATAAATAAAATGCATTTCAAAAAAAATTCATTTTTAAAAGTTTTAAGCAAAAAAAAATCACAATTTATTTATTTAACATTTTAATCAATAAAGAACGATTAAAAAATGTGAATCTTTAAGTTCTGCACTTCATTTATTGATTGACATTTTTTAATATACACTTAATTCTGGTTTTACGCAATAAATACCTTCCCCGAAAACTCACATAAAAAGGACAGAGTGTCCATATTAAATAAAAGTAATCACAAAACTTAAAATTATGTTTTAATCAGTATCACTTTCTGATAATCGGATTTGTTAAAGAAAGAGTATTTTTATTGTTAGAAAAATTTCCAAGTTCTGATAAGTGATGATTGAGTAATTTCGGTTACAAATTCCGTTATTAATTGTTGTATTACAGTTTTCATAAGATTGTTTTCTTTTAATTAGCTTGGTAGCGTTTAATCTTAATTATAAACAGTTAGTCTACGAAAATAACTTTCTACAAAATTTGTTTGAAATAAACAATGAATATTCCAGGTTTGGTTTGTGTTGTTTCCGTCCAGCATGATTTATAGCACAGCCAGCTAAGTCCAAATAATGTTTTTCTGGTAAAAATAATATTTAGAGGCAGCATTTGGGCCCATTATGATACCACAATCAATTCAAACCATAATATGTAAATATAGTACCAAAAGGGCCAGATAATCATGGACTTTAAATCTACATCACTGCAGCTCTTCCGACAAGTCTTCTACAATAATATTCCAATGATGATAGAACATTATCTTAAGGGGATAAGACTCACCTAGAGAGGCATTAAGAAATTCTTTTTTGGTTAAAAGTTCTGTAACGAATTTCGCAACAAGCAAGGCTTTAACAACGGATGCCAAATAGACATTGTAGAAGGTGCCCTCCATATCAATAAAAGCTGCCAGTGAGTAAAATTTTTATGCCAGAGCTTTCTCAATGTCCCCCACCAAGGAGCTTAGTACATTCTTAAAAAACGTGCTTTTAGTTTACGCATGTTGAGCTTTACGGTGTACCAATGTTTTGGGAGTGGATGAGATTAGACTTAAAGGTCGGAGGTCACTTACAATGAATATCGATGATCTCCTAGCTTTAGATTTAAAACCGACCTTCGCCTCTCTCCACTTAGCAGGTACATTTACGTATTTAAGGCAGGATTCTCTACAGCAAGTTAACCACCATATCTTAAATCTTGAAAAAATACATACATACATACGTACATACATATGTACATACTTACATACATGCTTACTTAGTTAACCACCCTATCTTAAATCTTGAAAAAATACATACATACATACGTACATACATATGTACATACTTACTTACATACATAATTGGTCATTATTTATTCGATTAACACAAGAAATAAATTTTATTATTATTATCTTTGTGTGACACATGGAGATGAGGGCAACAGTGTCCATCTATCTGCAATGAATGTGGTTACGGTTATCCCCAGCCTATTTTCTAATTTCTATTTTTCAGAATATAACTCAATTTATGTGATACCAATTCACTATAGAAGTCAGTTGCGTTTTAAATTAATAATAATGAATTGTAAATACAATTATAAGCGCATTTCTAGTCAACGACGTGTTTGATAATCATATTGATAATAAAATCTACGTATTAAAGAATAAATTGGTGTAGGTAACGTCATTTAAGTTCGTTCATTAATAAAAATATTATTGAAATATTGATTAACATCTTTTCTTAAAACTGATTTCGATTTATCTAGGTCTTATGAAATAAATTTATAAAAAAAAACATTTTTTCCGATTTTTAAAACACAATTTTTATGAAAATTTGTTTCATAAACCCTTCAATAAACAAAAATAATTTTTGTTTTAGGTCTGATAAATAAATAACTTTAAATAATATTATAAACTTTATAATTTTCAATTTAATTTAAAATTTTTTTTTGTCTTTCTTTGATTGATTTGATTGTGATTAAGTTGATGTAGGTCAGTAAATATTTCCACTTAAACTAGTCGTCTTAGTCGAATAGTATTGCAGTCTTGGTTCTGAAGCAGTGTTCTTCGACTTTTATTAGACCTTTAGCCAACATTTTCAGTAAAACATATCATGCCTATATTTGTCTTTTATCCTGGAAAGCCGGTAATGTAACGCTAATCACAACGGTAAAAATGTCGTCAACTGTCCAATAGAAGATATTTGTTTGGCAATTCCAAGTTTACGGAAAGTAAGTCGCTGGTAATACAGTTTCAATCAAGGCGAATTCATTCTAAGAGGTGACCGTAATAATATAATAAATACAACAATACATAAACAACAGGCATTTTGTTTTTGTTAAAAAGTAATCATCTTGTCAAAAAAAAATTAACCCTCAAATCTACTTAGGAAATTAATTTAAAGGCTATTAAAAAAGAAATTAAATAAATTTTATATACTTGATATCATGCTAAATTACAGAATAATGCAGCACCTATAAATTAAGCTAGTGAGAAGCTAGGCCGTAATCCTGACTGAAGGGTTGTAATGGCCAATTATGAATGTATGTATTTCTTACAGTCAATAACATTTCCCTTTTATGTAAAGAACATTGTTTTTATATGGTTTATTAAGGGCTTAAATATTGTTAATCATCTTGCAAAATTTTAATATAATTGGCTTCGAAATAGTAATCCTG
Source organism: Sarcophaga bullata (assembly GCA_005959815.1). Lineage (NCBI taxonomy): Eukaryota > Metazoa > Arthropoda > Insecta > Diptera > Sarcophagidae > Sarcophaga > Sarcophaga bullata. The sequence goes on from QOCX01000205.1 coordinate 280,889, forward strand.
AAAATTTTCTAGTGCGTATCGTTAAGGATAAATGTGGTATTGATGAGGGTTTATGATACGAAATTGATTATCGAAACAAAATAAACAAAAAACAAAAATTTTTTGACAGCGACGATACACTACAGCGGCTTATTAAGTGCCACCTTCTATGAATTCGCCGTGGTTTCAATGAAGTCGGTTATACGGATGACATATTCCTATTCTCAGAAACATTAATCAGAGAATCCAACTATTTGATGAGAACAAGTTTGTAAAGCTACGCATTTCCAAAGCTTTTGGACCGAGAGTAACATTATGCACTTTAATCAAAACTAATTATATTTAGTGTCTATAGTCGTTTCTCCCGATTTACATCGAGAATAATCAGATATTATCTTAGGGGTAGCAAACGGTTCTTATCTATCTTCAATTTTATTTTCTTTTTTATTTAATGATCTCCTCTCTTTAAATTCCAATTCTGTATGTTAGTTTCCAGATGACAGCAACATTTGTCGTACATAATGCTTAAAAGGTACATAAATCCCTGTTTTTTTTTAAGATGCTGCAAAAATGACTTCACCTGATCTTTTTAGTATTTAAACTGTTCTTTGATCGTTTATAAAAGAGCATTTAACTAAAAAACAATCACACACAAGTGCAGGAGACCATATATGTATGAAAGTATCTTAATTTTACTTCATGTTATATGATTCTGATTTTTTACGTATTTAATATTTGTTGATTGACGTTTAATAGAATTTTCTATGCATTACAAATAGTGACGCAACTTATTTATAAATATTTGATTACAGATTTATAAATGTATGTATGTACGATAAGTTAAAGAAAAGAAAAAAAAGAAAATAAAATATAACAAAATTATTCGAGTATTTCAATTTTATTTTGCGATTCGTCAAATGTTTATCTTTTTTGACTGCCTAGTGATGGTGATGGTGATGGTGGTAATAACAGTCATAAGTATGTCTTTTCTTGGGATATTGTTTATAGAACAAGCATATTTACAGCTATAACATAAGAACATTAATTTATTATAATATTATTGAAGACATTCAGTTAGGTATACCTTGTATAGTTAGTTAAAGTCTTTTCATAATTTCCTTATATTCTGATTGAAGTATCTTTTTTCTTTTTATTATTTCTAATAATTTTTAAAGCACAAAGGAATTGTATATTGTATATTGTATATTTAGGCATACAACTGCATATATAATCTTACGCTCTTCTAGCATGTATCACCAGCATACGATACCTTATTTATTTCATGTTTCGGATGTAGGGCGATGTTTATTCATAACATTTATTTTTAGTTAACCTTAAACTATACTCGTTTTAATAAGTTTAAATGTATTTTCGAAATCTAATTTTTGGTTAAGATATCTAAGTTGTGTGCTCGCTTTCAAACCAGACTTCTACTAGCCTTCATTAGGTTACACTTACAACTAAAAAGTAGGCCCATTTCGGATTTCTTCGGTATTTTCCGAATTTTATGCTTGAATTGCTATTGTATTGCATCTTTGAAGAAAAACTTCGTCAGTTATATACAATAGCCAAAATATTTTAAGTATATTTGTTTATTTGTTTATATAGTGTTTGTTTGTTTATATAGAGTCTTCAAGATTGAGTGTGTTACGTCCCGGTTTGCAGTTCCGTATAGAAGAACTGACTTTACGTTTGTATTAATTGTTCGCATTATATAGTCGGCTTGAGTATGGGTGGATAAGCAAACCGTACAATAAAAAGCGTTAAATTTTCTTTTTGTGTTGATTGTTTGTTTTTAATTTAGGTTTAGTTTAAGGCTTAGCCACTC
>QOCX01000205.1:288046-311041 GCA_005959815.1 Sarcophaga bullata
GTCCGAATTGTTACGTACCATAGTGATATTAGAGCTTTTTCAAGTATTTCTCTGAATCTTTTCCAATCTCTGTTGGGTGCGTTGATATCCTTATACACATATAATAAGATCATGTAGACATTCGTCATACATATATTGCTAAGGCCTTTTTGAATTTTTCTATTTAAAAAACTGAGGTAGTGCTCCAATGCTAAATATATGTCGCCATTTTATCTTTAGAAACAAATTTATGTAGGAGAAGTTATAGTGTGTGCAAGTGTGTTTTGACTAATTCATCAGTATATTACAAGAGTACGCTATTTGAAATTTCCAAGACAATAGCTTATTAAGCTGTAAGGTAAGAAGTTTGAGGTCCCATAGAGTTATATATGCGTAACATGATTTTGAGCATATTGTGAATGTTAAGTGAACTCATTTTTTTCATTCGCATTTATTCGCCAGAAATTTAAATAATAAAAAATGTAACGGACTTTGTCCATTCATGAAGAATAATGCTCTTAAATATATTTGCACGTTTTTGGAATTACTTTTTAAACCTTTTCTTTTGAAAACAATAATGAATATGTAGAGTAAAACATATTTTAAGGTAAATTTTTCTATCAAATTTAATTGTTACAAATTTTGTTTATTTTTTCTTGTTTCCTGACACCTTAAAATAAAACAATTTTTATGTCGCTCTTGGTTTCTGACAGTACTTTAATTCTTTTTCCTTTGTGGAATTGAGAAAACAAAAATTTTAATTTCTTGTTTAAGACAAGTATTTCGAAAGTAATTTTTATGAAAATTATGTGCTGTACGAATAATATTTTTTCATGTACGATATTCCTTTTTTTTAATTTACTTTTCTCTTGTTACCTGACACCTTAAAAGAATTTAATTTTTAAAAGAATTTTAATGCTTCTTTTAGCATATTGTAATGTTATTAAAGAGAATTTAATGAGAATTTCGAAATAAATGCTTTTAACGATTTAGAAATTAGAAAAAATATTAGAAATTTTAAATTTAAAAATTTCGTAGTGATTTAATTACACTATGCGACAAAATACAAAAAATTAAATACACCCGAGTAACTACCTAGCCTAAGTTGTTCAGTTAGTTGAGTAGAATTCAAAAATTATTTTTTTATATTTCTCGAACCCTCCAAACTTGTTTTATTTGACAAAAACTGTTTTTTTTCTACTTTACGCAGAAATTGATTGATAACACAAACATTTCGGAACCAATGTCCAAAATTTAAACCTTATTGGAAAGGAGAGGGATGGGCCTTTCAAACGATATACATACATATATTATTTGACTTAATATGCTATGAGGTTTGATGAGGTAAACTTGAAAATTGCGAATTTTTTTCATATTTTTTCAAGTTTGCCCGTTCATATTAGCAAACTTTAATTGAATACGAAATAAGTAATGACATTCTGAAAGTGCATTATCTGTGAAGAGATTGACATTTCGTTTGATCAAACCGGATAAAAATTCGCGTACTTATTATTTAACAGCCGATTTATGTTTTTATATGTATATTTTCAAATGAACCTTTCGTTCAAAATCTTTCAGAATTTTCTGTGATTGTTTATCGGAAAATGTGTCAATTTCACATTTGAGCGACTACCAGAAGTTGGCCTATGTTTCCGCAAATGAAATAATATTAATTCCAAAAAACAACAAATAGTAGCCGACTCGGTAGTCGCGCAAACGTGAAATAGACGCATTTTATGATAAAAAAACAAGATCCATCAAAAATTCTGAAAATTTTTGATCTGAAAGTTCATTTGATAAGACAACGTATATAAAAAATATAACACAACTGTTTTACTATTTAAATAGTAGCTACTGTAACTTTTGTCCGATTTGATCAAACGAAATGTCAATCTTTTCACAAGATAATGCACTTTCAGAATGTCATCATTTTTCTTATATTTTTTAATTTAATTTTGCAATTACGAATAGCTAAACTTGAAAAATGAAAAAAAAAATCATATTTTCCAAGTTTACCCGATCAAAATTCATAAGAAATAAGTTTGAACAAAATGTTTATGTGTACCGTTCTAAAGGTTAATCTCTCCCTTTTTTAAAAAACTTTGGATTTTTAAAATAGTTTCAAACATATCAATCAATAATCAATAATTTTGTGTGAAAAGTTCAAAAAAACAGTTTTTATCAAATAAAACAAGTTTGGAGGGTTCGTGAAATATAAAAAATATTTTTGAGTTCCAATCAAGCTAGTGAACGACTTAGACTATGCAATTTCTTGGGTGTACTTTCACTGTCGCACCCTGTTATTAATATAATAAAAGACTTTACGTTACAAAACGTTTAAAACAAGTTTAATAAAAATTTAATTAAAATTAGACAGTTTTGTTTCTACATACATACATTGATACATTTATTTTCTATTTATTTATTAATTACAAAACAATTACAAACTATATTTAATTATTTACGAGCTAAGTGACTTAAACCATATGCTCTAGTGGAAATCAAACCAATGATTCTCGCGCTAATAGCCTAGCACACTACCCACTAGACTACCAGAGCACCCTAAGTTCATACGTACGTATGTATGTTTATTATTAAGATATGTAAGGTCTGACACAAAAACACTAAAATTCAGTCAACGCCGTAGATTGAAACATTTAATAACCTAAGTATAGTTGGTGCAATTTATTTTACTCTATATCTGTATCTATCCTATTTTATTTTATTTTCTTCTATTCTAATAAATCATTTTCAATTTTATTCTGTCCTTTTCCATACTAGTTTTTATTATTATTATTATCATGTTTATAAATGATAATTATTATGTTGATTTTCTAAACTTTGCCCATTACAGAGCATTCAATTTGAATTTCTGGGAATAATATTGCGAGCAATGAATCTTCATTAATTTACTTGTTTATAGGTTTCTTATTGAATTATTTTTTGTCATGTCAATTGATAGCACCGCATGTACTATGGCATTCATCTCTTTGTTCAATATAAGTTCCCGTTGTTCTCTTTAAGGCTTATATCGTTTGCTGTTGTTAGGTCGATCCCGCAGAAAAAGTTCTTAACAATTTTGACACAGCTATTGAAAATTATTATTCTAATTTTAATCGCCTGTTATTAGACCTTCTTATCTTAATTAGTACGTCAAACACAGCTTTGGCTTTTCGTATCATGTTTTCAAAGCCACTTTAGCACTATTGTCATAAGTCATTTAGTTGCCTAAGTAGTCGAGTTCATCTACTCTCGAAGATTTATTTATTTAACTTATACTTACACAGAGTATAAATTTATCCTGCATATCAGGTCAGATAGATAATAGAGCCACATTAGCGAGTTTTGAAAGTATATCACTTATCCTCTTAATAATGCAAACGATAGCTTCAAAGATAATGTCTAGGGCAGTGAAGAAAGTTATTCATATTCTTATTTTATTTTAAACCCACTGAAATAAATCCCTTATAGAAGTTTATTATAAGCCAATGAAGATGATATTTTGTGATATGTATGTCTCTTCTATTAATATACTACAGTTTGATGAATCTGTTTATTAAATTGACACTCATGTCGCGCGAACCTTGCTCCCAAATAACCTAAAAGTTTTAAATTAATGAGAATAAATTTTTATATGATAATTATCTGTGATGCACAATACAATTTATAATGCTCTAATCTGAAACACGTAATACATTTTAACAATGTTAATAAAATTTGGTTATTTTACAAAAGATAAAAACATAAATCCAAAGAATATGGATTGTTTAGAAATATTGAAATTATTGCCACAAAGAGACATGCTAATGCCATGTTAAGTAGTCTTACATAAAATCATTTTATTGAGAGAGCATGTGAATATGCCGACAAGACAGCATTTAGTAAACCACAGAGTTCAGATATACTTTCGCAATATAAATAGAAAATAGTGATGAACATCAAATTATTGAAAATTCTGAAGAATAACAGTTAACTTTAAAACTATAAACAGATTTTCTCTCCCCAAATAAACATTTTAACGAAACCTCTCATTAAAACTTGTCAATATTCGTGGAATTAATCATAATTTTGAGAACAGCATACTTTTCATGTTCTTCTGGAAATTAACTTTTTGTAATAAATAAGTTAAATACATCGTGTTTTATTTTTCTACAGAAATTTTTGCAAGAACCGCAGTTTCTGAATGTTTCCGTTGCCTTTTTGGACGTGTAGAACTTGTAACCCTAATAATGTGTATTAAAAAATAAAATGTTTTAAAGAATTTGTTTATTTGATTACAAATCAGAAGCATAAACGGGTATTTATTTTTATTAAAAGTTCACGGTGCTATGTATTGTCTAGAAGCTTTCTGATAAGACACGAATATTTAGGTTTATAAATATAAATAGAGGCGATGATTAAACTAAAAACTGTTCTACACTTAATAAATAAAATTTAATTTTATGAGTGATAATAAAATTCCCTCTTTTAATTTGAATTTGAAATATCTATTTGAAGCGATAAGCTATTGCTTCGTCATTTTCGAGGTCCTTCAAAATATAAACAATGAGATAAATCACATGAAGTCACATGAGATAAATCACATGAAGTTACATTAGACGTAAGATTCAAACCCCAGACCAGACATCAAAACGAAAATATTAAAGAAATATTTTTCGCCGGCTTCCTCTCAGCAGATTTCTGACAAAAACTCTGAGAGTAAATAAAATTACCACGAAAACAAATATGCCTTTCGAAGTCTATCTACAGCTTAAAGATCCCGCTTCTCATGTATAAAATTAACGCACACAACATAAATGTGTGAGAAACTATGTCCATAATCCTGAGATAACTCAGATAATTCGCCATACAATTATACCCAAACTGTATGTAATTCAATTCTAATTACCCGGAGTATAATCTGATTTCTAATTCTTATGTTTTTGATTATCGTCATCTGTCAAGGATAATAAAAAAGATAAACAATCAAAAAAGTAAGATATTGCCATCAGATATTGATAAAAAAAAACAAATGGTTCCCTCATTCATAATACAATTCCCAACCATGAGCTCAATTATATTGTTCTTCATAAAAAATGTTAAAAGCAAATCAAAATATGTTATTATTTCATACAATATGTTTCAATGAAATAATTTTTGTTCATATTTCAATAGCGGTTTACATAATTGGAAGGTGGAAAAAAAGTCAAAACAATCAAAAGCAATGAAGAAAATGCTATGCAAGCATGATCATTTATACAGAGACTAAATTCAAAGAGAGACTAGAGTAATTCGAAGTCTCGTGCGATCAACGCATAAATATTGTTCAAGGCTTCATGAGCTCAAATTTCGACATAGTTTTTCAACATTTGTATCACCCCAATGCCACGTGTAATGTTGTTTTACTGGGCTCATTTGCCTCTGTTACGAAAGACTTCACGAATCTCCTACGCGATGGGTTGTTCACATTCGCAAAACGTGAACTAAATTGCTCAACTAAATTCTCTCAATATATAGAACCAAATCCAATTCTTTCATTTTGTGAAAAATAAAAGAAATCATCACAATAACTTGCCCTATTGGTTGCTACAAAGCACCCATATTATGTATTACCATTTCCGGAATTGTTACTATAAATATTTTATTTCCTTTAGGAGAATTTTTAGATTTTTTATTACTTTACATTGTTTTTATATTTTTTAGATTACACCACCTGAAAAACGTTTAAATCTTGAACGAAAACAACCCACATTCAGTGAGAGAAGTCAACTGAAATATGCTCGGCGTCTAGTTGTGAAGTTGGGTAGTGCTGTCATCACACGGGAAGATAATCATGGCCTTGCCCTTGGTCGTCTGGCATCCATTGTTGAGCAGGTAAGTAACCGTTATCGCTTTAACGCTCTACATTTACCATTTCATCAAATTATTTATTCAACAGATTAAATAGAATACTGTTGAAATTTTATAAGTAAATAATTTATATTTACATACATAGTAAATATAAATGTACAGTGCAGGTCATAAATCTTGGGACATTAATTTATGTAAACAATTTTATGAATTGTAAGCAATAATTCATAAAAATATTTAATGTTTTCAATATTTATTATTGTATGTTTATACATCTAACACTAGATTTACGGATGCGGATTATATACATACCTTTTTTAGTGAAGTGAGCCAATTTGACTCATACAAAAAAATTGAAGTTTTTCTAAAGAAAATAGCAACAAATCAATTTAAATGAAATTATTATCAAAAAATTCATGGGAAACATATATACTCTCTTTTTGAAGCACATTTTCCACAAATATTTCTATTACATTCAGTACAATAATTGGAAGATCTGTTTCTTTCGCATGATTGTTGAACTTGACAATTCTTCCGTGCATCGGTAGTATAAATTGCTGTCATTGGAATGGAGGTGTTCTTGACTGCTTAGCTCTTTAGCCAATTGGAAAATAAACTCTTTTCGTTAAATATTTACTTGAGTCGCCTCTTTATACGGAATCCAAGCATTGATAGCTGCTGAATCTAAAATGTTGTAGAACACATGTAGAAGCCATCTGCGTGAACTTGCTCTAACGCTATATTTTCGGGCCATTTGGTCAAGGTTACTGTTTCTGGAACAAGATTTTTTTATTTTTTTCAATTTTAATTTTTTTATGTTGTAAAACTTTTTATTAGGTTTGCTTTTATAAATGGTCAGGGTATAATTCTCAGAACTATACTCTTTTGTAGAAAACTGTGTCATTTTATCTCTCTTGGCTATCACAATTCTAGGTAATTCTTTTCGAATTGCGCGTATAGTGACAACCAAAGTAGTTTTCTTTGCAAGTAACTTTCTTGCATGTGAAATGCTAGTAAAAAAATTATTTGTGGTAATATTTTGTCCAGCTTTGCAAGCTTTGTTACCTACAAATTCGCTCAAGGGAATGTTTGGATCCTCGGGTTTCATCTTTGCCCAAGTACGAAAACCGTTTACAAGATATTTGCTTCTAACATCGAATGCCACCCAAAATGCCAGCTTTTCGGCATGCACTGCTTAATTCAGCATCTAGCTTTAGTAGGGAATAATTGCTTATTCATTGTTATGTTTGTGACAGGTTTGTAACAAGACTGATTGTTCTCTATAAATTTTTACCATATTTTTGAGATCAAGCAAATTTGTTTGTCTTCAGTCTTTCTCTGCGTTCATTTTTTTTAATCAAAACGTATGAACAGAAATATGTCTGCAAAATTTATCTCTAGACATTGTCTGGGCGAAAAAAATCGGACCCCACTTCGCAGACCACAGATATGAACACTTAAAATTTTTTGCTTATATGCCTCCTCCAGCAAATAAAATTGCTACAAAAGCCCACAATTGTGATTTTGTAACCGTCAATACCTCATTATTTAGAATTGACGAGCTTCGTCAATTATCAAATTGAATGCGATACTTGTCGAACCAAGCATAATATGCCTTTCCACATAGGTAGTGGATCGGTAAAATCCCATCAGCAGCTTTTTCGGCTAAAATTTCTTTATCAGAAGATACATACATCGATAGCGGCTAAATCATTTTCGGTTTCAGAATCCGAAATAACCCTGGCTCTTTTTTTATTAGAAGCTATATAACAAAGATCTACAGCTTCATCTTCACTGCTTGAAGGTATTATTGGCTTTCTCTTTTTATTCAATTTCGTTATCACATTGGTCTACATCAATTGTATCCGATTCATAATCTGATTGGTCTTCCTTTAGCAGAAGGCAATTTTCTGATTTTTTTCCATAATAGAAACCCTAGATTACCAGATAAAATCAATTATAATACCTTTTACAAATAAATTTCAAATTATCTTCGTGGATCAAATTTTTCTGGCAAAAAATAATTTATAAAATTATAAATTATATATTGCCCTTACAGCAAAGCTGAAAAATGACAGAAATGGGTAATAATGCATGAGTCAATTAGCTCACAATCGTGAAAATAGGTACACCATATTCGATTAATGCGAATAAAGGGATGAGTGGGGAAGTGGAATGAACGTATACTTCATTACTTAACTAAGAACCAATGTATGATTTTAAAAGATAACATTGAAGTTTTATACATATATAGTGATCAAATTTTTAATAAGTTAAATTGATTCGGTCCGTAAATCTAGTGTTAATATTGTATGCCATGCCAATGACATATACCTAAGGCTTGTTATGCTTTCACAATTAGGAATATCATCTTAGGAAATCTGTATATTGTAAAAACTTTCTTAACTACTTAAAGTCTCCTAGTCTATGATAAGTTATGTCTGGTATGGGATCTCAAACTTACGAAAGCTGGAGAATGACATAGAAAGTGCGCCATCGTTTCAATGTATTGACCGTATGCCCTGCATTCATAACTTTCCACTACGCCAATATGGTTCATGTGTATATTTAAAGCGGAGTGTCCCGTGAGTACACTCATTGTCCAGGTATTGTCTTCTAGCCGCTTGTACGCAAGATGGCATACTACCCGTGAGTACACTCATTACCAGTGGGACTACCAGATTGTCCAGGTATTGACTTCTAGCCGATTGTACGCAAGATGGCATACTACACACCTCTAGCAATCTTTTCCTCGTCTATTTTATAATAAAACAATAATTAATGTATTCAACAGAAGAAAAATAAGGAAAATTTCCTGATGGCCCTACATTTTTGCGCTACGAAAGTATTTGTAGTCCCAAGAAAATAAAGAGAGTTAATTTAAGCAACAACAACCCAATTTTGAAATGTTATGCATAAAATTTATTTGGATTTTAAAAAAGATATATTTTGACACGCCTGAAAAAGTCACATTGTTCCAAAACTCATTTGACGTATAGTTTGCAAAGAGTATTAAAGTAAATTATGAAAATCAAAGTTTCCTATGTAAAGCGAAACCAATGTTAATGAAGACTATATTGTAACATTTAGTAAAATTTTACTTCTTCAAAATAAAATAATAATTCATTTATTTAGTGTAAAGAAGAATTTACTCATAAGTGAATAAAGTTCTTGCCCAGAAACCTCTCTTCTTGAAGGGAAGAAAATATTTTTTAATCATTATGCCAATTATATATGAAATTTATCCGATAGGTTAAATTTTTCGATACAAATTTGAAGTGTGTTGTACCTTCATAAAAAGTTTTTATATACATACACACATTTTGTATAATAAACTGTAAGCATCATTTGCAACAACAAAAAAAATCTGTTCGAAACCTATAATTTTATTTTAAATAATATGATATAAAATCTATGTTAATTATTTTATTATTATTTATATTCCAAAAATATGAAAACAATAAGAAAAAGAACTTTTAAACTTGGTAGGAGTTTTTGCAGTATTATGGTATCAGTTTATACTAGGGATGCCAAATGGGATTGATTTTTAAAAATCCCGGGATTTTTCGGGACAAATCGGGATCGAAAAATCTCAAAATATCCTGGGATTTCGTGATTGTCTTTTAATAAATAAAAACTGAAAACAATTGTTTAATCAAAAAATTCATTAATTTTTGATCTTTATCACAATACACAGGTTATAAAATAATAAAACAGAACAAAAAGTAACAAAAAGCGTAAATTAACAAAAATAAAAATAATTCATCTACGACTACATACATACATACATCCATAAACGCATTAGTGAAGAAACAAATATCTACCTTTTTAAGAACACTATTTAGTGTTCAAAATATATAGTATCGTATGTTAATTATTTTCATTGTTTTAAATAGTTTTTTTTAAAAAGATCAAAGCCTCCAATATTTCATCGAAGAGCCCTAATGTTGTTACGAACATATGCTGCCGCTGAAAAACATCTTTCGCAATCTACATTTGTGAGCAAAATGGTTTCCAGATAGGTCTACTATTCAGGATAGGTCTATTGCTTTAGAAAGTTTTGCCTAAATCATCAGCTGTATTAACAGATTTTATTTAAGATAGCAATATGCAGGATATAACTATTCACCTCTAACACCTCGTGATTCAAACAAATCTATTTCTTTAGAAAGTTGATTCTCTAAATTATCAGCTGTATTAACAGGTTTTATTGGACATCGGGGGTAACGTTTAGCATTTTAACAATAGAAATTGGATTATCGTTCAATTCGATGGCGAGTGATTTAAAATATTTACCTAATTATTGCATGATACGCTTGCAAAACTACATGGGTGTTATTTAACGCAATATTAAATAAAAAAGCAATGCTGTCAACTCAATTTTTTTCATTCTTTATAAAGTATTTATGTATGAATTTACAATCCTGAAAATCCAGGGACAAGTTTGAAAAAATCCCACGATTTGGGATTTGCGAATCCCGAAAATTCCAGGATTTTCGATATCGGTATTTCCCGATAGACATCCCTAGTTTATACCAATAGAGATAATATTTCCATATGCATATATATTATATCCATAATAAATAATAACTTTATAGTATATTAAATTTTCCTGGTAGTTTAGTTGATAGTGGACTAAACTAGTAGTCTTAGAATAGTGGATTCGATTCCCATCAGAGTCTCTGGTCTGTTAGATTACAACGAGTATAAGATCGAAGCTGCTCAGCTAATAACAATTATAATATAATTTGAATTGTGTTCTTATTAATAATTAATAAATTAAATATTTATATGTGATACTTTATTATAAAATGATTATCTCTAGAAGGTAATCTTTAATTTGTTTAATTTTATTTAAATTTTATTATGTATTCCAATAATATCATTGGTGTATACACATTGGGGTATAATAATATTTAAATTAATATTTTTGTCTAGTTAGAATAGTAAAACTAATATAAGAAGTATCAAAAATTAATTATTTACCCTGCAATAAAATCATTTTTATTTTATTATTTTAATTAATAGAAGATAGCGAATCACACCGGGTATTAGATAGTATTTTTAAAGAGCAAATAAACGTACATATGTACGTACATACAGATAACTAAATGTATTTTTTAGAACCTACAGTATATAATAACGTTACAATCATGTTGTCGTTATAATTATAATTTAAATTTTAGTTACTTTAATCGAGCATATATTCATAAAAATATCTGTATTCACTATGTGTGGGAGTAAATGTTGCTGAATCATGGTATAAAATTCTTTTTACAGGTGGCAGAATGTCATTTAGAAGGACGTGAAGTAATGATGGTTACCAGTGGTGCAGTAGCTTTCGGTAAACAGAAGTTGGCACAGGAACTATTGATGTCGTTATCGATGAGGGAGACACTCTCACCTAAGGACCATTCAAAAGCGGTAATGGAAACCTTGTAAACAAATTAATGACGCTAACGTCCTTCTTTTCATTTACATGCATGTGCTTACGTATCATGCATGACACCTTGTTTACAAACACACTAATATATTGTTGATGGATAGATAAATAAATCAATTTCAATATTCATAGGAAGATGGATTTGTATTGGATCCAAGAGCAGCAGCAGCTGTCGGACAATCTGGTCTTATGTCACTTTATGATGCCATGTTCGCACAATATGGAGTGAAGATAGCACAGGTAATGAAACATTGTGTAAAACACTGACAAACAATAATAAAAAAACATACAAAACGAAAAGTAAAAAGGTGTTGAAGATTGTTTGTCAACGTTGTCTTATTATTGACGGTTGCATTCCAATTATAGTGTCTTTTATTTTTGATGTTTTTTTTTGTTTTTTTTTCTCTCTCTCTCTTTTATATTCTAGGTTCTGGTTACGAAACCGGACTTTTACAATGAAGAGACACGCAATAATTTGTTTTGTACTTTGTCCGAATTAATTAGCCTTAACATTGTGCCAATTATAAACACTAACGATGCAGTCTCCCCACCCATGTTCATTGTTGATGACGATCTTCCAGCGGGTTCGAAAAAAGTAAGATTTTGCAGCATGTTAATTAAAGAGAAAGTAATCAGCGTTAATGACACAGCATGTTTATAAAGTTCTGGTTAAGTTAGTTTAACTTTAAAAAAATTCTGTAATTAGAAACTAAATAAGGTGGTTCATAAAAGATTGACAACGTTATGGAAAATTATGGTAATAACGTCATGATTCCTTAATATAATATAAATCATCATAATTTTTCATTACGATGCATAAATATGAAGACAAAAAATTTTTACATTTCAAGTAAAGTTTACATAACTTATGTACGATACTTTTAAATTTTGTTGAATATCCTTTAATAAGTAATTTTGTTTGATACTTTAAGGGAATTGCCATAAAAGATAATGACAGTTTGTCTGCTATGTTGGCAGCAGAAGTGCAAGCGGATTTGCTCATCTTGATGTCGGATGTTGATGGTATTTACAACAAACCACCGTGGGAAGATGGTGCAAAATTAATGCACACTTATACTTCCAATGACAGCCGTCTCATCGAGTTCGGAAAGAAATCTAAGGTAACTACACGTATACGTACGTAATCATAAAACTTTAACTATTGAATCGTTGCCATTCACCATTGCAAGAATATACTTGAAAATAATCGTATACTTCACAAACCGCTTTTTTTCTTTTTTAACCTCTCTTATCTCTCCTCTTATATAATTCAACTTTGTAAAACCAAAAATAATTTTTAAAGTATCAAATTTGGTAAATTGAGTTTCTAGTTGAATAGTAATACAAATAAAGCCACAATTAAAAAAAGTGCAATGAAACATTTCTTAATTAAAAAAATTGCACAAAAAATTTAAGCGTTCAAATAGATTTAAAAACCTGATTTAATTATCAACGTAAAACCAACGTAAACCAGTACCATAATTTAAATGAAGAAAAAGTTTCAGTTTCAGTTTCAGTTAATAAATAAGAATTCCAATTAAATTAAAAAAAACCTTATTAATGATAGTAGGATATGCAAATCTATAGATTCATTAGAGCACCGTTATAATGTGGTTTGTGGTTTGCTGTTTCATCGCTACTTTAACTGATTGTTCACAAGGAAAATAAAGGGAGCTGTTCCCGAAAATCGGATATTTTATCCGTTCGTTGCCGATTGGCCAGTGGAGTGTTGTATTCATTACTGAAGGAACTCGTTCTTTAGTTGAATAAGGCATATTCATTCATAAAGAGATTCACATCTAATATATCCAACCACTGCCCCTTTTTCCTCTTTTTCATAACCCATTCTCCTAGCTCCAACTCAATGCACTGCATGAGTAATGCCATATTTGTTGTAAAAAGCATTGCCAAATTTTTAGTTTTTTTTTCCAAATTTTTTGAGATGCAAAAAATTTTTCGTTAAATTTCTTTTCTAACAAAACTTGTTGCTTTTTTTTTCCTTTAAATTTCATTTTTTCCAATAAATTCTATGATAATAAAATAAAATATTCATATCCCTGGTAAAGGAAACAAACAAACAACAAGACAATTAGTAACAGTTGTACCGGACTTCTGTGTTTTGTTTGGTACTTTTTCTTCAAAACTTCACGTTTTTGTGTAAAGTGTGTGTTCAGGTCTGATGCTTATTCTACTGCTTGACAATGGGTCTGTTTTTCATAACCAGTAATGAGTCGATGCAACATTTTATTTTTTGGCGATCTAATATGTAAAATCGCCGAGGCGAAGTTTTGAAATTGTTGATATCGTAAACTGATCATGAGTTTTACATAAAATTTATGATGTTTGTCTTTAGTATCAAAATTTCTTAGTATTTGGTCATATAAAGGCTTAAACTTTTGTCAGCCGTCAGTGTACTTTAGATTCTAATTTATTTGTTTAGAAAATCTTTCAGATTCGCAGCCAGAAATTGGTTTTTACATCATTTCGGTTAATGACTAATAATAATTATAAAGAACGATTACTGTTGTGAATCCCATATTTAAAACATATATTGGTGGTCTTATAATTAGCATACCCTTCTTTACGGCTCTTTTCCAGTAACAAACAAAGATGACATTAAAATTAATTTCAGTTAAATATTCTATGGGGTATACTTGAGTAATGTATAAAGTAAAGGAAACTTCAATAAAAGACTTTAAAAATGCAAAAAATTCCTTGGTCACTCAATTAGCACACTCCCATTAATTCCTTTTAATAATTTGTGCAGGTATTTCTTTTCTTCAATTAGAAATTATAAACTCCCAGGATGACTTTCAACAAGTCTTTGAGACCTTGTGTATTGTATGTCTTTTCATACCACTCGAACCACTTTCCACAGATCTTGAAGATTTTTTAGCTTTTTTGTTCGACTTTTGTTTCAAGATCGTTTTATGGGCTTTATGCTGACCATTATATAAAAACAACTTATTGTTCCTCTAAATACTTTATCCAATCGTGCAATGTGTCATCATTATCTCCAGTTTACATAAAAATTTTTATGAGCGGATGGAATCAAATGAATTTACCCAAAAATGTCCGAGTTTATTGAACCCACACTGTGCTATACAGTGAATGAAAAAAGTTCAACGTGTTTGCAGACTTGTTTTATGGCAATTTTCAATCTTATTTCTAATAATTTTCATATCGTTTTGTCTTCAAACATTCTTGATTGTAAGGAACTTAAATACAACTTAAACTACTCTATAATATCTCTTAAATTTAATAAAAATCAGCGGGAAAAAAGTCGATGTACACCGGTGTACGTAGACTTGTTTCTTTCACTGTATGGAAGTTGGTTCTTCCGTTATACAACTTCCCTATGCTTAATTGCCTTCAAAGTATAACAAAAACATTGTTCCTGATTAGAATTGTTGACTAATTTCTTAATATTTTAGCGAAAGGGAGACGGTAAGATTATTGTTTGATACCATAAGTTAAAGTCCCGCAGCATTCCAGATTAAGTAGCTAATTTTTTTTTAAATAATATGTTGTGTTCCTTCATAACAAGTTTCCGTATTGTTGACGACATTGTGAAAGGATTCTCCTTTGTATGAGCTCTTATTAGAAGATCTGCTAAACTAATAGTGTTTCTTAGTCGAGGCTTTCTTCTAATGGCCGCAGTTATTTGTCATATTTTTGATACGACAGTATCATTGGACAATTTCTTAGATGTCTGCCAGGTACTAGTAACTTTAGACATATTTTTTTTTTTTTTTTTTTTTTGTGCGTACTGATTATAAGTTTGGGAAACTTTTGTGTAGATAAAGATTTTTTACACAGTTTAATAGAAAATATCCTTTTTTTTCTAAGAAAACATGTAAATGCAATGAAATTAATACGAAACCATGTAATGTAGCTTAATTGTGTTCATCTGACTAAGAAAATAATAACAAAGTACATGGCAATTTTTTTCATCTTTTAAAAAACAAAATGTAATTTTAATAATTGTTGTTGATACTATTTACTCACTAGGTTTTATTAATTACAGTCTGCAAGTTATTTTCAGAATTATTGTAACACCATCACTGTATAAACAACATATAAAAAACACATGATGTACTGGATATTTAAAGAAATTAAAGTTTCTATAAATATTCGTTTTCATTTCTTGTTCAGATAAATTTCATTTTCCGAGATACACAACAGCATCATATTCATAGTTTATTTAAAACTTCACTTGATGTATAGCTTACTTTATCCATAAAAATATTTAGATGCTGTGAAAAATAAACTGGAAGTTTTTTTTTACAATGTGCATTGTTGAAACGCTTTTTTCAATGTGCAGGTATGTGGCACGTTTCGAAAGTTTTTTATTTTAAATTTTCAAACCAATGGAGAAATTCGATTGATATTCTGTTAATATTCTTTCCATTTTTATATTTGTGTTTGTGGAAGAGAACATACAATTCTCTCTCAGAGAGATTAATGATGTTTGCTTTAATAATCAGAGAATACTAAAAATAGCATTATTCCTTGATTTTATTAGCAAATTGAATACCTAAAAAAGCACTAAAAAATTGGAATAAAAGCATTAAAAAGCATTTTCTTTTTTTAAAATGTAGTTTTTTTCTAATTCTTTACTTTGATCAAAATTATTGCAATACAGTATCATGTGAAATTTTATGTTTACAAACATAAGACTTCTATGTCGTTCTCCTAAAAGGTTTTAATATAAAGAAAAAGTTCTTTCCAAATCTGCGGATGTTAATGGAGCAAATTTAAAATTTCATCGTATTAATTCCTAGCTTCTTACATCAATTATGTTGTGTGTGTTAATTTTATTTATAAGTGCCGGGACCTAGAGTTTAAAGTCGACTTTGCCAAATTTTTAGAAACTTTTCATGGCAATTAGAAAACCGTCGAAAAAATATTTTCTTTTTTTAAATTTCGTTTCCCCTACACACTATCTACCAAACTACCGCATATTAATGCTATCGGATATAAATAATTTCAGGGCTTCCAGCTTTTTTAAGACAATCATTAGATCTATAAAATAACTTTTAATAAAAACGAACAAAATTGAATCAGTCTCTCCACCATTTGATTTGAAAACAACTAATTTTACTTCTTTTAGATGTTGTGGTTGCGGTCTCCAACCAAGTACACCAAAGCGTTTGTCAGGCAGCCGTTAGATTGGCTAAGTGAAGAAATATTTTTAAAAACAGTTGTTTACTTCGTGGAGCCTTTAATTGATTGATTTTTAATTCTAAATTTAATCTAACAAAAATTCGATTCCCGATCGCAATGTATAAATCAGAATCATGCAAGTTTTCAAAATGTAGCACAAATAATTTTTCTTTCAACACAAATTTTTCTTTTTTTTTTGTATAAAACAAAACATTCTACAAAGTTCCGCACATTAAAAAAAAATGTTGCATGTATTGATGTACAATTTTTTGAAGGTAGCAAGCGTGAATAAGAATTGAGTTTGCACTCTAATGGCATGCCAAATATGTCAAGGAAAAAAATTTCGGATACATTGGCGTTGAAGATGTGATTCCACTAAGCGTCAACACCAATAAGACTTTGTCACATGTAATGGAAACGCTGTTAGCATTCTCTAACTGCTCTAATATTCCAATAATAAAATTGGCAAATTCATATGCATTTGTGTTTTGCTATCGCTTGGTATATATTTGAACCAATTAAAACCTTACAAAGATCTTTATGAAATGTTATGGGTATTCCCTGATAAGTTTTTCGGTCGGCTTTCTTCTTTAGAAGAAGTCATCGTAGTCTGGTTATGTAGTATGTTAGCTTATTATACGTGAGGCCTCGGTTCAAGCCCCAAGTCAGACATCTCTAGCAAAACGAAATATGAAAAAACAATTAAAATTATCATGAAAAGTTTTCTCTCGTTCGAAGTTGACAGTATTTGTCGAATGGCATTTTGGTCCTTTCGATATATAATACTTGCTTCATGCAATAATAATGCATGATTGGCAAGAAGAATTTTTTTTGTTCATTTGAAAAGAAGTTTGTTTAAAAATGTGTCTATGAATTAATGAATTTAATATTCTTCCATTTTATTTTTTTCTCTTCTTCTTTTCACAATAAAATAAATTTTCAATTGACCTGTTTGATGGTTGCGTTCACCCATTTATTATTTTTGTTTTAACTTTTTTTGTATAGGTTGGCACTGGTGGTATGGATTCAAAAGTCAAAGCAGCTACATGGGCTTTGGATCGTGGTGTTAGTGTAGTAATTTGTAATGGCATGCAAGAAAAAGCTATTAAAACTATAATTGGTGGTAGAAAAGTTGGAACATTCTTCACAGAATCAACTGAGGGCTTCACCACACCTGTCGAAGAACTTGCGGAAAATGGTAAGTGCACATTTTACGCTTTAAATTGTTGTTTTAAACAGAACAAAATGTGTTGCTGATATGAAAGTCAGATGCATGTATACAACAACACCGAATGAAGAAGAGAATAAACTTTTATAACTTTTATGTAGAATGTACATACGTTCGTAATAAAAAAAAATGGCAAAAAAACAAAAACACTTGACCACTAGTTTTCTTTGTATTTTTTGCCACTAAAGCTTAATAGTCATTAAAGATATGTTTATTAAAAATATAAATAAATAAACTAAAAGTATATTTTTTTTTGTATTTTTCAATTTAGAATTTAAAAATGTAATCATCTGAATTAAACTTTGATACAATTTCGATTCAAAGTAAGAAGTTCATTATTCTCTAAAATCTATGTTTATAATTATTTCATGCTTGATTCATATTTGCGTTTAGATCAGGGATTACCGAAAGGTTTTTGGCTGTGTATTAGTAAGTAAGAGAGAGAAAATAAGATGAGAGAATTTATCTATTTAGTGTCAAAGAAAAATGTTAGTAATATACGCTTTTTTTTATTTTCATTTCATCAACATGCATAAACTTATACATTTTTGACTCAAAAATTAGGGAAAGTCTTCAAGATATTTTGTGGAAGCTATCTTTAGTTCATGAATTTCCTCACCTACTAATAAGAAACCTCTTAATTCTTCAAAAAAAATTGCTTTATGCCTACAAAAAAGCTGTTAACTTTCATTATCATTTAAATGTCTTAAAATATCATTTTAGAACATATAAGACATTGGATTTTAATGAAAGCAGTTTTAAAATATTTACTACTTAAAACATTTTTTGAGTGTATACCTGAAAAAATATGTTATATCATCCGCCTACATGTGCACTAGCCGCGGTCTGATCGGCGACTAAACAAAGGAGCATAAGCAATGTGTGTGAATTCTCTCAGCACAATTGTGCTATGAAATGGTAATCCCTGGTTTAGATTCCATATATTATGAAACAAAATTAAACAATATGGAACCATAGTTCATTCAGAATATTTAAATGACTGAAAGATTGTAATGACCAGTTATGAATTATGAATTATGAAAAATATTTTATTATTTCAAATCAATAACTCAACTTTTTTCATTCACTAGGCCTTTATTTTATAGCAGCTGGTGATTACAATACAAAATGCTCTTATTAGGGTTTTACCAATACTTTTTGACTTTGGATAGACTATGTATAGGCTAACTGATAAACTGAGCAAATCCCTGACTTGATCGACTTTGTAATAGTAAGGAACATTTCTAAGAACATATTCCCAGAAAAAGCTTCTTAGTCCTATCTTAGTTCCATACGCCAACAATTGTAAAACTGTGGAAACATCTCTTGGTTTATTTTCGTAAAATGAAAATAAGAGTGGATATGATATAAGAAGTATATCAGTACTCACCTTTCCGAAAATTTCCCTCTGTAGACCACTAATGTCTTAAATCAGGGTATGTATAATTTTGAAGAGACTGTTACTCTATCAATCCAATGTGCTATTAAGAAACCAAAACAAATAAGATGACTGTTAGTAGGCACTTACTTAGCTACTCTCGTTGTATCACTGTTATAAGTATAATTACAGCTCCTGGTTAACATCTGCCAACCATCCCAAGAATCTTATAAAGGTGTGAATATTTTGTAAATCTTTTTTGTCCAGACACGTTTTGTCGTTAAATCCGGGGTACCCAAAAGTTCTTCTTAAAATGGTGAAATATGATTCATGCTGAAAATCACGCACTCACCCAAATGAATTAGTCCGTGGCAATAATTGACTAAGAAGAAGAAATTCTCTTGCACTCAGTCGAAGACAAGACAGTTGAAGTCATTCAGGATTACTCCCTAGCTTCTCACACCACTTAAGTTGTGTGTATTACTTTTATACATGAGTGGCGGGACCTACAGTTTATAGTCGACTCCGAACGACAGATTTTTGAGAAACTTTTCATAGCAATTTTATTTACTTTTAGAGTTTTTGCCAGAAATCTGCTGAGAGGAAGTCGCCGAAGAAATATTTTTTTGTATTTCGTTTTTTGATGTCTGACCGGGGAATTTGAACCGTGGCCTTTCTTTCAATAAGTCAACGCACTACCTATTAGACTACAGCGACGGTAAATAAATATAGGTTGAATAAATATAAGCTAGTTCAATTGAATTCAATGAAGATTCAATACATAAAAACCTATAAAAGAGAATATGCGCATATAGTTTGGCTTGGAATATAGTCTTAAGTCAGAGTTTAAATATCCATGGGACTTCGTTCGCAATGCGAACTTCGCATATATGTAGATGGGATGTTTTCTTTGCAAAACTACCGTTTCATTATTAGTGAATATCGAGGTGATTGTCAGACCTCCTTTCTCATTGTATTTACCATTCTTCAATAATTAGCCTAAAACAAAGCTCGAAATGACATCGACATGTTGCATGGGGAACAGTTTTTATTAAAATTCAGTATTTTGAAAGGCGATATTTCTCCTTGTTCCAAAAAAACATCCACTCACCAAGAGCGTCAAATAAATATCTTGTGGGTGAGTGGTAAGTAGGTAGGTGGAAGTGGCTGTCCCTCGATGGAGTTATGAGACACACTTAGGCCGCACGCAGGGCCCATTGTGATACCACATTTACATATTTTCCCCTAGTCTCAAAGGCTCAGACTGCCAATATCCATACATGACAGTTCATCCAGATCTTCCATGTAGTAGGCACCCAGATGCCCCTTTCTTCTCCGACCAATTGCCGGGCATGTGCACAGTAGATGAAGAACAGTTTCATCCTCCTCTTCATCTCCACAGCTTCTGCAGAAGTCATTAGCAAGGTGTCCAAGACCAATTCGCTCCGTAATAACCCCGATAAAAGTACTGAGCTTACTTCTTTGGAGTTTAATCAGAGCTGATGAGCTCCTCATATCCAGCTTTGGCCAGATTTTCTGCGCCGTTCTGCCCGTATCCGTAGCCGCCCACCTACTGTTGACAAGGCCCACTATTGCATTGTCAATTATAAGCTTGCAGGTACCCAGAGGGATCCCCAGTGTAGAGAACTCATCAGAGAGTTCGATGGTCGTGGCCCTCCTGGCCAGTTCATCCGCTCTGCAATTACCAGTAATGTCTCTATGTCCCGGTACCCATGTGAATAATTGAGTAATAAGTTTAAAATAAAACAAGTCTACGGATAATTTCGCATTTTGTTAAGAAGCGATTATCATTAGTCTTGATATTGTCCATTCGATTATGTGGGCTTAACACGTAGTCTGCCATTGAAAGGAAGTGAACAAAAAACTCAATCTAACAGCTATCTTGTGGTGCAAGATTTATACCATTCCCATAGTTTAGCTAGTAGAGTGTTGGCTTATTGAACAAAAGCTGCCGGGTTCGAATCTCAGCTCTGACTTCTTGAAAACAGAGAGAGATAGGAAGCAGTCTTCTGGCAAAACTTCTATGAATATATTAACTGCCACAAAAAACCCTTTCAAAGCTTTGATTTGGATTTGATATCAAAGTGAAAGTCGTGCTACTCATTGTTGTGTGGGAAGCAAAGCTATAATCCAGACTAAAAGGGTTGTAAGGGCCAATAACGCATGTATTCTTATGTATTAATGTAGTTTTTATTTCTATGTAGTACTAAAGCAACGTGAAGTTTTATTAGAATTTACTCCACTCTATATGGTGGTGGATTTTTATATTTTAGTCTTGAGTTTTATTAACTTCTTTTTACTTTTTTTGTAGCACGCGTTGGAAGCCGTCAGTTGCAAGGTTTATCACCAGAGCAAAGAGCCAGTGCTGTTAACGCATTAGCTGATTTATTGGTAAGCCGAGAGGAATTTATATTGGAGGCAAATGCAAAGGATTTGGCAGAAGCACAACGTAACGGCTTGGCCAAACCATTGTTGTCACGTTTGTCCCTAAACACAGGCAAATTGAGAAATTTGTCAGTTGGTTTAAAACAAATTGCTGATTCAAGTCATAATGTAAGTAAAAAAGTTTATAAAAAAATAAAAAAATTCTTACAAAAAGCATAGTGATTTTAGTTTTGAAATTTTTTTCTTTGAAAATGTCTACGTGTAAACGAAGAAAAATTCATATTTTTTAAGAACGAAAAATTGTTTAAAAAAGATATAATTTGACAGGGCATTTCATGGAAGTCAATAAATTGTTAACAAATGAATGCACAATTCTATAGAAAATCCATAAGCTATTTTCTATTTTGTTATGTTATAAAACCTCAATAAGTTTATTTTATGATAAATATGTAAAGAAGTAATAAAAAATTTTATTGCTTTTTTTAAGGAAGCATATTTTGCAATTTGATGGGACAACATAAAAAACGAGGACAACATTTTTATAACACTGGTAAAATAAAACTAACCCAACATCGTCGCAAAATTGTTGTGATTCTTCTAAAAACAACAATAACAAAAAACAAATATCCAACTAAGAATTATAGGCAAAAAAAAATTTTAAAAAACCATACGTGGGAAAGAGAAGAGATGTAAATTGATCTTTCCTACATAACGTCAACGACTTGTTCGTCATCGCAACAAAAAAAAAACAAAAAATATATGGTACAACAAGAAGAAGTACTGTTTCTGTCAAACATATTGACGTTCAGCTAATAACAAAATAAAAAAAAAGTAAATTATACAAGGAACACTTTAAATGTGGAGTAAACATGCAATGAGAAGGAATTGGTGTATCACACACTACCAATATTGCTTTTAATTCGTTGCGCAATTAAGCTTCACACATTTTCACCAAACACCATTTTATTTTCTAAATTACAAATTATTTGATTTTTTTTTTGATATTTTTAGGATACTTTTAAATCAAATGATTTGTAATTTAAAAAGTAAAATGCTGTCTGGTGAAAATGTGTGAAGTTAAATTGCCCAACGAATTAAAAGTCAAAGCAATAGAACCGTATTCATCAAATCCTTGATTCCAAGTGAAGTTTGATTCATAGTACCATATTTACTTAATCATAAATTCCGTAGATTTCGTAACTCCGTTGCTTAACTACTTATTTAATTAATATTCAACGTGGATTCATTTGATTCCAAGAGGGATAATGGAGGCAATTGGTGTACATATGAACAAAATTAAATCAAATGATATTACGAGAATCCAAATTGAAGTATTAGGATTGGTTTGGCTTAAAGAAGACTTGACATAGAAGTTTTAAAAAGTACCTACGCTAATGATAGCTTAACTTTTTGTGCATTCGAAGGAATCAAAATTCAAAAGAAAATGTATAAACATTCTAAAAGTATTGTTAAATAAACAATTTGAGTGAAGATATTTTCGAATTTGATAATCAAAGATGTAAATCCATATTTTTAGCAGCGACAAAATTTCACTTTAACATTACA
>QOCX01000205.1:311050-336748 GCA_005959815.1 Sarcophaga bullata
CAGTCAGCATTACGAACTATCTTCTTACACCACTTATCTTGTGTGCCTTAATTTTATGCATGTTTAAAGTCGACGCTGAGCGACAAATTTTTTGAGATACTTTACATGGAAATTTTATTTGCTCTTAGAGTTTTTGCCAGAATTCTGCTGAAAGGAAAATTCCGAAGAAATATTTTTTATATTTTCATTCAGTCACCGTATTCTAGTAGGTAGTGTGTTGGCTTATTAGACGAAAGGCCAAGGTTCAAGCCTCAGGTCAGACATTAAAAAAATATAATAAAATATTTCTTCGGTGGCTTTTTCTCAACAGATTTCTGGCAAAAATAAAATGTTTCTCAAAATCTGTCGTTCGGAGTCGACTTTTAAACTGTAGGTCCCGCCACGTATGTATAAAATTAACACACACAACATAAGTGGTGTGAGAAACTAGGCCGTAATCTTTACTGAAGGGTTGTAATGGTCAGTTATGTATGTATTTTCATTTAGATGTCTAACCTTTACCTCTAATAAGCCAACACACTACCTACTAGACTACGGCGACTTCAATTCTATTTATCTACGAGCTTATTGTAGGATATAATGTGTATTAAGTTCAAGAGTGATTCCGAACGAAGATTCCGAAGTTTAAATAAAGATTAGTTTTATGTATACAGGCGCCATCCGATTCATTACTCCAACTTGAACGATGGCTGTGAGCCGCCATTACTATTTATGATAATATTGTACCTTAAGTAGAGCATGCATTTAAAAGTTTTTTTGTGTGTGAAATTAGTTCACTGCATTAGATCCAGTAATCTATAGTTAGCAAAATCGATTTTTGATGTATTAGAATATTGTTGGGTAGTTGAATGCTCAGTATTAAAAGATGATTCGGTTGCAAAGAACTAAAGTAAACAAAGTGTTGCATTCGTAAATAACATAAAATACGGTACAAAATGATTTTATTAAAGCCAATCTACTCGAAATGCATTATTATTTAAGATACATCACTAATAGGGTGCTGAAGAAGAACCCTTAGACTACCGTTTGGCCATGTAAACATTTCCACATTTTTGAGAAATGACCCCTAGCACATTAATTGCTTAATTTTAATGTATAACGTTTGCTAAAATTGGTGAATATNNTCAAAATAATTTTATTTTGTCTTATTATTTAATAATATTTATCTACCATACCTACAATAATAATAAATGATAATTAAGAAAATTGAATCTTTTTTTTTTGTTTTTTCCAATTATTTTAGAATGTTGGCCGTGTATTAAGACGTACCCGTTTGGCGCAAAATTTAGATTTAACCCAAGTGACTGTTCCTATTGGAGTTTTGCTTGTTATTTTTGAATCCAGACCAGATTCATTGCCACAAGTAGCCGCACTTGCTATGGCTTCTGCCAACGGTTTGCTGCTAAAGGGTGGCAAAGAGGCAGCCTATAGTAATAAGGCTCTTATGGAATTAGTAAAGGAAGCACTTTCAACTGTTGGTGCTGAAAAGGCAGTATCTCTGGTATGCGATTAAATAAAATTTTCGTAATAAAATTAATTAAATAAACTTAAATATGCCACAGGTATCAACGCGTGAAGAAATCAGCGATTTATTGTCAATGGAAGACCATATTGATCTAATCATACCACGTGGCTCATCTGATTTAGTTCGCCACATTCAACAGCAGTCTGTACACATTCCCGTTTTGGGTCATGCAGAGGGTGTCTGTCATGTTTTCATCGATAAGGATGCCGATATACAAAAAGCCTTAAAAATAGCTCGTGATGCTAAATGTGATTATCCTGCAGGTAGGCAACAAAAACAATTTTAACAAAATAAAATTGAAAATGAAATTTAACACAAACAACAATTTTATCCTAAATTTTCATATTTTATTAACAGGCCCTTATTCTACATCAAATGTTTTTCATTCTCGGTTTCATTTTTGGTGTTGAATTTATTTCTAACATTCATAACATCCCTCTAATTAAATTTTATTCATTTATTATAAACTAACTTCTATTTAAACTAACAAACACTTCAAACAATTTTTCCACCACCACCATTCAAAATTGGAAAAGTTGAGAAACTTTTTAGTTAATTTGATTACGTATCATATGTGATGCAATTAGAATTTTTGTTTCAAATGATAATTATACCAATATTCATATTTTTATTATAACTTGGTATTGAAGTGCACTTTTTTTTTGAATTTCAATAACGAAAATAGAAAAATTGTAACACAAGTTAAAAATTTTGTATATGCTTACAATCCACATGCATTACAATCAACATTTCCTATTGAAAATCCAATACAAATACAAACTCCTTCAAAAAATAATTTGTGGAGAGGATAACTAACACTATGACGCTTACTTGCCATTTACTGTTGCATTTATGTCAGGGATTACCATTTCATAGCATTGTGCTTAGAGAATTCACACACATTGCTTAAGCTCTTTTTTTTAGTCTTCGATCAGACTGTGGCGAGTGCACATGTTAGTGGATGCTGTGACAGTCTTTTTCAGGTTTACACTCAAAAAATATTTTAAGTTGTAAATATTTTAAAAATTCTTTTATTAAAATCCAATGACTTATATGTTCTTAAATGACATTTTAAGACATTTAAATGATAAGGAAAGTGAACAGATTTTTTGTAGACATAAAGCATTTTTTTTTGAAAAATTGAAAGGCTTTTTATTAGCAGGTTAGGAAATTTATGAATCAAAAGTAGTTCCCACCAAATATCTAAACAGCATACATACATAATTGGCCATTACAACCCTTCAGTCAGGATTACGGCCTAGCTTCTCACACCACTTATGTTGTGTGTGTTAATTTTATACATGAGTGGCGGGACCTACAGTTTAAAGTCGACTCCGAACGACAGATTTTTGAGAAACTTTTCATGGCAATTTTATTTACTCTCAGAGTTTATGCTAAAAAGCTGCTGAGAGGAAGTCGCCGAAGAAATATTTTTTTCATATTTCGTTTTTGATTGACTGACAGAGATTCGAACCCTGACCTTTCGTCTAATAAATCAATACACTACCCTCTAGACTACGGCGACTTCAATATCTAAACAAACATTCCCTAATTTTCGAGTTAAAGATGTATAACTTTATGTATGTTGATGAAATGAAATCAAATTAACGTAAATTACTAACATTTGTCTTGCCTAAAATCAGTGAATTTATTTTCACTCACTCACCCTGGTCTAGAGGGTTGTCTTTGACAGTAAATAAATAAAATCACTCATTTGTTTTGACTCACTTACTCTCTAATACACAACCAAAAAAATTTTGTTAACCCCTAATGTGGTCTGATCGACGAATAAACAAAAGAGCATAAGCAATGTGTGTGAATTCTTTCTGACAATTGTGCTATGAAATGGTAATCCCTAATGTAAGATATACAGCAGGGGTTACCAAAAATTTTTTGGTTGTGTATTAGTGAGTAATTGAGTGAAAATAAATTGAGTGATTTTATTCATTTACTGTCAAAGAAAAGTGTTAGTAATTTACGCTAATTTTATTTTCTTTTCATCAACTTACATAAAGTTATACATCTTTAACTTGAGAATTAGGGATTGTTTTTCTTAGATAATTGGTGGAACTACTTTGGTTCATAAATTCCCTCTCCTACTAATAAAAAACTTTAAATATTTCCAAAAAAAAAATGCTTTATTTTACAAAAAAGCTGTTCCCTTTCCTTATCATTTAAATGTCTTAAAATATCATTTAAGAACATATAACGCATTGGATTTTAATAAAAGCATTTTTAAAATATTTACAACTTAAAATATTTTTTGAGTGTAAACCTG
Organism: Sarcophaga bullata; assembly: GCA_005959815.1. NCBI lineage: Eukaryota > Metazoa > Arthropoda > Insecta > Diptera > Sarcophagidae > Sarcophaga > Sarcophaga bullata. Next base: position 314,854 of record QOCX01000205.1, read on the forward strand.
AAAAAAAAGTCATAGCATCGCTCACATGTGCACTCGCCGCGGTCTGATCGGCGACTAAATGAGAGAGATAAGCAATGTGTGTGAATTCACTCAGCACAATTGTGCTATGAAATGGTAATCCCTGATATACAGTGACCAAAGCGTACCACTGGACACTCGGTGTAAGATAATTCAGTTGATTATTTTTTCGCCTCACGCCTTAGTCGTTGTTTCAGTTTGTGTACCGGCAATTCTCTCCAAATAAGTGTGCTCAATAATGTTTAGATGTGTGGATTGTGCCCAAGAAGTTTTGGACAACCATGAATAAGACACATTATCGCATCATTGTTGTCATGGAAAGCAAATGTGCTCGATAAGTTTAACTTATAGGTACTTTGCTTCACATTTTGTTTCAAAGTGATAAAATACTGGAATTGATTTATTTTACTCTGTATAAAATTACTATTATCCTGTACTAAAAACACATTCTTGCGCCATCAAGGATCCCTAGTGTTATTAGACAAAAACTCAGTATTTGCCTAACCTCAAAAGTGCACGTAGACTGATTTACTTTCTTCTGTAAACCGTACTTATAAGGTTTCAAATTTACAGTTTTCTAAAATTAAGAACTTTTTAACAAGTATTCCTTGCAAAATTTCTCTCATGCAATTTGATTGATGATTTTTGGACTTATATTTGATTACTCTCTGACTATCAGCTCGTGTAAATTATTTTTTGTTAATACGCTAAAAATTTCTTACTTTTATTTCCCTGTGAAACCACAAATCATTATAATCGTTTAATTTCTAGCCAATATGATCTTGATTTTCTACTTCAAATTTGTGTCCAAACCTCTGAAGGATAACATAAACTTTAGACGACAATCTATAAGCAATTTTACCGATTTTTCCGTTTTCGAAATGTTTTTTTTTTACCATGTTAACACTAGGTTTGCATAATAATTCATCATTTGCATTAGAATAAATGTGAACTCACTCAGCAAAAAAGTTACTGTCCAACTCGCTATCAATATTAACTGTTCAATTATTTATTCGTTCTACATCAGGGGCTACCAAAAATTTTTTGATTGTGCATTAGTGAGTAAGAGGGAGAAAATAAGTTGAGAGAATTTACTTATTTAGTGTCAGAGAAAAATGTTAGTAATATATGCTATTTTGAATTTTATTTCATCAACATGCATAAAGTTATACACCTTTGACTCAGAAATTAGGAAATGCTGGTTTAGATATTTAGTGGAAGCAACTTTTTGTTCATAAATTTTCGCACCTACTAATAACAAACATTTTAATTTTTCCAAAAAAGAATTGCTTTATGTCTACAAAAAAGCTGTTCCGATTCCTTATCAGTTAAATGTCTTAAAATGTCATCAAATGTCGCCTTAGTCTAGTACGTAGTGTGTTGGCTTATTAGACGAAAGGCCAGGGTTAGAATTCTCGGTCAGACATCAAAACCGAAATATTAAAAAAATATTTCTTTGGCAGCTTCCTCTCAGCAGATTTCTGGCACAAACTCTGAGAGTAAATAAAATTGCCATGAAAAGTATCTCAAAAACCTGTCGTTCGGAATCGACTTTAAACTGCAGGTCCCGCTATTCATGTATAAGATTAACACACAGAACATATGTGGTGTGAGAAGCTAGGCCGTAATCCTGACTGAAGGGTTGTAATGGCCAATTATGTATGTATGTATGTATTTTTTAAATTTCTAAAAAATTTTGTAAGTGTAAACGTGGAAAAACGACGACTAAATAAAAGAACGTAAGCAATGTGTGTTAATTCTCTTTGCACAATTGTGCTATGAAATGGTATTCCCTGTTCTACACGCAATTTTCTTCCGTAATTTGATAAGCCGTTTTAAGGAAATGGGCTAGGCATTATATATCATTTTAAAGGTTTTTCAATTTTTAAAATTACTTAGGTTAGGTGGCAGACTCCCACGAAAGAAGAGTGCAGCTGTTAAGCTCTTTGTGATATTAAAATTACTTTCATTGACGCGAAAAAATTGGCCTTTGAATTATTTTACATCAAGTGTTCGATTATACGTTTGAGCCACTGTATGTGCTATACCAATGATAATAACTTGTTTTTATATTTTCATGAAAATTTGATTGTAATTGCATGAAGATATGTTTATTTTAGTACATTCACACTGTACGTACATCAAATAGGCGGATATTGTACACACAATGTTGTAGAGAAATTAGAAGTGAACGCATACTCTTAAGCCACCATTCTGTCACATTTTGAAGTGATGAACTTATTCTAATATTTTCCCACAAATTTTTGCTCTTATTATGCAGTTTTACGTTTAACACTTTGGCCAAGAGACATACTCGTACATCAGATCTTATAGATTTCTTTATAATAAAAAAGATGTCAAAGTCGTGTGTCAAGTTAGAAAATGAATTTCATCTTAGTTCTGGCTACTCACCACTATTTATGGCTGCCTATGAAAAGGCTATCAATTGGACAAAATCTTCTTTTTTTAACAAATACATTTACCGATTGGGAATATTTTCAGTCTGCGGTTCAAACAACAGCTAACTAACTGTACCAAAAACAAATTGAAGAAGTTGAGTTTGTTTCAAATCTAATTCAACGTACTGCGTGGGAGGGAGGTCATACAAGAGCCCCTGCAAAAAAAGAAGCATTTAACCCGCTTTTATAAGAGAGATGATTAAGTATAAAAGATTGAGAAAAATATTGCTTGATTTCCAGTAGACAAAACAAGACCAAAGTAAATAGCCCAATTCTATTGATACTAATATACTGTCTATAAAGCAAGAAGTTAACAGCCTTAATGGTCACGACAACAAGACAATACCGGGAGTGATGTCAATTGAAGTTTTTGAACAAATCCATCTTAATCTAAAATTAAAAAAATTTCCTGGATTTGACTTCATAATGGCTGAAGACTACTAAACAATATAATTCTAAAAATAATACATACAACCCTTCAGTTAGATTACGATTTAGCTTCACAAATAGTGCATTCGTGAATATCGTGTCTGCAAAATAGATTGTTTTGCGTTACGAAGATGAGTATTCTCAATTAAGAAGAACACAAGTAGTCGAAACACGGATTACAAAAGGCACTTACCTTGGCCTAAAAATGAACTAGAAAACATTTCTAAGTCAACACATGCTTCTTTTACGAATAAATCAATTTTATTTTTTAAATAGCATACAGGTAACGTATATTACATCAAAATATATCAAAACATCATGGTAGATACTGGATCTAAAACTGCATTGAAAAGAAGTTGAAATTATAACTGTAGAATTACAACTGAATTGAAAGCAGCTAAGCTAAGCTAATTACTGAAAATGAGTTACTGATTTATAATTAAATATTGAAACCTATATGGACTTATCGGGTACCACTGTGGAGATGCACAAGCATGAAAAATATAAATATTATGCAACATTTTCAAAGCAAAGTACTCAAATGCGTCGTAATGCACCATAGTATGCTTATGCAAGCGATTGACATCGCGATCTTAGAGTTAAATACACTCGACTTAGAGGTCAAGTTAATTCGCAAGCTACATTCTTTGTTTACTATGTGTCTGTGTAGAATGCAGGCTTAAAGAAAGAAAACTCTTTACTAGCTTAACAACTACATATCATCATAATTAAATATAATACATTAAAGTTAATTTACCAATATTTAATTCCTAAGTCAATGGGTTACAATACATCTCAGAGTTTTTTTGTCAAAATACTATTGACAGGAAGACGCCCAAATAAACTTTTTTTTTTTTGAGATGTCTGGTTTAAACTACAGCCTTTCGTTTAATAAGAACTACTTATCTGCGGCTAAAAGTTAGTTTAATAAATTCAAATTTAAACCGAAAAAGGCTTTGATGTTAAATTTTATGTTGGAAAACAATCCGAATTGAAAAAACATATGTAGACAGTGCCCTCATAGTACCTAAATAGTTCGCTTTACTTAGAAGAGTAAATTTAGCCTACATGGATCAGATATAACGCAGTACGTTTGGTGTAAGTTAAATACTGAGTTTTTGGCTAACAATTCTCGGGCAATTTTCTAGCATGGGGGTGTCGGTACTGGTATGGGGATGCGTTTCCAATGCAGTCCAGAGCATTTTAAAAGTAAATATGAAGCAAAGTGCCGATAAATTAAATATATTGGACACATTTGAGAATTTGTAGCTTATCCATAATTGTTTAAAGCTACTACAAACACCGACACAGGTCCCTGATCCCTACCTTATTAGGAAAAACTTGCCCGTAATCTCTACAAATCCAGTATAAGCACAGTGGAGCAATGGAACAAATAATTAGGCGAACATGAAACAACATAACCCCGGAATTTGATGCATATCTCGTGTAGTCGGGGACTTGACATTTGGAAGCAGTAATAAAAGCAAAAGCTTTTGGTTCAAGTTTTATAACAGTGGCTCTTATTATGCGTTTGACATAATATTGTTAATTTTTTGTTTTAAAAGTATTTTTTAATAAGATTATACTCGTTCATTATTTAAAACCATTTTTAATTTTCTATAAATCCGCAACAAAATTTTTTCCAATTATTTTCATTGAAGCGGAAAAAATCGGATTTTGTAAAATCCCATACCTATTGTCCAATAATGGATCCACTATATCTTCATTAGCATGGTGTACGGGCAATTGTTTGTGTTAGTGTATATGTATTGTTTATAATCTATAATTTTAGTTAATGCTCTAAACTTTGCTTTTACGATTTACGTTGTTTGAATTGATAATTCTTATTTTCTTTTAGCTTGTAACGCCATGGAAACGCTGCTTATTCATGAGGATTTAATGAGCGGTGACATTTTCAACGACGTGTGCAATATGCTTAAGCACGAAGGAGTTAAGATTTATTCCGGACCAAAACTTAATCAGAAACTAACCTTTGGTCCACCAGCAGCCAAGAGTCTGAGGCACGAATATGGCTCTTTAGAATGTTGCATAGAAATTGTTAAAGACCTTGAGGACGCCATTAACCACATACACACATTTGGTAGCGGCCATACAGATGTTATTGTAACTGAAAACGGTAAGTAGACAATGTACAGGACATGATCGCTATTTACATTTACATAAGGTTGACATGTGACGTAACAATACAATACATTTTTGGAATCATATTATGATTTTAATTTTTAAATTACTTTTTTGTACTGAAAATTTCCAAGGCAATAAAAAAAACTACTTAATTTCAATAAAAGCGGAAAAGGAATCCTAATACTGAACACATTAATTTTGGTTGTGTTTTTACATAAAAGTTTATATAATTACATTGATTTATTACTTGACTTTGTGTTATTTGGCATTAACAATACAGTAATGAATTTTGTTTAATGATGTGTTTCTTAACAGAATCCGCTGCGCAACACTTTTTAAATTCTGTCGATAGTGCCTGTGTCTTCCATAATGCCAGTTCTCGCTTTGCTGATGGTTTTCGTTTTGGTTTGGGTGCTGAAGTTGGCATATCTACTGCACGAATACACGCTAGAGGGCCCGTCGGTGTAGAAGGCCTTCTAACCACAAAATGGATATTGAGAGGAGAAGATCACACAGCTGCTGATTTTGCTGAAGGTGGCAAGAGCGTATGGTTACATGAATCACTACCAGTTTAAAATAAATACATACAGCATGTACATATATACACACGTATATTTCTTTAATTNTATATTGAGCTTTCATGTGTTTTGGTTGTAATTTGTAAAATTAATGGCAACATTTTTGTATTGAAAAACATTCAATATTGTATTAAAAATTAAGTTCTTACAGTAATTTATTTGCTATCTACAATTCTCTTGACTTTCAATAATGTGTGTGAGTACTAATTTTAATTCCTTTTTAATAAAAACAAAATTATTCTTTTAAAAAACAAAAACGGTTTAAAATTTTGTCAAATTAATTTTATTTTGTTGTGAATATTATTTCATTTATATGCGCCTGCTTACACACACAATTAGCCATTACAACCCTTCAGTCAGGATTACGGCTAGCTTCTCACCCCATTATGTTGTGTGTGTTAATTTTATACATGAGTGGCGGGCCTACAGTTTAAAGTCGAATCCGAACGGCAGATTTTTGAGAAACTTTTCATGGCAATTTTATTTTTCTCAGGTTTTTGCCAGAAATCTGCTGGAGAGGAAGCCACCAAATACATATTTTTTTCATATTTCGGGGATTCGAAATCTGGCCTTTCGTCTAATAAGCCAACACACTACCTACTAGACTACGGCGACCATAGCTTCAATATTTTCGTGTGTACGTTCTATACGAGCCCGCTTAAATTTTGGCGCATTTGCAATGGAACTAGTTGCACGAACTATAGCAACAAACTTGCGTTTACCAGGCACTGTTAGTCCTTCTCTGCGACGAAATTTTGTACGACATTTTAGTGCAATTTTCGACCAATTGTTTTTATTACGTTCAGCGGAGAGAATATATTGAATTTTCTGATAGAATAGAATGGCATACGTATTGTCAGTTCAAAATATCCGATGGTTCCAATTTAAGCCTTTAGTGTTCTTCCATGAAGATATTCTCACGTTGAATATTTTTAAATCACTATTATAGTTGCCTCTTGCTATTGTTTTTAGTAGTTTATCAAAGAGCATATTTAACCCTTAAAAACTTAAAACTTTAATCTCAAATGATTTTCTAAATTATATTTTGCTTTTATTGAACAACATATAACATTAGACAATTCAGTTGCGTAACAATTTAGTAAATTTAGAAACGTATTTTAATTAATTTCAAATTTTACACGGACAGTTGGACAGAGAACATTTAAGAAGTTTCATAAAGAAAAATTATGTAATGCTGTACGTTAGTTGAAGCGTTTTCGCCGAAAGTGTATTGCTTTTAGGGTATTCTGTTTCAGTGCATTTAATGCATACATGACTACAGGCCACAACCAGTCACAAATAGAATGCACGATTATAGAATCACCATTATAGTTGTAAGGAACTTAGGCTAATTTCTATTTTTGTTAGCGACAATAAATGGGTTAGCGCTGCCATTATAATAGATTGATGAAGGATTCTATGATGAATAACTTTTGTAGTGGCGCCACTGATAAAGAAGGAAGTGTAATATATTTTAAAATCTCAGATTGATAACTGTAATTAAAAATATGTAAGCATTTTATGCAATACAACAGTAATTGTAACCAACATAGCTGGTTTTAAAGCTTACAAGATTTTATTCTTAACGTAAATGAAGTCAAAGGAAGTCAGCCACTTCAATGAATGATCAAGAATCAGATCTAATATAAATATTTTCAGTATCGATAACAATTCTAATATTGAATTTTAAGCAGTATTAAAATAACATTGGCATAAATAACGGTACCTTGACAAAAATTAAAGGCCTATTGCTATTGTATTGTTGTATTTATTATAGGATTTATTAGCAACTTGAAAATCTATACTCTCAAGAACGCGGTTTCCATACAACTCGGATCTGAGATACGGGATTCTAACAGCGCAGTTCCCGTTCAACAACATTCCTTCTGCACAGCCTATAAATGGCTCTAGTAATTAGATATTGTAAGATGGTTTGATATAAGTTATATTTTTGACCCAAAAGCACAGTCGAGATACATAAACAACATGTTTATATGCCAGCTTATCTCAAAGCCGCCTACTACATCGTTCTCAGTCATCTCAGAGCTCGTTCACAGTACATACGTTTTGCTGGTGACCAAATCTTCGTTCATTCAGCTTATTGCTGCTTAATTTGTGGTTTATAATTTGACAACATTAAACAATATTGTAAGTAATATTCCCAATTTGTTCTAATATAATAATAATAAAGTAATTAGTTCTACATAAATAATTAATTAACCTAGATTTGTATCAAGTCATACACAAAAGAAACAAGGAAATTACCAAAAAGAAAGATTATATCGCTTGAAGATAAAATTCAAATTTTAAATCGTTTAGAAGGTGGAGAAAAAATATTTTCTGTTGAATAATCAATAAATTTGAATGAATCTACAATTCGAATCTTAAAGAAAAATGTAGATAGATAACATAAAGAAATCCGTAAAAGATGGCTGTTTGTTAGGTGCTAAACGTGTTACTCTCACACGAAATTCTAATATGGTTAAAATGAAACGGGCGTTAATGCCCAAAATTCCAGATCTCAGCTGATTTCTGGCAAAAACTCTGAGAGTAAATAAAATGGCCATGAACAGTTTCTCAAAAATTTGTCGTCCAGAGTCGACTTTAAACTGTAGGTCTCTTCACTCACATATAAAATTAACACACAAAACATAAGTGGTGTGAGAAATTATTTCCATAATCCTGACTGAAGGGTTGTAATGACCAATTGTGTATATGTATGTATATCTAACAGTTGGATATATTTAATAAAACTTAAAATTTTTTACTGAATTTATCTTAACGTATGATAATAAAGGTCATAAAATTTGGTTACGGTATGTTAGATATTTATCTTGTTACATAGATTTGATCACCAGACTCATGAGACAGTTGTCAGAAAGATTAGGTTTAAGGCGCTGCAATTTTATTGATAATCTTAGTTCCCTTGACAAATATATACAATTTATCTTATATCTTAAAGATGCGTTTTATTTATAATTCCTAAGTGAATAATACTGAAAAACAATGCGGCAATAAATTAATAAGATTTTGGATTGATTTTCTGGCTCTATTTCAGTTATTCCTATTCATGCAGTTTCAATTTTGATAAATTAGAATTTAAATTCTAACATTTTCATCTATTAATTGCAATTATAATTTGTCATCGTTCATCAATTAATTTTCAATTTCTTACATTACTTAGTACCATGTTTTGAAAATTTGTTCAACTATTCCACACATTCTAGTCAACAGTATTCGTTTGACAGCTTTCAAATGCCTGCATATGATTTATAGCATTGTTCATACATATGTTGTCTGTAACAGTAGGTGTAATATTCGTTACCAATTTTATCTACATTACTGGCTTAAAACAAAAAATGCAATATTATTACTATTATTTTCACTTCCGGGAGAAGGTTCAGAATTGCAATCATAATTTTTAAGACTCTAAAGTAGAAAGTACACACGTATGTATAACGGTATGCATACGATATGTATAGGGTGGGCCATTTAAAATTTAAAATAAAACAAAAACTGTGTTAAATTTTGCCAAATTTAATTTTTCCTTGTGAAGTACAATTGTTTAGTTAGAAATAAAATATTAACTTATTCATATGGCTGCATCGGCTGGCTTTTTGGCAGCTATCAATCGTTTGACTTAATAAATCGATTGGGACAAGTTGCGTCATCGTTAACATCAATATCATGAAGAGCAGGTACAGAAAATAGGTTACCATCGTGCGGTAGGTGTCTCCATTGACCGCAATGATTGCGCCGTCCTTATATGGGTCAATTATGCCTCCGTTTCACAAGCCGCGCCAATCAGTCACTTTTAATGGGTGCATTGGCTTCTGTAAGATCATGTGTGGGACTTTGAGCCCCAAATAAGGCAATTTTGTTTATTAACGTACTCACCAAGATGAAAATGAACTTCATCCGAAATAAAGATTTTTTTTTGGCAAAATCGACATCATTGTACTGTTTCTCGTTGGCCCGTCTATTAAAGCGAAAACGAAGCGAATGGTAATGCTGCTTCAGCTTCTGAACCAATTGAACTTTATAAGCCGCCGTACCGAAATCTTTTTGCAAAATCCGACATAAACTGGTGTGTGAAATGTTCAATTCTAGAGAACTGTGATGTCATTAGATCATGCACACTCTCAAGATGACGCTTACGTCTTGGCGTGAAAAAAAATCAACAATAAAACCAGTCTCACAAACGTTAGCAATAAACTGCCGGCACTGTTGGTCCTTCTCTGCTACTAAATTTTGTACAACATTTTCGATCAATTTCCCACCAATTGTCTTTGTTTTGGAAATAAATTTCCAATAAATCCCAACGTTGCTCAAACATAAATCGATTCATTACGTTCAGTTGAATAACAAACAGAATTTTGTGACAGAATAAAATGACATAAATGTTGTCAAATTCGAAATAATTGACAATTCAAACTAAAACCGATAGATGGCCCACCCGATATACGGTGAATACATGTTTCGAAAGAATGTATGAACGAAAATGCTACTTCTATCTTCGTACAAGAATATGTGTAGCAAATTCCCACCCTAGTTGACACTTTTCGTTGTACTTTTAATAAATCAAACAACTCAGTCCACAATCTTGCTTTAACACTGTATGTTTTATCATAGTGTATCTGTTTGAGAACGTGTGTTACACCTGAAACTTTGTTGGGAATTGTTTTTAGAATGTTACTTCGCTCTGGTGCAAGAAACTAATATTAAAGGTATGTCTGTGTTCGAAAATACCCAAACAACATTGTGGCTTCCACATGTTAAAATATGTTTTGAAATTGCACAAAAACTCTTCCAAATACCTTGATGACATCAATTCTTATGGATTTTTATTATTCCCATTAACATACTCTGAGAACTCTAACGTGCATGCTGGTATTGTGTTTTCATCTTGTTACTTTACTTCTTACTGTTGCATTGCTTTTCAAAAATTAAAATTGAAAGTGTGTGTGTGTGTGTGTAAAGGAACATCAACGTAAATGAGTATAAACACATACATACATACATACGTATAGTGTTAAAAACTTAAAATTTTGATGAAAATTATTTGAAGGGATTTCTTTTGAAGAGTTATAATTAAAATTAAAATCAAATTTAAAAAGGGAATTTATAATACAAAAGAAAAAAAATTGAAAATCTAATTAAGAATTAAATTAAAAAAAAAATAAAAAAATCATGTCACATAATCTAACTGTGCATACGAGTTAACTGATTCATGTCATATTGTTACAAGGACGAAAGGAAACAAAATAAAAAATGCAAACAAGATAAACAGACGACAATAAAATTAACAGTAAACCGATATTTCAGGAATATATACGAACAAATAGAAATAAAAAGAGGAATAAATAAAACGAAGACTGATGCTGCCATGGAGTTTTGAATAGTGAGTCAGTGTTGACACGTGAGTCTGTAACCGAGAGTCGTATTAAAAATTGTGTGTTAAGCACAATGATATTGAAACCCGAAAACTTCGATCATAGTTAATTTGTATATAGAATGGATAGTTCAGTGTTATCGGATCAATCCTTTACTATTTAAATAAACAAACAAATAACGATCGAAAGTTATTTCTTTTATTTTAATTGCAATCTTCAAATCAGAAATAACAGAACAAAGATAAATAAGATAAAGATAATTTAACGATTTGTTTTAAAGATAAGCGAATTTATCAACATTTTACTGTTTCATATTTAAAAATTGTCGAAATTTTGTTACACTTTAAGAGCGTCAGACGTCAATACATTTACCCTACTCAGATCTAGAGATGTAAACGATAAACATTGATGTTTTGATGGACGATATAATGGCGATATATCGGTGTTTGATGGACGACACATCATTCAAATTCTAAAACTTTTAAATCCCTCCATCATAAAACGCATGCTTCTGAACTTGTGTTTATTTGAGTTGTTTACTTTACATTAGTTGTTATTGACGGTGTTAAAACCAAAGAAACCATCGGTCCAAATAGTTTAAATGAAACTTAGATTTTATTTTAAACATTTTTTTATTGTAGTATTTATCGTCGTATGAATTCATAAAAGCTCTAACTTGCATTAAAATTATGTTATAGGAGAAGCAATGAGCAATGCGTTTACATAAAAAATCAATCTTTGAGTTGTTATTTTTGATCACAATAGCGACAATCAGGAAGTAGATTTTGAATATTGTGACTTTTTTTGAAATCATATGAAAATATGAATGTAGGTGTCACTAAATTGAAGCGTATATTTTTGCAAACGAGATAAAGTATTATTTCTAGGTTTTCAGATGTGGTAAAATGCTTTTGGTGATGAGAAAGGAAAACATCATCTTTATATCGGTCTTATCACCGATGTTTTTATAAAATATAAATAAAATTTAATTTTTTTTTAAGTTTTTATGAATGATGTTGCATCTCTACTCATATTATATCAGCACAAAGCGAATTATTCCTTAATGACTTGAAGGCAATTCTTTACAATATATATGCAATATCGTAATTATTTTTCTGAAGTTACCGATTTGAAATGATTGATTTAACAGAAGTGAGAATCTGAGTTAAAGAGTTTGATATATAAAGGATTCTTAATTTCCATCTAATAATAAAGAATATTAAAAAAGTTAACAATGATATGGTTTAGAGGGTCTATTAAATCGAACTGATTACAAGGATTTATTTCCAAATAACACAATGCGACAAAATACAAAAAATTAAATACACCCGAATAACTACCTAGTCTAAGTTGTTCAGTTAGTTGAGTAGAACTCAAAAATATTTCTTGAGCCATCCAAACTTGTTTTATTTGACAAAAACTGTTTTTTTGGACTTTACGCACAAATTTATTGATTTTACAAACATTTCTGAACCGACGTCTAAAATTTAAACTTTCTTAGAAAGAGGAGGTATTGACCTTTAAAACGGTATACATGTATTATTCGACTTAATATTCTATAAGGTTTGACGAGGTAAACTTGGCAAATGCGCACTTTTTCATATTTTTTCATATTATAAAATAAGTGGTGACATCTTAAAGTGTATTCTCTTGTGAAGGGATTGACACTCCGTTTGATGAAATCGAACAAAAATTCTCGTAGTAATTATTTAAACAGTACAACAGTCGTGTTGTATTTTTTATATATGTCATCTTATCAAATGAACTTTGAGTTATAAATTATCAAAAGTTGTGGTGGATCCTGTTTGTTTATCGGTAAATTTGTCAATTTCACATTTGAAAGATCACTAGAAGTTGGTCAATGTTTGCGCAAAACGAAATAATAATATTTGCGAAAAACACAAATGTTTGCCGATTTCTAGTGAAATTAATTAAAAGTGAAATTGACACATTTTGCGGTGAACAATCAAAATTTATCAAAAATTTTGAAAATTTTTAACCTAAAAGTTAATTTGATAAGATGATATATATAAGAGATATAAAACTACTGTTTTACTCTTTGAATGATAACTACGATCATTTCTGTCAGATTTTATCAAGCAAAGTGTCAGATAATGCACTTCAAGAATGTCACCACTTGTTTTATTGTTCTTAATTAAATTTTCAAATTCAGAATGAAAAAAAATAAGAAAAAAATCATATATTTCAAGTTTACCCTATCAAAACTCATATCAACAAAGTTTGAACAAAATGTTTATGTATTCCGTTTTAAAGGCTAATCTCTTCCCTTTCTAAAAAAAAACTTTAGAATTTTAAAATATGTTCAAACTTATTTGGGTAATCAATAATTTTGTGTGAAAAGGTCAAAATCCCGTCCTTGCCAAATGAAACAACTTTGAAGCGTTCGAGAAATATAAAAAAAATATTTTTGAGTTCTACTCAACCTAGTAAATAACTAAGGCTATGTAGTTAGTCGGTACCATGTAATCTGTTCCATTGTTCTTGCAGTTAACATAAATAAATGTCCATATCGTTCAAATTGTTAGAACTGAATTTTTAAACTTAGTGTCACAATATTCCGATCGGCATATACTCGTATGAAACATAATTTTTTTATGATTTTTTAGAATTTAAATATCTTGTAATTGAAAATTTACTTCAATACTCTCGGATAAAATCTTAATCAAAAAAAACATTGTTTTTGTAATTTTCAGTAAAATATTTAATCTTAATACATTAAAAACTTTTCAATTTGATAAGAAAAAAAAACGAAATTATGATAAAGAGTCCCATTAGCACTGAGCAATCATTTTAAAAATTTTATAAAGAAATCTTATTTATTTAGATTGCTTGATATAATGACTAAAGTTGTATCTTAAAGCAATCAGTGCAGACATAACTTTCTTTTAAAAATCTTTAACGAAATTTATTCTGAATTCACATTTTTAAGTTTAATATTACTAAGAGTAAATTATATTAGAAATTTTTCTTTCATACAATGAAATGAAATAAATGGTGTTAAAAGAAAAAGTTTTTAGGTAGAGCTGTCTTTTCTCTTTGCCATTTATTTATTATCATTATTGCTTGTTATTTTCTTCTTCAGAAATAAATAAAAAATATCTTTCTTATACCATCACACACACACACTATACTGAAAATTTTTATTATAGAATTAGTAAATTATTTTATGAATTTCAACAAGGATTTTAATTTTCAATTCCTATTGGCTATTAAAGTATACCACTATCCAGTTTGAGCTCAATATCCAATTTGTAAATGCCTATTAGCAACATGTATGACGACCTTTGTTGTGTTCCATTACAATACTTCTCTAATCTGCGATGCGTTAATCAATTTGAAATTTTGGAATGCTTTTCGTCAGTAAAATCAAATGCAATCGATTCTGATCATTTATATCCTATATTTTTAAGGGCTTTGCCATATTACAGCCATTTATTTAAATCGAATTTTCTGATGAATGGAAACCCTCAAAAATCCTTTCCATTTCAGAAGTCATCAACGAGTTCAGGTCAATTGCTATTCTTACTTTTTTGTTCAAGTTAATAGAATATCTTATAGTCAGTCAAAGTTCATGAAAGTTAGGAGTTATATTACTGCTCTAAAAATGTAAGACCCTCTTAGGTCGAAACTGGATGAAAATAATATAGTGTTTTTAGTTTAAACGATTTTTGATCCGTTTGATCGAATCTATTGAATAGACTTTAAATAGTTTGTTTAAATGGCAACATTTTAAATCTGCTTTATGTTAGCAGAGGTGTTACCCTCTCATAAACGATCTGCCTAATATTTTAGCTAACTGTAATGATAATAAGTATGATAATGATGTGCTGTACTCTTATAGAGAGCATTCATTCTTATGTAGACTTCACCAATCTTGATTTACAAAAAGATTAACTGCTGGTCTTAAGTCAAGGGACTATGCATCAATCCTCCTAAATCTAAATGTACAATACTTTCGAAAACCAATAGAAAATTTATCGAACTTCAATAAATTTATTTGTTTAATTATTTAAATCTACTGCAAAATTCCCTTCCGACTTCTCAACGAATCAGAATTTTCTTACAAGATACAGGAACTTGGAGATTCAAGACATCAATCCCGGACAATGAAGTCTGGAAAAGTGGTGCCATCCACCTAGCAGGGAATTCCGTGCAAATCTAAACCGACGGTTCGAAACTGAACGGAGCTGTTGGTGGTGGAATTTTTTCGGCATCGGTTGGAATAGCCCAGTATATAAAACTGTTAGACCACTGCAGCGTCCTTCAGGCGGAGGTGGTGACAATACAGGCTGCAGCGAAAGTTAGTGAAGATGGAAACATCTCCAAACCGAACATCACCATACCATTCGATAGCCAAGCGGTTATTAGGGCTGTAAGTTCCAAAGTGCTCAACTCCAGGACAGTATACGGCTATCGTAGATATATCAACGCGATAGCGAAACGAAATGATGTCCATATTACATGGGTACTGGGACATAGTGGTATTCCGGGTAACTGCAGAGCTGATGAACTTGCCAGACAGGGCACGACCATCGAACTCTCCGAGGAATTCTTGACTTTGGCATACCTATGAGAATTTGCAGGCTCATAATTGATAACGCGATCGTCGATTCCGTCAAGGACAGATGTGTGGCCTCGCGCACGGTAGATGGCGCATAAAATCTGTCCAAAGCTGGATGAAGGTCGCCAAAGAGGCGCGCTCAGTATGGTTGTTGGGGACATTACGGGGCATTGCATTATGCATTACACAATTCAATTCATCAAAAAAAAGAATTTAATTAATCAACGTAGACCTAATCAACACCTCTTAGTTCTGACCTCACACTCTGTCCTATTCTTTAATTCGTGTCTGCTCACATCTTTTTTTCAATTGTTGATTTCGGCTCCGCAAATTTTCCAAAAGCTTTTGATAAACCTTTTGTTTCTTATTATGATCTTTTATTTTCTATAATTTCGACAAATTTCCATACATTTCAATAAATTCGTGTAAAATCATGCCCTCTAGCCAAGTCATATTTATTTATAAAAAAATTTAAATTTACATTTTATTTGACAGAAGTGACTGTGTATTTGAGTGTGATGGTAATGAAAAAATTTCAAAAATTATGAAATTCATCAGGTCAAGTTAACACGGACTAATTTCGCCCTATTACTTGAGCTCAGTTGACTGATACCAGGTTGGATCATGTGTTGGATCATGTAATATTCGTAATTAATTAAAATTGTTTTGGTTTCATAGAGCGATGGGGTGAAGCTTTAAGTCAGGGATTACCATTTCATAGCACAATTGTGCTGAGAGAATTCACACACATTGCTTGTGCTCTTTTATTTAGTCGCCGATCAGACTGCGGCGAGTGCACATGTTGGCGGATGCTTTTAAAATTAAATATTTTGAAAAAGCTGTTATTAAAACCCAACTCTTTTATGTTCTTAAATGGCATTTTAAGACATTTAAATGATATGGAAAGGGAACAGCGTTTTTGTAGTCATAGCGCAATTTTTTTTATAAAGCAAAAGTAGCTCCCATTAAATATCTAAAAAACATTCCCTAATTTTTGAGTCAAAGATGTATAACTTTATGCATGTTGATGAAATGAAAATCAAAATAGCGTATATTACCAACATTATTCTTTGACAGTACATAAATAAAATCATTCAATTTATTTTCATTAACAAAATTATTTTGGTAATGCCTGCTTTAAATCCTAAAGAGAGTATTCGGAATATTTCGAAAATTTTAAAAATAGTTTATAATGTGCAGAGGACTTATTGAGCCTTATTGTGATCGATGTAGTTGAAAAAGACAGTTGTTGTATTTGCTGCGGGCAACATCAGCATCATTTGTTGTTTGTAAAAATTTTGACAAGTAAAGAATACGCCAATTTGAATAAAATGAAAACAGTTCTGCTAAGGATCTGTCATATAAAATAAAAATTTCAAAAATATTTTAATATTTTAGCCGAAAAGGGATTTATTCTGTTAAAGTCATGTTGATAAGAGTGTTTTGTGTATATTTTTCTTTTCTTTGCAATTAAAATTTAAGTGAAATAAAAATTCATTTAAAACAAAAATTTGAAAATGAGGCAAGAGACACGTAATGAATAATTGTTTTGAATCCTCAGGAGATTCAAAGTTACTCTCTGGAACCCTACCCAATAAAACCATTTCTGTTAACATAGCAAGGTAGGCCAAAAATTAACATATTAATAAAAAATAATATATTATGTGTATACAATATATTATATATAGGCCGACAACTACATATAGTCCTATATTTACTGATAAATTATAGTCGTTAACACTGCTTTTCATTATGGAATAAATTACTATAAATATTCAGTCTTTATGGTAATATTTACATACATACATACAAAATTGACCATTACAACCCTTCAATCAGGATTACGGCCTAGCTTCTCATACCACTTATGTCGTGTGTGTTAACTTTTATACATGAGTGGCGGGACCTACAGTTTAAAGTCGACTCCGAACGACAGATTTCTTGAGAAACTTTTCATGGCAATTTTATTTACTCTCAGAGTTTTTGCCAGAAATCTGCTGAGAGGAAGTCGCCTTAAGAAATATTTTTCATATTTCGTTTATTTAACATAATTAAGTATAAAATTTAATATTTTATTTTTCAAAGAATTTCAAATTTACCGGCCAGTAGGGTGCTACCTGAAATTGAAAAAAAAAATGTCTATGAAAATTGTATTACATTTATTTTATATCAATTATTCATTACTTTAATAAAATAATGAATAAATTTCTTTAATTAAATTTTGTAAATTTTAAATTTCGATTTTTTTTTTTTGCTTTTTAGACAAAACGAAATGCAAATTAATGGCACTATTACATTTTTTTTATAAATATTCATTTATTTGCAATTTATTTTACAATAATATGCAAATGTGATAACCTCAAAAAATAGCATATGTTTTTACTTATTTCCATTGAAAAAGTTATTTAAATTACATATCAACATAAGTCACACTCTTATATAGGGGTAAATAGGAGTTAATATAATATTTTACCATTATTATATAACATAATTGGCCATTACAACCCTTCAGTCAGGATTACGGCCTAGCTTCTTACACCACTTACTATTATAATAATATTTTAAAGTTGTTAAATAAAAGGAAGATCTAAAATATGTTTACGTTTAAGCCTTCGGACTTCGTCAGTTTCGTCTAAGAGTGTAATCGCCAACACATTTGTGTCGTCGCTAAGTTTTCCTAACTAACTGCTGCTAAATTTCCTTATTTCTTAGAATTTTTATGTCCTTATGTAAATTTTTCTTAGTCACATAAAGAGGAGCTTTTGTAATTGACCGCAGGACCTTTGATTGAAATACTATAACCGACAATATAAAATAGAACGATACTATAACCGACAATTTACATTTCAAATGCAGAGTTAATGCATTTCGCGGTATTGGTTTTTCCAGTAAAATCCCTATTTGATCATCGGTTTTCTTTCTTTTGCATTTTTTAAGTGGAGTTGAGTACAAGGTGTTTTAACGCCAAGGATAGCGTCTAAATTTTAATCTGAATCTAAATACTTTCCGTACTTTTAAGTCCAAATGGAGCTTAACACTAGGTAATTCTACTCATATCTAATAAACAGACGTCGGCACGACGAGAACATGATAAAAATGTGAGTGTATTTGTGAAAGGCATGTGTATAACCCTGAGGAAAATTGTTAGTAATATTTTCAAGTGTAACCTAATATTTTGAAGTATAATCTAATAATATGTATATGTAGTGGAAAATATAGACAAAATCGTCAACGCCAAATCCCTAAAGACTGCGTATTCCACTTGACAAATATTCTTCCAAAAATTGAGATTATTTCTCATTTCTATTAGTGAGTCTCATTGGAAAATAATGAATCCTACTGTAATATTTTGTTGGGTGTATAATCGAAAGCTGAAAAAAACCTGCCAAGCAACTGAATACAATTTTACGCTCTTTTTAACGAACATTGTTGATGTTTATGTCCTATGTGTGTAAAAAGCCGAAGATGTTCGACCTCCGGGGGCGAGTTGGTACTGACATCTGCTAATAAATCAATTGAGGTTGAAAAGTAAGTTTTGTCCGCGTCCCCAACTGTAGCATAACTTTCAGCTTTATTTTGAGCTAGTATTTCTTCAATATGTATTTGAAAAGGGTTCACAACCCAAAGGGTTCCTCTGTATACATTCTTTGCTCTATTAATATTAAATAACTTTGGAGATATACGCGTGAACAAAAAAAAAGTTATTTCTTATCCAAACTTTTCATACATATAAAAACCTTTCTTTCGTAACCAGCTTTGAACCAATCTATGTCTATAGGGCAAACGTGTGTCCGTCAATGAAACGTTTTCTTTTTATATTTTTATATAAAATGCATAGTTACTATGACCGACTGTGTAATTGTAGGGGAACTTAAAATGAAGATGCCGAACTTAAAATGCCAGACAGTTAAAATATATGTACATACATATGGTGGGAAATTGAAATGCTTAAATTTAAAAACGATTAAATACACAGTAATGTGGTATTTTCGATATTTCGATTAAAACATAAGAAATTTTTCGACATTTTCCTCCTGCATTCGCAGTCACTGGATATTAATACGCTGCAAAATGTCTATGTCGTTGAGGAACTCATACAGCTCACTGTTGCATTGGATTCGGAAATCATCGCCAACTCACACTGGACCAAAGGTCAGTGCTTAAAATTGACAAGAGTGATCCTGCGCTTGATCTCCAGACTGACATCCGTTTTGGTAGTAACGACAGAGCCAATATAAATAAATTCGTCGACTAAATCAATGATATAGTTATCGGCCGCAGTCTGAGAATCAATACGCCGCACGTCTCTACTTGTCGATAACATATATTTTGTTTTGCCATCTTAATAGACTCCCGTTTAAAAACACTAAAGGCAGCAGTAACATCTCGCTTGGTACGCCTTATGATGTCAATGTCATCAGCGTAAACAAGCAACTGGACGTTTATTTGAAAGTGCCATTGTGATGTATTCCCGCCCTCGAAAGTATCAAAAGGTTCGGTGAGTTCCATTTCTACCTTGACGGAGTTGCCGGAATTGCTCAACGTCACTCTACATAGTCTTATCAGCTTCGCAGGTATACCGAGATCAGACATTGCTGTAAAATACTCAATCTTTATGGGGCTATCGAAGGCTGCCTTATAGTCGACAAAAAGGTGGTGTAAGTCGACTTGTTTTTAGTGGGTCCTTTCCAGGATTTGGCGTAGTGTGAAGATCTGGTCGATGGAGGACTTGCCAGAGCTGAAGCCCGCACTGATAAGGTCCAATCAGAGTTTTGACGAGTGGCTTCAGTCGTTCACACAGTCGTAAGAACCTTATATGTAATAAGGAGAAGGCTTATACCCCTGTAGTTGGCACAAACCGTAGGTCTCTCTTTATGAGGACAGGATAGCATAGAGGACACTGTTTTTTCCAATCGTTGGGCATACTTTCCTCTAGCCATACTTTGCTAAAATTAAGCTAAAATACTCAATCTTTATGGGGCTATCGAAGCTGCCCTTATAGTCGACAAAAAGGTGGTGTAAGTCGACTTGTTTTTAGTGGGTCTTTCCAGGATTTGGCGTAGTGTGAAGATCTGGTCGATGGAGGACTTGCCAGAGCTGAAGCCCGCACTGATAAGGTCCAATCAGAGTTTTGACGAGTGGCTTCAGTCGTTCACACAGTCGTAAGAACCTTATATGTAATAAGGAGAAGGTTATACCCCTGTAGTTGGCACAAACCGTAGGTCTCCTCTTTATGAGGACAGGATAAGCATAGAGGACACTGTTTTCCAATCGTTGGCATACTTTCCTCTAGCCATACTTTGTAAATAAGCTGGTGCTGTGCCCTACCGACTCATTACATCCGGTTTTAACAAATCAGCGAGAAGCCATCCGGACCTGCATCTTTACTGCTTTTAAGACGCGGCGGGTTCGGAACATCATTTCTAAAGGCGGTGTTGCGGCCGTCATCGCTTATAGCAGAGTAGAAAAGTGTTTCCACCACAACCTCAGCACTCTCTGCGGATCTGTTACCAAGTTTTTATTCTCATCCTTGCAGGAAGACACTCCGGCTTATAACCTCGGTTGACACTTAACCTTTTGATCGATTTTTGAGCGTCATTCCTGCATCTCTACATCTCGACTTCCTCACGCTTTATATATTTATTTATTTATTTATATTTTATTTAAAATAGTACAATAGTAGCTAGTGCAAAGATGTTACACATTTATGGTATGAGAAAGCATTATTAACAATATGCTATACACACATGCATTTCTACGTGTTAATTTTAAAACTATACTCCAAGGAACAGGAAAGAAAGAACTTAAAAAGAAAACAAATAAAGAAATATTTTGTATAGAAACTCCAAATACATCCATAAATAATCCTAGGAGCCATGAGCTGTTTGGAAAAGACACTCATATTTCGAAAGAAAAAATTGGAATTCAAAAAAATAACATGAAAATTTTAAAATAGAAAAGAAAAGAAAAAATATTTGTATTCGAAATCATAAATACTTATGGATATTGAAGAATACCAAATGCAGTTGCAATAACACTTCAGTAAATCCCATGAATATATTCACATTTGAACATTTTCAATCTTATGAATGAGGAATACGTTATTCAGTAAAACTAAAATCCGAGATGGAAAGCTTGAATTATTTTTAAATAAAACATTTGATTTGACAAGAAGAAATCTTTAAGCAATTTTTCCATATGACATATGATGTTAAGATAAATTCATTAAAAATGAAGTTAGATAAACCTTTTAAATACATTTTCTCATTTCGGTCGTATATATATTGCGGT
>QOCX01000206.1:0-21624 GCA_005959815.1 Sarcophaga bullata
TACTGTACTAGTAGTACTAGCCAGCTATAGCAGCTGTACTAGCCAGCTATAGCAGCTGTACTAGCCAGCTAGCTAGCTGTACTAGTAGTACTAGCAAGCTATAGTAGCCAGCTATTCTATTCAATATTCTATTCTATGTTCTATTCTATATTCTATTCTATTCTATGTTCTATTCTATATTCTATTGTATTCTATTCTATGCTTGCTACTAGCCAGCTATAGCAGCTGTACTAGCCAGCTATAGTAGCCAGCTAGCTAGCTGTACTGGTAGTACTAATCAGCTATAGTAGCCAGCTATAGCAGCTGTACTAGCCAGCTATAGTGGCTGTACTAGCCAGCTAGCTAGCTGTACTGGTAGTACTAGCCAGCTATAGTAGCTGTACTACCTAGCTGTAGTAGCCAGGCAGCTAGCTATAGCAGTTGTACTAGCCAGCTATAGCAGCCAGCTGTACTAGCCACCTAGCTAGCTATAGCAGCTGTACTAGCCAGCTAGCTAGCTGTACTAGGAGTACTAGCCAGCTATAGTAGCCAGCTATTCTATTCTATATTCTATTCTATATTCTATTCTATTCTATGCTGGCTACTAGCCAGCTATAGCAGCTGTACTAGCCAGCTGTAGTAGCCAGCTAGCTAGCTGTACTGGTAGTACTAGCCAGCTATAGTAGCCAGCTAGTAGCTGTGATAGCCAGCCTGTAGACCAGCTATTAGCTTACTGTATAACTAGCCACGCTATAGAGCCAGCTAGTACTGTGTTAGCCAGCTAAGTACCGCTATCTATTCTATATTCTATTCTATATTCTATTCTATATTCTATTCTATATTCTATTCTATATTGTATTCTATATTCTATTCTATTCTATTCTATGCTGGCTACCAGCCAGCTAAAGCAGCTGTACTAGCCAGCTGTAGTAGCCAGCTAGCTAGCTGTACTAGTAGTACTAGCCTGCTATAGTAGCCAGCTATAGCAGCTGTACTAGCTAGTTGTAGTAGCCAGCTAGCTAGCTGTACGGGTAGTACTAGCCAGCTATAGTACCCAGATCTAGCAGCTGTACTAGCCAGCTAGCCAGCTATAGCAGCTATATTAGCCAGCTAGCTAGCGATAGCAGCTGTACTAGCCATCTATAGTAGCCAGCTTGCCAGCTGTACTAGTAGTACTAGCCAGCTGTACTAGTAGTAGTAGCCAGCTATAGCAGCTGTACTAGCCAGCTGTAGTAGCCAGCTAGCTAGCTGTACTGGTAGTACTAGCCAGCTAGTAGCTGTGGTACTAGCCAGCTATAGTAGCCAGCTATATTCTATTCTATATTCTATTCTATATTCTATTCTATATTCTATTCTATGTTGTATTCTATATTCTATTCTATTCTATGTTGTATTCTATATTCTATTCTATTCTATTTTATGCTGGCTACCAGCCAGCTAAAGCAGCTGTACTAGCCAGCTATAGCAGCTGGTACTGCGCAATATAATATCCAGCTATCATATTTATATTCTATTCTATATTCTATTCTATATTCTATTCTATATTCTATTCTATATTCTATTCTATGTTGTATTCTATATTCTATTCTATTCTATTTTATGCTGGCTACCAGCAAGCTAAAGCAGCTGTACTAGCCAGCTATAGCAGCTGTACTAGCTAGTTGTAGTAGCCAGCTAGCTAGCTGTACGGGTAGTACTAGCCAGCTAGCCAGCTATAGCAGCTATATTAGCCATCTATAGTAGCCAGCTGTAGTAGCCAGCTAGCGAGCTGGCTACTATAGCACTAGTAATACTAGCCAGCTATAGCAACTGTGTTAGCCAGCTGTAGTAGCCAGCTAGCTAGCTGTACTAGTAGTACTAGCCAGCCACTGTAGTAGCCAACTAGCTAGCTGTACTAGTAGTACTAGCCAGCTATAGTGGCTGTACTAGTTAGCTAAAGTGGCTATAGTAGCTATAGTATCCAGCTATTCTATTCTATATTCTATTCTATTCTATTCTATGCTGGCTACTAGACAGCTATAGCAGCTGTAGCAGCTGCACTAGCCAGCTATAGTAGCCAGTAATAGCTGTACTAGTCAGCTAGCTAGATAGCTAGCTATACTAGCGATACTAGCCACCTGTAGTAGCTGTATTAGCCAGCTATATTAGCTATACTAGTCAGCTATAGCAGCTGTAATAGCTGTACTAGCCAGCTGTAGTAGCCGTACTAAACGGCTGTAGTAGCTAGATATACTAAGCAGCTATACTAGCTGTACTAGCCAGCGGATCGCGAGAAGATAATGCTAAAAAATATTGTTAGTGACCCTAACTGTATCTGTGTCCTAAACCCTGTTCTTACATATAATACATATAATAAGTTTTAAATTAAATATGAAATCGAAAAAGAATTCAACACTTCTGTTAATGGGCGAACTCTCGAATACAGTGTGGTGGGCGTTGGCATAGCATCCGATGAAAATCTTCTGCCTGTTTCTGTGTACCGAGTGCACTAGGTGCTTGAAAGCAGGTGGTGGCGGCTCCTAGTCTTGGTATGGAAGATATGCGGATGCTATCAGGAACCTATTACTCCCAGAGCGGTAGCATATTGCCAGCCACTGTGAGGTTAGAGTCGCAGATCTGTGGTAAGAGAAGATGGTTAATTACTTTGCTAAAAATGTGCAGGTGGGTTAACTTACCGTTTGCTGGTGAAACAAAAAGTTTCTGTGGTAATTAGACCCTAATGCATGAACTCTATTTCTTAGGAGCCAGGGCTCCATGATTAGGGCCACATTCACGTTCTCCTGGATCATAAACAACAACAGAGGCTTGCTTGCAGCCTCATAATGGTGCAGAATAATCTGCTGTCTTACTGCTGCCGTTCAACGGCAGCCTTTAGATGCCCCGGCAGCCTGTTGATGCCCCGCCATTCATGTATAAAATGAACATACTCAACATAAATGGTGTTATAAACCAGGTCGTAATCCTGACTGAAGGGTTGTAACGACCAATTATGTATTACATATGTAAGTGGCGAAGAAAGATCCTTTATAACATTTTCGCCAATTGTACGGCCTCGCACAATCGGTCTCTGTTAGCCTCACATTTTGTTGTTTGGATAGAGAGAGTGTGGCTTCGTTTTTCAAAATTGGAGGGGGAATCCATGGGGTACATTGTCTGACCGCCTCGTAGTCTTCGTTGATGAAGATGCCTGTTCGGCGGCGGTATTGAGTTTGCCTTTGAAACAGATAATGTTCTCGTACCATCTAACAATATTGGCATGCTTCTTCTTCTCTTCTCTTCTTTATATTGATTTGACCCAGCGTCAGTCCTATAAAAAAAAAAGTATTCAAAAAAACTCCGCTAAATTATGAAATCTTTTGAATTTAATTTTTTTAATTTGTAGCAAATTTCTATTCACTGTGTGTTATTACAGAATTGTGAACGAGTTTAAAGACCTCTTTTTAATGTAAAACTTCATAAAAAAAAGTCAGTTTCAATTTATTAAAGTACATTACACTCTACATTTAATTGATGGATGATGCATCATGCATATACAGCGTTCGTTATTATAAAAGAAAATTTAAAAATATGACATGAAAGAAAAACAAGACAAATGACTTCAAATCGACTTCAAATAGCTTGTTGTTGGCAAGCTATGATTTAATTAAAGTTTCAAATTGCTAAATTGCTCTCTAAAGATGCCACAAATTGTTTCAACAATCAAGCCAAATACTCCTTCTTTTGAAAAACTTCTCGTTTAAGTTTATATGCGAACGAATACGAGTACGAGTAGTTGTAAAATAGAAAACGAAATCTATTTAAGCTCCTCTTTCCATTCACTATTGAATGGAAAGATTTGAAAAGATTTATTTCTTCCTTTCGAACAAAAGATTTTCGCAGATTTATGCAATTCAACGTTTACAATTTCGCTTTTTTTTTCTCTTTAATTCAACTAAAATTTATTTTATTTTCGTATAAAATATGCGGTGTTCGCAATAAACCATAATCACAGTAATAGCACTGAGTAGAGTACACTGTGTCCAGCACACAAAAATAGAATGCTTGAGGCAAAATATTGTGCCAAAAGTGCTTAGTTTTCAGTTTACATATATATGAGTGGTAACGATATGGTCTGGGGTAAGATTTGCTTTCCCCCGCTTCAGGTGAATTGTAATGCAAAGTTGTAATCATTACAACTTTACTTTTCCCAAAAACTCCTATTAGACAATGATAAGTAATGCCCACTATGGTTAGATTCGGTTAGCGGATAACTTGCCGTTTACAGGCAAGTTCACTAAGTGGCCCATATGATATAATCCCCTTTGTCGTGCTCCTTTAGTTGTGAATTTAAATCACCCCTAGCTCCGGATGAAACCGGCCAGTCCCTTCTTCAAACATTCTGCCACCCAAAAAACGATGGCGTCTGTTGTGAAACGCAGGGTACTCATCGATTCCGTTTCTTTCATACCATGGCAGCTTGTGCAAAAATCTATAGGGGGGTAGACAGAGCTTGTCAGTGAAATTTTGCCAATGGCTCAATATTCCGCTAGAATTTCTGTTAGAATGCTAACCGTTTTCTTTTTCATGCTGTCTACTGCTGTACACAATAGTTTTGAAATTCGACAATCAGGTATGGTTCAATGCATACCAAAAAAGTCACTGTTTGGTGAGAATTCTGGGCTGACTCTGCCGTCGGTCTAAATTTATTTGAGAATGACATTGGTCAGACCATCACGGTCAATTGTGATCACTGAATTGAATTGATTGATTTGGACACCAACGACATGTGTTTCGAACAGGGCGGTGTGGCACGACGTGTTAATAGCACATTAGATATTCAGAACAAACAAATTGAGGGCATGAGATCATATTACGTTAGAATTTTTCTGGAAAGATCTTAAGTCGCACGAGTGTGCCAATAATAAGCCACAAACCACAGCGGTTCCCAAAGGCTTTGATTTATATTCGAGAGTCATGGAAAATTTAACAGAGCCATTGGAAAATATGCACTTCACCCAGAGAACCTATGGCAGAAATTTTAACGATGTTCTGTAGCAAGCAAAATGGCATCAAAAGAGCTCTTTCAAATCGGTTTTATTTAAATTTAAGGATATGTGGACCTATTAGATATAAGACAACGACTCAAACCACAGGTCAGACATGTCAACAAAACGAAATATATTTCTTCGGCGCCTTCCTCTCAGTAGGTTTCTGGTAAAAACTCTCAGAATAAAGCTTCTCAAAAATCTTTCACTCGGAATCAACTTTAAGCTTTAAGTCCCGCCACTTATGGGTAAAATTAACACACACAATAATCTTGGTGTTAAAAGCTAGGTCATAATTCTAACTGAAGGGTTGTAATGACTAATTTAAACTGTGTACACTTTTTTTATTTAAAAGTAAAATGAGAAAAAATGCCGTTGACAATGGTGTAAAACGCTATAGAATATCTATGGACACAGCAGGTCATACACTCACTCATTCAATTGAAAACAATTCAATCAGTGTTGGTCTGTCTGTCTGTCTTTTGTTCAGTGGTATGTTGAACGACAGACATCTCTATTCATACCCTTGTAATACAATAATAATCAAGATATACGAGTATACATACACACCAGCACTCATTTGCTACTTGCACACTCATCAAATGTCATAAACCCCTTGGTGACTGATACTACACTCTTAGTGCAAAATAATACCATCAATAATGTAACACGGATTTGTGATTCAACTTCCACTCTTATATCACACGCAGTATTCCATCATATTATTTAATATTTTAAAAGATAAAGGAAAACAATATCATTCATATGGACTTGACACAAAGGAAAAAATTAAAAAGAATGCAACATTTAAACCAAAAGGATTTTGAAGCAGGAAGATAAGTCGATTGTTTTTCCGTTTTCATTCATTACAAACTATTAAATATCCTGCAGATTTAAAAGAATTTTTAAAGAATGGCACGTTTTGAAATATTGCACATGCTTGTGACTGATATGATATAATGTGTGACCTAATCCAGGGCACAATTCAAATTGCTGTCAGTGTAAACTGTATCACAACCGTTAAGGCTTTAACACTAAAATATTATATTAGAGGTGGACTTCAGCAACTTTATAATATATTGACCATCATTTAACTGTCACTTCATGGTCGATATCATGATAATTTCTGTGCATGATATCTGTAGGTGCTATCTTGATGAAGAGGATACTTGCAGGCATTTGTGCCGGAAATACTTGGTGATTTGGTTTCTTTTGGGATTCCGATTGCATCACAGATGTGGCCAACCTATATTACTTTCTAGCCTATCCAGCCTTGAGTGGAGTAATGATAATTGGAAATTTCGTATGTAGAAAATGCTGGATTATCCATCTAACCTGCATGCCAGTAGTTCAGTTATAAAGTGGGGGCAAGGGCGTTGGGCCCATAACAAAGTCATGACTTTGAAACCATTGTAGTAACCGACATCAGTGTCATATCAATCATCAGCTTTCTGTTTATCCAATTATTCTATTCTATATTCTATTCTATACTTCTATTCTATTCTATTCTATGCTGGCTACTAGCCAGCTATAGCAGCTGTACTAGCCAGCTAGCTAGTTAGCTAGCTATACTAGCGGTACTAGCTACCTGTTGTAGCTGTATTAGTCAGCTATAGTAGCTATACTAGTCAGCTATAGCAGCTGTAATAGCTGTATTAGCCAGCTACCTAGCTATAATAGCTGTACTAGCCAGCTATAGTAGTTATACTAGCCAGCTAGCTAGTTAGACTAGCCAGCTATAGCAGCTGTACTAGCCAGCTGTAGTAGCTGTACTAGCCAGCGGATCGCCAGAAGATCAATCATCAGCTTTCTGTTTACCCTAAGCAAGTCAACCAGACGTTCTCTTAAGAAAAAATTTTTGTTTTTTATGGGCACTGGGCCATTCTTAAATGAGAATTTCTTTGACTCTCAAAGTTTAATAGCCTTACAGACCTTTGTGCAGTCTACCTTATAGATAACATTGGAGGCACAATGAGAAACATTGCTATGGATGTTAGCAATAATGACATAAATTTGAGTTACGGCAGAAGAAAGAAGATTTCTCTAATCCCTACTTGTGTAAGTCATTAATGACTACATTGTGTCACCCTTTCAACATGCACATGGTACTGGCTATGAACGATGTTCAACCCAATGTTGTATTTTTTTACTTCGGATGGTAGTATATCAACTCCCTACCATATTCAGGGAGAAAATTATCAGGAATGACTTTGGAGGCT
Source organism: Sarcophaga bullata (assembly GCA_005959815.1). Lineage (NCBI taxonomy): Eukaryota > Metazoa > Arthropoda > Insecta > Diptera > Sarcophagidae > Sarcophaga > Sarcophaga bullata. The sequence goes on from QOCX01000206.1 coordinate 7,223, forward strand.
TAGGCTCAGACCAGCCAATAGCGTGGGAATGTGCTGATAAAGATATATCAGCGGCAATTTCACTCAGGCCTATCTGAGTTCCAAATAATTAATACCAAATGAGTGGTTTTAAGGTATTTCTCTATCGCTCTATACTTTATCGAAGGAATTTCTGTTTGACAACTGACTTCGGGTGATATTAGGCTACAGATACCTAGAAATAGCTGAGGAATATAAATATTTCTCTGTCTTGTGAGCAAAATTAGGGAGTGGACATTTGTTTAAATTTATATTTTCTGCTTTTACTACATGCCTCCAACGAATTTTCCTATTATAGGACTTGAGTTACTTGTAATAAGAAATAATGCCACGCCTACTTATATGAAAATCAATTTAAATTTTTTTATCTTTCTTCTCTGTTTTAGGAACTTCAGCATGAACGGGAGTGCTTGCAAGAACGTATGTCTGAGCAGACACAACGCATTTCTGCCTTGCAATCACGCCTTGAGGAACAACGTCAACGTGCCGAAGAATTGCAACGTTCGCATACATCCGATTTGAATATACGCATACACGATTTGCAAAGTGAATTGCAAAATGTGCGTGAAACACTAACCAATCGTGATAAACAAATTGCCACCATGAAACAGCAATTGGAGAAGAGTAAAGTTGCTATAGATCGTTTGGAAGCCGAGCTGGCGGTGGAGCAGCAACCCGATCGCAGTGCTATAGAACGTTTGGAGAACGAACTGAAACTAAAGCAGGCTGAAAATCAAAAGCTCAAAGAGAAAATCAAAAACGAAATGATCAATAAACTGGCTTTACCCGATTTAATGGAGACTATGTTGGCCGATAAAAACGAAGAAATCGATCACTTGAGAGAACAACTGGAACACAAAGAAAAGCAATTACAAGCAGCACTCGATTTGAGTCAAAATTCCTCGCTGGGCATTACGAAAAAACCAGAAGAGGCCAGCACGAAGTTAAGCGCTAGAACTTTAAGTGATATTGTATCGATAACGGAGTTCGATGAACCAGATGTAGTGCGCCGGGCAGCTGCTGCCCAAAATATGAGTTCACCGCTTGTATTGCCCGAAGGAGGTGGTGGATTTTTACAGAATACCATGGAAACTTCTAAGGGGGCAGTGGCCAATTTAACCTACAAACGGAGCGAGGATCTTTTGGGATTTGCGCCGGTACAACAGGCTAATACTTTCGACCATCCCCACTACTTCCAAGATCCGAATGTTTTATTAAACTCTGCTCAATCGGGAGCCACCGTAACGCCCGCTTTAGTGCCAAGACAAATTAATTTCTCTGACATGACCGAAGATTCCAAATTGAAAACTCCCCACAATCAACAAATACCAGACAACAAGGAATTGTTGGAACAACAAGAGGCCAAAGAGGTGTTAGAAAAACAAATCAAAGATCTTAAGGTCAAAATCCAAGACTTGGAGAAGGAAAAAGAGAAAAATGCCGAGTATTTATTGTCCTCCCAACTAAGGTTAACAAATCTCCAAGAGGAACTGGCCCATAGTCAAAAAGAAATTTTAAGCCTACAAACGGAGCTCAAGAAAAACAAAGATGTCCAGCAACAACTCGCCGAAAAGTCGCAAGAAATTGAGAACCTCCTGAGAGAGCAAGAAAAATGGAAAAAGGAAAAATCCGAGTTGCTCAGCAAAAATGAAAAGAATCTGAAAAATAATCAAGAGCGTGAAGAAAATCTTCTGAAACGTTTGAAGGAAATGGAGCAACAAATACTGAAAAGTACTGAAAATGAAGTCAATGAAAGAGAGAATCTGCGAAAAGAATTACGGGTAGTAAGCGAGGCTCATGAACAGTGCAAATATGTGCAGAGAGAGAATGAGGATCGTAAAAAACAAATCGAGATACTCAATCAAGAAATTAAAACCAAAGATGATAGGCTTCTCACCATTACCACCAAATTAAGCATTGCCGAGGACACCATAAGCGATTTGCAGATTCAAATTACCAACCTCGAAAAGGAAGTTGAAAAGCTAAAACAACAGAATAGTGATCACAGTTCAAAGCAGTTTTCAGTGGATGAAATAGCTCAGCAGGTTGAAAAGGAGTTGAATTACTCGGCCCAACTCGATTCGAATATTTTGAAGGCCATAGAAAGTGAAGAAGAGAATAACCTGGATCGCTCGCATCCAGAGAAAACGAAGGACAATGAGAACCCCGGCACTACAGATGATGAAAACTTTACCGGGGAACGTGAATTACTCAATCAGCTGGAAGCTTTAAGAGCCCAAATATCAGTGGAAAGAGAAAATGCTGAAGAAATACGCCAGGAATTGCTTTTGGAAAAACAACACTCTCAAGAAATACAAGAACAAGATGTAGTTATTATAGAGGCTATGCGCAAGCGTCTTGAGACGGCTTTAGAACAAGAAGACGAGTTGCATAAACAGCTAGACATAGAACGGGAAAGATGTGAACGTTTGCAGACACAACTTACCACTCTACAAAGAACTGATAGTCGTAGAAGCTCTTTACTTTTAAAATCGCCCACCGAATCGCCTAGAAAATCACCACGATCCTTAACAGATTTTGAATCTGAATTGGCCGACCGCTTGAAAAGCGAAATCAAACTGTTAACAGCTCAAAATGAAAGAGAACGTGAGAGATCAGCTGATTTGCAAAGGAATACCGAACGCGAGAGAGTACGTTACGAAAAGGAACTGTCAGACAGAATCGAATATTGTGACAAGCTCAAGCGTGAAATGGAAAAGATAGCTCGTGAGAAGGACAATAATGAATTGGAAATTGAACATCTACAAGAACGTCTAACACATCAGACACAAGAAATAGAATCTCTGGAGGCTCGTATAGCAAGCCTACAAGAAGCCGAAACACGTCGTTTTACCCGCAAAGAGAAACAACACAAAGAATATGCTCAACTTATGGCCGAAATACAAGAATTGAAAACGCAAATCTTTACGTTGGAAGCTGAAAAAGATGGCCTCAATAAAAACATTACACAACTGCGTTTCGATGTGGAAAGATCAGCACAACGTGAAGTTAAACTAGCCGAAGCTCTTGCCAATGCTAATGCCAATCTGGCTATGCGAGAAGGCCAAGCCACTGTACCCGAACAATTTCTACAGAAAATGAAAGAAATTAATACACTGCTGGCAGAAAATACTCAAGAAAATAAACAGATGGCAGAAACAGTACAATATCTAGTGGAAGAGCGACGCCAGTTGCAGAAGAAATGTGAAGAACTCGAAACCCAATTGAGCGGCACTGCCAATATAAGCGAATTGGAAGAGCGTTGTAATCATTTGTTGGGACGTTATTTACGTGTTGAATCCCATCGCAAAGCGTTAGTCTATCAGAAACGTTATCTGAAGATTTCCCTGCAAAATTATCAGGATAGTGAACAACGCATCTTGGCGGCTTATAATGGCGGTGAATTGTTGCACAATCAGAAGCCCAAAAAGAAATTATTTAAGTAAGTTGCCATAATAATATGGAGATGTTAAGATGCCTAATAAGTTTCCATATCTTTTATTTTTAGGACTGTCGCCTTGGCTATCATAGCCATACAACGCATGAAATATATTGGCCGTATTTGGCATACTGGTAAACGGATTGTATCCAAATCAGTATTCACCATAACACAACAGAAGTAAGTGCCTTTCTACTTAAATTTTATTAAAGAATAGATGAAATTATGTGAGTTTTGGAACTCTTTTCGATTCAGTTTTCACTAAGACTAAGGGGATGACGCCTACCCATGGAGTTTATTGTGTGGGAGCAAGAAAATTAGATTTTTGGGGATCGAAGAGTAGGAGTATTGTACACGGATAATAGAGTTGAATCTGTATTTGAATTGTAAGTGATCGGGAAGCCATTTGGAAAGCATTCACTGACGAATAGAGTGGCTAAAGAAAGAAATCTCTCTGTAATGCTTATGCAATTTGCTGGCATATCGATTATCAGGGAAAGCGTTCTACGATACAGAAAAGTCTTACTTAAAGATATGCTTTTTTGGGGAAAAAGTCCATTTTATTTCTGCCGAGCACATTAGAAAGTGCTTGACTATAAGCAAAGTTCTGTAGAACCTCAACTTATTGCTGGTGTGGAAGGACTGAATATTTTTATCTTTTAACATATGGATCAGGGACAGTAATTGGATTGTGTGGTCCTTACAATAGCGAAAGAAAGATATATGTTCTATAGCGAAAGATCTACACTATTTAAGATCACAAGAGTTTATCCGCTTTAATCGCGGTTGACAAATATAAAGTGGATAGAGTGTTAAAGTAATTCCTGGTCACTCTCTCATTGAAGATGATATATAAATTCTAAATGTTCTACATTACAACTATAAGAGGAGTATAGTCTTATCACTAGCTTTAATACTTACATTTGGTCCATTTCAAACCGCATGACATCCTTTATGTCCATTTAGATTTTGTTGTTACTAAAGCTTTGCTGGTTCTGGATCCCATGCAATTAAAATGTTAGTTTGTTTATTGATATATGATGCTGGTAATCGTAGGTAATAAACTGAATCGATTGGTTTTGTCGTGATAGATTGGTGCGTGTCTCGAACAATTAAAAATATGTTGTATACGGTCGTTACTGGCAAACTGTTGGATCTGGCATAGTTCTGGATTTATACACGCGTGGAAGATGTTTCAAACATTCGACGACATCAGGTTGTTAATGAGCTTTAAAAAGATGTCTTAAGATGTTTTTGCGCTTACTGCGCCTTTGCAATTGCCGTACCATCCAAAATAGAGGATGGTAGAGAGAAGTCTTGGATGCTTAAACAGAACCTTCCGATATTCTTGTTAATGTGCCGGGGAGGGGATAGTCCCCCGAGATGTGGTTAGTATAATGTAGACATTGAAACCATACCGCTAAACTTTTTTTTCGAGAAAATCTGTAAATGACCTCTCGGGCTCGCCCCCTTTTTTCTTCGTTTAAACGCTTTCCGCTGGTTATTTACACGTACACTGTTGCACAACGCATTGTTTTGTGCTCTGTGAAACCTTTCCATTCTGTCTCGCTGAGGAATGACGTTCATACTGGCATGCTGGAAGAATAATTTAAATTTGAATTTACGTATTGACTTGTAGTATAATCTTCTTTGACTTACTCCATGTTGAACACGTTACCGCCTTTAGAATGCTTGTCCTTGTTCTCATGTTGCCTTTAAGATTATTCCAAAATATTGGAATACCGGACCGTTGGCCCGATCTCTGATAGTAATGCCCGCATTCAGGAGATGAATAAAGTTACTGTAAACATTTCTGGGGAGAGTTAGTCATTGTGTTCAGTTAGGAAGTTTTGCAGTGTCTAGGTAGTGGATAATTCTAGGTGTAATATCTTTTGATACGCCTGACACTATGGTCTCTCTGCGGAAGTTGTGAAATTAGCCAGACGTAAAATCTGAATTAGATTGGGGAAGAAAATTCTATCACTGGGATAAATATTTAAATTTTTCTGAATATAAACATCTTACCTTTCACTTCCGTAGTCATTCTTATCGCAAATGGAATGCAATGTAGCTTCCATGCTGTCCCATATAACTATTGCCTAGTGGAAGCTATTTTTGACATTTTATGGGTTGTTAAAGCCCTTGGCAATGTGGTTGCCTATTGTCCTGAGTGCTGTCGTGGTGCTGTGCGCTCCTCTGAAACCATTTTGGTAGGTGGTTAGGCTAAGTTGCTTCTTAAGAATGGGAGAAACAGGGATTCCACATCCTTAGTCAAAGAGGATAAAAGGAAAATCTGTTGGTATGAGTTTCCCAATTTCGCTAGTTTGTTTGGCTTCACTATGAGAACAGTGTTCAGAAATCAAACATTGTATGTTCTTCTTAATTTCGACAGCTAAGCTCTCTTTTTTAATTTCCTTTTGAAATAACCTAATGATAGCATTGTTAATACAGCAGAGAATAATAAATTCTAAGGTTAATGAATTAATTATGGATGGGAACTCAACCTCTGTTGTGGTGCCAAAAATTGTATTACAAATCGCAACTTAAAATCTAGGGTTCCAGTTGCTATCCATAATCGACAGATAAGATTAAATATTATTATTAAAATTAATAAAACTTCTCTTTTCTATTATTCTTTTACTTTTTAAAAAACAAACAAAAAAAAAAGCTCTACAAATGGCAAAAAACCTTTAGTGACTGTAAATTTACAAGTAAAACTTAAGAAAAGTAACCAAAATAAACAAATTCTAGAAAGTTAGTACAAATGAAACGTTTGTTATTAAAATTTTGCTTTGTTTTTCGAAGCTTATATGCACATTTGAACGAAAGACTTGAAATTAGACACGTTTTTTAAAGCACATTTGTAGTCTGTACTTGCATTTATAAAATCGATTGTTAAGGTATTTAAAAAATAAAAAGAAAAAAACTTACTTCTTCAATTCTCTCTCTCCAATACAGACGTAACCAACCACCGACCATAAGTTGTAATGCAATAACATCCACCTCACCTGTACCAAATATAAATGGTTATCAAGTTGGGACAACAGCTTTTCATAACTATCAACAGCAGCAGTGTTTAAATAGTCCTTTAAAACTATTGGAACGGCAATATGCACCGTTGAAGACTCCGGCATTATTGAATGGCAATCGAACGCCTAATTCAGCTTCTTCAACGAACTCCACAGCAACAGCATTTGAATGGCCACGGGTGACGGTAGCAAAAATGAATAAAAAATCTTAAAAAAAAAATAGGATTTTAAATTCAAAATTAAAGAATATTTTATAAGAGAAAGAAAGAAAAAAATGCTCAAATTTGTAATTGAAGCCATATTTATAACAAAAAAAAAAAGAAAAACAAAACAAAAAAAAAATAACTACCATGTAACAGCCCTTAACCCTTAAGTAGAAATGTAAGACTCTCTCTTTATATTTAAATTAAATTCTTTTGTATTTTTTTAATTTTATTTTTAAACTTAATCTAGTGTTTAGCGTTTAGTGTTAGTGTTATAATGTAGCATAGCATCCTTAAATGTAAGATAACAACTAAATTGTATTGAATTTATTTGTAGAATGTAATGTTTTGTTTCAAAGAAAAAAATTTTTTTTTTCGTTTGATTAATGATTTCTTCTTGAAGTTCAGTATTTTTTTTTTCTGTTTAAAATTATAATTTATAACTGAAATCATTAATCCCTTCCCAGCCATCCCCCTTGACCAATACAAAGTCATGATATTGTGTGTTATTGTACCTATTGTGACATAATATTTACATCGTTTCTATGTTTAAGTTTTAGTTCTTAGGATTCTTTTTTTTTAATTGTATTGGATTTATGTTTTCTTTTCATTATTATTCGTATTTATTTTAATTGTAAACTTTTTTTTACTATTCTTTAAATTGGAAAATCAATATTTTTTTTATATAATAAAACTCCTAAATGTTTAAAGTACTCAAGTTTTTTTGGTTTCTTTTACTTTTTATTGTTTCTTTTGATTTTTACTACTACTGTGTGTCCACATAAAGAAAATAAAGTGCCTTCTTGTTATTAATAAAAACAAAAAAGAATTAAGAAAATAAAATGAAGTCAAAAATATTAAAAATAAATTCAAATCTAATGGCCTTTTATTTATTTAAGGAAAAACGAAAACAAAATATCGGTTCCCTCATTAACCACTACCTGCCTTTAAATTTCAATACAACAAAATACGTGTGAGATATCACGGAAAAGCTGTAATCGCCGAAATTTTTACTAGTTTGAAAGACCTGTTGGTTCCTCTAAGGACCTGTAGGCTCATATTTGACAATGCACTCACAGACTTCGACACCCAGTGGAGGCGGCTTCGGACACGGGCAGAACGGCGAAAGAAATCTTGTCAAGACTGCTTAAACTGCAAAAAGGTATACTCAGTGTAGTTGTTGGAGCCAGGTATGCTCGGCATTATGGTACACATGCGAGGCGTGGACATCTCGCAAATGATTTCTGTGGAAGCTGTAGGGATAAGGAGGAAGGTGAGGCTATTCTTCACCTATTGGGAACACGTCCGGCACGATGTCAAAAGAGAAAGAGACATCTTGGTGCCTACTACATTGATGATCTAGGTGATTTGTCGAACATTGACTTCGGCAGTTTGAGTTGCTTCTTTTGAAACTCTAATTGGTTCTAGGACTAGGGGATAATTGACGAAAACTGTGGTCTCACAATGGTGTCCATGGCTATTTCATTCGAATTCTTTGGGTGGACGGACACCTCTACATACCTACCTACCTAAAGACCTACTTTTGCCATTATGTGTAGAATAAAAACATCTATCAAATGCCTGTCACAGTTTCTCGTTGAAAGAGATGAAAGATGAAACGAATTTTTAAGGGAGTGGGAATTGAACGCTTTTGGATCTCATGTGGACAATTTTGGATTTTATCGTTGAAGACGTTTTTTCAATTCTTTTTTTGCAGTTGCCAACTACTCCACAGCATATTCATTGATCAGTCGTCAGAATCAGTTGAAGTTTTGTATCATTGCAGGCCCAAGTTACGACACAGAATTTGCCAAGTAGGGCCAAATACTTGTGAGTGACGCAAAATTGACTGCCTAGAATTTTCTCTCGCAAGGACAATGGCGACACTTTCAGCCGATCTTGTGTTTCGTCGACATATGGGTTCTAATCGATTCGTTTATTGAACTAAAAGAGTACAATTTATACACCACAGCGTTGTGGTTATGGATTTTGGGAATATCTCCTGAAAAACTTTATGTTGCCAGCTAGTAACCCAACACAAGCAAAAGGTTAATCAGCCTGTCCAGTAACTCGCCTAACATAACAAATATAAATTGATCGTCACAACCACCATTGATTGCCATGATTTACAATATTCGATATTCCCAAACTCTCGAACTTATTAACAACAAGAGCAGAATCTTTCGCGGATAAATTCTCTTTCTTGTCAACAGGAGGGGGAATAGCCCGCTTACTTAAGTTAAGCATATCAGATTTTTTAAGGGCCAGGTACCAACAGTGGACTTTCAGTTAAGAAATGTAGATTTTTGAACCGCATCGATCATTTAGAGCGATGATGTAAAATGGGTTAACCGCGCCATTCGAAATGACAGAGCTGCATCCCATAAAAAACTATTAAAGACCACGAAAGCCTGTTTGAACCTTAAACCAGGAAATTCAGCCACTTCCAAGTGGCTTCTATTCAAATGAAGAGTAATACCATCTTAATCGGCGAAATAAATAAAACTGCTGGAATAAAATGTGAAACTGAAGCCTGAAAAAAAGCAATGCGGTCATATAAAGTGACTATTCCATTGAATTGAAAGCTGAAATCAGAAGCTGAACAGAACCATACACTGATTTAAGACAGTCATTTGGCGATACAAGATACGAAACTTGCCCGGTTCTAAATAAACTTGAGTATTGAATATTCGATGTGAAGAAATGTTGATCCATTTTATTACGTTTGAAAGTAAAAATTCATTTCAGCAGTCCTCATGGGATTACATGCCTTAACTCCTTTAGCAATCAACAGGTTTTTACATTTCTAAGAATGTCTCTCTCTTGCTCTTAACAAATTACAAAAACAAATCCAAAAAAAAAAACAAGAAATTATTCTGCGTCTCTTATATTATCGCCAGATTTAATGATGATGCAGCACTGCATACACAAAAACACCTACAAAGTCGCAATAATAATAACAATAATAGGAAAACAATAACAACAACAACATGGTAATAAATAAGAGTAATAATAACGTTAGGCCAACACAACTACAACAACAACAACGACAACAATGTTGCGGAAAGTACTTTAACAAACAATAACACATTCATTCTGTTATAAGAGCCTTTAAAGGAATTCAAAAGGAAGAGATTTAATCAAAGAGAGATAGAGAGAGCGAAAATAATAGAAAATTAGAGAGCAAAAAAGCAAAACAACAACAAGTGTTATAGAAATACAATAAAGAGAGTAAATATTGTAATAAACCGCTAAAAATAAAAAGAGCTTTTCAAAGCTTTCATTTTGTTTGTAAACACCAACACTTTAATAACAACACCAACACTCATGTATGTCTCCTTTATGTATATGTAAAATAGAATGCCTGCTTGTTTGTTGAAAAGTGATAGGAGCCAACAATACTAGAAAATCGTAAAATAAAGAACTATAACTAGCCTGGGCGCTATAGGTTTCCATTGAAATACGGATTATATGTATGCATCTGTTAATTGGTCATTACAACTCTTCAGTCAGGATTACGACCTAGTTTCTCACACCACTTATACTGTGTATATTAATTTTATCCATGAGTAGCGTGACCTAAAGTTTAAAGTAGAATCCGAATGACAATTTTTTTGAAAAACTTTTCATGGCAATTTTTATTTACTCTCAGAGTTTTTGCTAGAAGTCTACTGAGAGGCAGTCGCCGAATATATTTCGTTACGTTCGATATGTTTTGGGATGGGTTGTGATCCGTTTCTTCACGTCTAACAAGCCAACGCACTACTTATTACACTGCCGCCACTTGATTCGGCCAACTAGGTCTTATTATAAATCATTTTACGATCGCCACGCAATGCCGGTATTTCAAGTAGCAAGAGGATAATTTGTAGACATCTACTCAACCTCTTGTCCAGTCCACATATAACAGGCAGATTCCCTAGCCTATCCTGCTAGGCCTTCGAACCCTATAATGAATCGTGTTTTTGTCGCAATACTGAGCTCAGTATTCCTGCTAAGCTGATAAGACTATTCAGAATGACGTTGAGCAACTCCTGCAGCTCTATCAAGGTAGGAAAGGACCTCTCCACAGTGACAATGCGATTCCTTGTACTGCGATAGATGGGAGTGAAACGCATTGACACTAGTTTCCACACAAGTGTCCAGTATGCTGACGACAGTGACATCATAGGACGTCCCAAGCTAAAAGTTTCTCCACCTTAGCGCTTATAGAACAAGAGCCTATCAGAATATTTCCGGCAGTAAATGAAGAGCAAAACAGAAACTATGTTGTTGTCATGTAGGGACATGAGGTGTGTCACGTTCCAGATTAAGATCGATAACTGCACGTTCGAAAAATGAGTAAAAATGATGTCAGTCGGAAGATCAAGCGCAGGATCTCTTTAGTCAAAAGGTAATTGTGTAGCAGGAACCTCTCTCGTGCAACGTAGTTAATACTCCACCAGTAGCTCGTCCTCCCGACATACTTCTCTATGGGAACACAGCAATTTTGCAACAACAATTTCATTGTTGTTGCGTTGACTTCAAAATAATCATTTCCAAACAAACAGCCATTTATTCCATTTTTGAGAAATTATTGATGTTGCTGCTGCGTTGCGTTTATTGTGTTTACACCATTACGCAACGATGCAGTAGCCGTGAGAATAATCCTAAGAGAGAAAGGTCTGGCACCAGCCCGAGCCAGTTGAAGGTGATTGCAATGAGCTGTAAGTGCTCTTCAACGACATGCCTTGTCGATCGGTTAAGAGGGTGTCCCGCGATTCGGTATTCAAGGAAGTCGGCGTAGATATTCACTGCATCGGAAGGACCAAATTTATACAATATATTATCTTATCTATGAAAATATACATATAGTTAGGCGCCAATCTTTAGGTGTGAGTGCAAATAAGTTTTTTTTATCACTGGATGTTCACACTTTAACTAAACCACATACGGGTATATATCTATCCTATCCACATTGATGAAAGAAATAATAGGGACACACCAAAATTTAAACAGTAATAATTATGCTTATTGTGAGGGCCAAATCGTGGCAGCCCTGTCATCTGTCGGTGTTACCTACTGGCGAAGGAGCGTAAAATGAAAGGACGCCTGATTAGATGTGTTAGGGCAGGACAAAATCCAATAAACGGATTGTTAATGGCCAATAAAAATAAATAAGTAAGTAAGTAAAAGAAGGGACTCATATGACCATTTATCAGTGTAACAAAATTAGAGAACGTGCGTTAAATCGATAAGCAACATTTCATAAAAGTAAATTCAAAAATTAACTCACCTCTTTTGTTGGCATACGAGTTGATCTATATTAAGTGATGAATATTGATATCAGCATTAGAAGTGTTTAAAGGATTCGATTTTTCGAAAACCATGTTGTGCAGGATACGTTATAGATGCCACATTAAATGGAGGAGAAGGAAACCTTAAAAAAAATATAAGAAAATATTCAAATATTAAAAACATATTAAAAATTAACACAATTATTTTTAAAATTATTATTTTATGTCAATAAAAATTCTAAAAAAAAATTATGAATATTGTTTTGATTTACAGTAAATAATTTCGGGTTAAGTGTACAGCGAAGCATAGCGGGTATTTGATGGATACAAAATATCAATAAAACATATGGAAAATAAACATGTCGGCAAAATAATACTTTTTGAGGGAAAAAAACAACATTTCATATCCTGACGTGGTGCGAAATACACTGAATTAAACGGTTAAAACGCAAAATAATTTTCCAATAATAAAAAGAATAAAAGATAAATAAAAGAAAAAGCACGGAAAAATAAATTGAATTAATAAAGATTGAGTGAAATTAAATAAAATTGAATTGGAAAAAAAAAGGAATTTTTTTATTGAATTTAAGACAAAAATTTAAAAATATTAAAAAATATTAAAAAAAAATAAAAATAAATGAAAACAATTAATTAAAAACAAAATAGTTAAAGCTTTAAATAATGTACCAGAAAATTCGTAACGTCGGAACAATTAATTCAAATTTTTTGAAATTTAGAAAAAGTGTGATTTGTTAAAAAAAAAAAATTCAAATAATAAAAGATTTGAAAGAAATTAAAGTTTTTATACGCTTTTTTAATAAAAAATAAAATATTTCTTAATAAATAATTTTAAATAAACAAAAAGGTAAGTAAGTTAACTTTTATGAGGAATTTTTTTTTCAAATAAATTCCGGCAAATAATTTTACAAAAATAATTCATTTAATATGGTTTGAAATTAGTGAAAAAAAAATGAAAATATTTTTGAAAAATCTTGTACAATATGTTACCAATATTATGTACATATTTTTTTATACAATATCATGCCTTATCTATGTACATACATATGTACATATGTATATAGTTAACCGCCAATCTGCCAAGCTGTTTAGGTATGAGTGCAAATAAGTTTTGAATTTTTATCACTAGATGATGTTCACACTTTAACTAACTAACCTATCTATCCTATCTACCATGCTAAAAGAAATAATAGGGACACAACATAATTTAAAAAGGTTTTTTTTTCTTAATATTGATAAAGTTTCACTTTTTGCGAATAATTGGGACACTCCAAAAGTTTTTTTCATAATGTGTTTTAAAGATATTATCAATACATACATACCTACATAATTGGTCATTGCAATCCTTCAGTCCACACTACCTACGTTGTGTGCGCCAAATTTATACATGAATGGCGGGACCTACCGTTTAAAGCTGCCTACGAACTACAGATTTTTGAGAAACTTTTCTGGTAATTTTCTATTTCCTCTCAGAATTTTTTGCCACAAATCTGCTGAGAGGCAGTCGTCGATGAACTATTTTCTTTATATTTAGCTTTGTTGGAGATATCTCACTTGGATGTAATCAATGCACCCGTTAATCGATACATTTTCACTACTCTAATAAAGACACCCACGATTTATTAAATTTAGAAAATTTTTAATTTACAAACTACCACGGAATTCACAAGTTTCATGAATTTTATTTCACATTTCTGGTTCATTTTTAGGCTTTGCAGTTGGTTAGGACTGTAGAGGCCATACCATTTGGGGAATGCGATATTTTTTTAACAGAGAACAACAATCACAGCAGATGTCCCATATCTTCTTCCTCAAAGCTTAGTATTTTTGAAGTACTTCTGTGTTTTTCAGTATTTTTATTGAATAGAAACCCCGATTCATTTTTAGGGTTTTATAAATAGGAGACAGTACGTTACTATGATATTGGTTTGGACGTCTGTATTAGGAAGGTCTTTACAACCCTTTGGAATTATTATTTTTCTTCTCAAAAATCTCATTTTGTTATAATTTAAGCGCTATTAATTAAAGTGTCCTCATTAGTTAATAAATTTCAAGTGAAATTATTTGATTGTTTACTATTCTTCTATTAACTTATAATTTGTAAGGAACGATATAAATAAAGTTCGTTAATTTTGGAATGAAACACAGATTTTTGACCAACATATTCCCAATTTTTCCCTAAAAGCTGAATCTGTCGAGACCCTTCGCTACGAATAAGGCAGATGAGGGAAGAATTCGAATGTCAATTCATTGAGCAGATTCCTGGCAAAATCCCTGAGAGTAAATGAAATTGTCATAAAAAAGTTTCTCGTTCGGAGTTGATTTAAACTGTAAATCCTGACACTCATTGATATAATTAACACACACACAACATGGGTGGTGTGAGAAGCAGGGTTGTAATCCTGACCGAAGGGTTGTA
>QOCX01000206.1:21655-345272 GCA_005959815.1 Sarcophaga bullata
TATGTATGTATGTATGTATGTATGTATGTATGTATGTATGTATGTATGTATGTATGTACGTATGTGCCTATAAAAGCTTAGAACAGGGATTACCATTTCATAGCACAATTGTGCTGAGTGAATTCACACACATTGCTTATGCTCTCTCATTTAGTCGCCGATCAGACCGCGGCGAGTGCACATGTGAGCGGATGCTATAACATTTTTTTTTTTCAGTTTTACACCCAAGAAATATTTTAAGTTGTAAATATATTAAAAATGCTTTTATTAAAATCCAATGTCGTATATGTTCTTAAATGACATTTTAAGACATTTAAATGATAAGGAATGGGAACAGCTTGTTTGTAGACATAAAGATTTTTTTTTTGCAATAATTAAAATGTTTTTTTTATTAGTAGGTTAGGAAATTTGTGAATTAAAGTAGTTCCCACCAAATATCTAAAAAAACAATCCCTAATTTTCGAGTTAAAGATGTATAACTTTATGAATGTTGATGAAATGAAAATCAAATTAGCGTAAATTACTAACGTTTTTCTTTGACAGTAAATAAATAAAATCACTCAATTGATTTACACTTACTCACTAATACACAACCAAAAAATTTTTGGTAACCCCTGGCTTAGAACATAAATTTTACGAAATATATAGATCGAGTTTGGCGGGCAGGTTTGTGTGAATTTAATACAAGTCCCTGGTGACAGGTCTCGGTTGCATAGTTGATGAGCTTGCTAGAGCAGATTCACTCCTTTCGAATACTATTCCCCACCTCGTATATCTATTAGGCAAATGTATCAGCGATTCATTGCCAATGTCCGTCTGTTTGCTTTGACACAGACCTTGCTTATTTAGCTTATTTGTTCTCTAAAGACTCAATAGGGACTATCGAATCGACCACTAAATGCATTGAACTAACAGTCTAACTTTCCAATTTATTGTAAGGTAGGCATACTTTACGTACGAGTTCTTAAGATCGATTAATCAGTACTTAAGTTCGGGTCATCACTTCATAAGATGTCGCAAAATGTTGCTATTTCTGCTGAAATGTAGTCTGATGTGACAAAACTATTCTATTTTATGGAGAACAAAGTTAATTCTACGTATTATTTATTCTAATAATGTATTTTAACTATTTTTTTTAATTCTTTTTTTTTATCATCCATTTTATCATTATTATTGTTGTTGTTGTTTTATCGGTAATAATTTATTTTATTTTTTTTTTTCCCAACATTAGTTAAATTATGTCTGTTATCTATCATTTTTCGTTTTATTTTTACACCCAGCACCCTCTACTCTCCCCATGCTTTGGCCATTCTTTTGATCCCTCATAAGTTCAGTTGATAAAATTGCGAGAGCCTTTATGGTTTTGGAATTCAATTCCATTTCCTTTGGTAGTTTTTTTTTTGATTTTTATTTTTCCCTTTCTTCTTTAGTCTAAAATAACACAACAAATCAGTTTTTTTCATGACATCCATATTAAAACGGTCGTTTGTCGGTTTCATTTTTATTTTTCATCTTTTCTTTCTATTTTTTTTTTATCATATTTTTTGGGATTCTATGGGGATCCAATTTCGTTTTATTTAAGGTTTAATTTTTCTCTATCTCTCTCTTTCTCTCTTTAAAACTGAAACTGTTTTGGTTTACTCAGACAGCCAGTGTACATGTAGTAAGAAACGCTTTGTTTTTTATACCACACACATACATATATTCTCTTGTAGGTATTGCATACTTTAAGGCTTCAAATGAGAAATGTTTTTGAAATTTATAACACAGTATGGAGCATAGAAAATCTGAACGCTTGCAAATTAAGAATGGATATTAAAAAAAAAAAAAAAAAACAGAAGCACAGGCGGACTTCTGCCACAAGCAATCAGGGGTTAAACCAATTATAAGACAGTGAAATGAATACAAATACAAAGAGATTCGAATCCGATTCGATTTTGACTCCGTTGAACGTACTCTGGATTATCACCTGATATCACCCAAGTTCTATGAGTTGGAGAATCAGATTTAAAAAGCTTTTCTACGTAGGGACTCGTAGCGTATCGGATCACAGATTGCAATTGACAACTATACCCTCAGCATTGTCAAAGAATTTATCAATTTTGGTTCCATTACTAACCATTACAGCTACATCCAGAATATTTGAGAAAAAATGTCTACCAAGATCTTAGGCCCAATGTAAGTTGGTGGTGTTTTCCGAATACGAACCAACAATGAGCTCTTCACCGATATGGACATTGTTTAAGGCATTAGCATACAGCGACCACAATTCCTTGCTCACGTTGTTCGCATGGACAAGAATATTCCGGTGAGATTGGGAGAAACGAACATTTTTATCGTCATAACTTCAGTTTTATTATTAAACAGGTGACTGGTTTACTGTAGCAGGTTCTTGAATGATAGGTTTGCCAGCTGACAGTATCTAGAAATTCTCTAGCACTGTTGTAAAAATACATGGACCTTTATATTGTGAGTAGAGTTGCAGTTCGCGCTCTGACCTTTCCATGATTTTCGTTGTGGAGATTGTTCCCTATGTAGAGAGTCAAGGTGCAAGGTGCTGACACATTATTAGGAGTGAAGAATCTTAATAAAACAACACAATGAAAATTGGATTGCAATCTACGGCACATAAGCCTGGGATTCTGTAATTTATATCTAAGCAAATGAACGTCTATTCCACATCATTTAGACATGTACTTGTAATATTCTCTTCTGACGAAGCTTGGCTGCATGTTGGAAATTGTGGTTGCCTTTACTCTAGATATCGATCCCTTCAACAACCTCCATTCGTATGCCATTAGAGTCTGGTTTATTAATCAGATTTATGAGAGATGTGATAGTGTTGCCTAGAAATAATACCCTCTGAGAAGATGTAGTAGTGAGTGACTTTGGGCCTTTTGTTCTCAAAATATTGGTGTTGTTTGGCCTTACTATGATATTCTTTGTTGATTTTTTTCTCCCTTTGGACTTTCTGGATAGATTATCTCGACGTGATTAAAGCTACAATCCCCAATCAGTTTTTGAATTCGAAATATTTTTATAAAACCTATGAGAAATACTGATTTTTTGTTGCAACATTTGAACCTAAGATGGTAGGCATTGTAGTTCAAAACTTTTGAATACAGTAGCACGACATCTCAATTATAAATATTCCAACGCAAAATGATCTTTATCAGAGACCGCTTCCAATTCCAATTAGTTCGAGAATGATAGGGTTGCTATTCGTCGGTATAGAGAACAACAAGGCACACTGAGAAGACGTGATGTGTTCAAAGATAATAACCGACGGCACTGTTAATACTGTCAATACCGTTGTGTCCAAATTCTATGTGCTGCCCCCTTTTGATATTAGCATTACAAATGTAATTCGTGTACAATTGTACGTGAGCTCCAAATCCTTTGACTCTTAGAAGATTTTGACTTTTTTTTTTGTCAATTTTTCTCTTTTGATTAAACAAACAATATTTCAGAAGTCATTGAACCCCTGGGCATTTCTGTGGGGTGTTGGGCGTTTTGTTTATTTCGCAACAAATAATAAATAATGTTTGTACCACACTGTTAACCACACTGTCACAAAAACAGGAACAAAGAGAATAAGTAATCTTTTTATTTTTGAGCTTTTAAAGGATAATATTGACGTATTGGAACAGAGAAAATGAATTTCCACTGTATTTAATTACTTGATTGCCATGTTTCCAACAATAATAGTACACTTCCAATTTGACAATTTTTACAAACAAGTCACGTAAGGGTATTGAATGTTATTAGACTTTCTTATTCAGCACAAGTCCATTGTAGAGTGAAACGTAAACAAAATAATTTTCTGTGAGTTTTTCGATTTGAAAAAGATATTACGAAAGAATATTGCGAAATAAACCGGCAGCGGAATACCGAGTCAACTTGTTGTCAACTGAATTTGCAATAGGGACCAATCAGTCGCTAAAATATAATACGCATCAGTAAATACGAGTATTTTGGGGAAAATAGGCCTTCATTAGGAGAAGACAAAGTGAACCTCTTTATATTAATGCAAACCCGGTTAACTTATTTTATTAGTAAAGAAAATAATTTTTCAACAACAAATTCTAACGGAAAAAACAAAAAAAAAAAAGTTTTTAATTACGAACTAAACCTCTGAAAAAATCGCCAATACGAGAGATCAGATCTTCACCTTCTTGATTTTCTGTTGTAGGTAATTCAGGTTCACCACCATCAATTTCGACCTCTTCATCTTCAACAGGTTCACCACCATCAATTTCGACCTCTTCATCTTCAACAGGTTCACCACCATCAATTTCGATCTCTTCATCTTCAACAGGTTCATCAACATCAATTTCAACCTCTTCATCTTCAACTGGGTTTTCACCATCATCCTCTTCTTCAACAGGTTCTTGATCAACCGCTTCCTCATCGACATTATCTTCTTCATTATCTTCCACAACATCTACGGCAGGCTTATCATCAACATCTTCGGGCTCCTTAACATCATCTTCAGCGGGTACTTCCTCGGTAGGTTTTTTTGCATCACTGGATGAGTTGGACTCGGAAGATTCGGAAGATTCAGATGATTTCGAGGGCTTTGATTCCGAAGATTCTGAGGAGGCACTACGTTTGCGTCTTTCATTGGATTCGGAAGATTCCGATTCAGATTCCGAAGATTCTGAGGAGGCACTACGTTTGCGTCTTTCATTGGATTCTGAAGATTCCGATTCAGATTCCGAAGATTCTGAGGAGGCACTACGTTTACGTCTTTCATTGGATTCGGAAGATTCCGATTCAGATTCCGAAGTTTCGGGGGAGGCACTACGTTTACGTCTTTCATTGGATTCTGAAGATTCCGAATCGGATTCTGAACTTTCCGAAACGGCACGTTTCCTTCTTACATCTTCTTCTTCGGTCGAAGAATCTTCCGATGATTCAGAACTAAGAGATGTTTCACGTTTCCTTCTAACATCAGATGAATCCACAGATTCCTCCGAAATTGAAATCGATTCGGGATCTGAATCTACAAGAGATCCCTCAAAATTTTGTGGCCTGGCGTAGACACTACTGTAGGATACAAATCCCAAAATTAATAGGGCTGCTATGAAACGCATTATTTTCGTTACGTTTTCGTTTTAATCCAACTTTGGTTTTAATGTTACTGAGGTGTTTTTATGCAGGTCCATATTATTTATAGTCTAATTAACGACAAAACTTCTACCATTTTTGTTAAATTTGAATATTTGTTTTTGTTTCTGGCAGGTAATATTTGAACAAGTGATTAAAATTTGTTGTTGTTTTTTAACTTTTTTAAATTTCTAACACGCTTTTAGAAAATATTTTAAAGTGAAATATTTCCACAATGCTTTTGGAAGTACAGTTCTGAACTAAGCGTTGCAAGGTTTGTAACATTAGGAACTGATGATTAATAATGATTGATTGAAAGCATTGTTTTAATTAAAATAATTAATTGTTTTGTTAAACCTATTAAATTATTAATCGAATTAAATTACTGTAAACAATTCAGTGTTTGGCTTATATTGTCAGTGACTAAATGAGTCATAATTGCTGTTGTCTTAGCTATACCGCGTTACAGGTAAAAGCCAACGTATTTTATTGTGGTATTCCAGTTAATTAAAACAAATAATATTCCGTAGATATTTAATTATGACGTACTATAATAGAAAACAAGTGTTTTCTTAAAATATCAGGCGAATGATTTTTAATAATATTTGCCAAAAATACAGACGTGTATTCATTTTATTGGCACTAAAGTGAAGTGATTAATATATACTACTCGAGGGCGATTCAATAAGTTCCAGATTTTTAAATAAAAAATTCCTTTTTTTTTCAACACAGTCTTCTTTGAGCTCCAATAGTGTTTTTATTAGAATTTAATCGGTAAGCTGCCGATAAAAGAAAGCCGAAGATAGATACCTCGAATATGATATCTCATTTGGGTCCTATAAGGACCCTCAACAATACCGATAGTACAATTTTACCTCTTGGTTGATATTTCGTCGCCATACCCATAGATTTATGTACGTATGGATTCCATTCCAATTAGCTTGGACTTAACATGCCCTATCAATAATTCTGGGCTTTCAAGGTCCTTCATCTTAGGTTGCCAAGTGCCGCATAATGTTGTTGTTAATATGTTCTGTGATTTGTATTACAACTTGCGCAAAAGTCATTGCGACATATTTTCTTGTGCAACTAAGGGCCTGTGCTACGATACATCTCTTACAGAATTCTAAATTGGATTTTGGTTTGGTTTAAGTTAAATTGTTCTGATTCTGATAGGAAAGGGTCACCTAGTCTAGTAGGGTGCGTGTTATCTGATTAGGCCAGAGCCTTTGATACAATCTCTTGTTCTTTGGCGAATTCCTCTCTGCAGACTTTTGACAAGCTCCGAAAGTGAAATAAAATTGCCATGAAAAATAGAAAAAAAAAAAAAAAAAAAAAAAAAAAAAAAAAAAAAAAAACTGCCAGCTCATTGATCCAAAAATGCAAATCATCGACGAAAAACTTAAAGCTCTCTAACAAGAAAAAATGCAAGCCCTCAATCAAAAAATGCGATTCAGCGATCTAAACAGTGCAAGTCATTGACCAGAAAAATGTAAGTTATCGGCAAAAAAAATGCATGTCATCGCCAAAAAAGCAAGTTATCGGTCAAATAAATGCAAGTCATAAAAATTCTAACCATCAACAAAAACGCAAGTGATCGACAAAGAAAAATATTGCAATTCGTGCATTTTGTGCGGTTTACATAAAGGACTTTGATTGGGTTATCCTTTCAAAACTGTCAAATGCAAGTCATTGACCAGAAAAATACAAAAACAAGTTATCGACAAAAAAATGCATGTCATCGACAAAAAAAATATTGCAATGCAATTATTTCGACCGGTTTATATAAAGGACTTTGAGTGGATTTCCTTTCAAAACTTTTCATTTTCCGTATATTACGAATACTCTACTAAAATTCTTCATTAAAGAGAATGATGACGCCGATATGATTGAATTTGTTCAAGAGATTTTCATATGCAATACTAAAGAGGATTTTCTTTTCCTTAAGATTTGGCAGACAACTTGTCTAATGAAAGGCATTAAATTTGTGGAAACCATAAGAGAGTGAGTAATACCAAGCGCTGCTACGCTTTCATAACTTCCAAAGTTTTTTTTTTCCTTTTTAATAAAAATTTTTATGGACAATAATGTATCTTTCCTAACGTCTTCACCAGCGTCTTCAATATTATCATCATAATCCACATCGTTGTTGTTGATATAAAATCTGCTTTAATTTTCTAAAAACTCATGGAAAATAGATAAACAGGAAGACAAATGAAGTTAAGAAAAGTTTTCCTTTTATTTCATGTAAGAACCTTGAAGATTTATGCTGGAAAATAAGAAAATATTATTCTACTTGTGGTATCGTGCAGCAGGTGTTGGTGGTGGTGGTAATTAAAAAAATTGTCTAGAGTTTAAAGGACACAACCATATCTTTCGCCACCATTAGAAATTAAAGCAAAAGATAAGAAGCCAATACTATATCTGACGACTCTCTTTGGGAGAAAGTGGTTCATGTACTTCCTCCTCTAGTGGAGAAATCACTTTTCATATCCTTCCCTAATTGTATCTAATAATTGAATCATAATGAAAATATAAGTGGCATTAGGTTTTCATTTGAAAAAAAAATGAAAATAAAATGAAGGGAAACGAAAGAAAAAATTATGAAATTCAGACAAACATTCAGTCAGACATTCTGTCAAACTGAAACAATATTAAAGAAGAGGGTACATCAGCCAGCTGAAAACGAAAGGTAAGATAAGAATGTCACGCAATTTATGAAATTCGATTTTTTTTATCGATGAGGTCATTCACATGCGAATAAGTCGTTTTGAGAAAGGATACCAGAGTAGGTCACAGGTTAAAAAGCTTATAAGCATATTCTAGACAAAGATTAACTTGATAATTATTCATTCATTTATTGAATTTGCTATTAAAAATTGCAATCAAAATAAGTCATTATAGGATTGGGATAAACAAAGATCAACTTACAATAACAAAACTGCATAGAAAGTACGATTCTAGAAGTTGCCATAATACTTTTTTTTTGCAGTTTTACAACTATTATCTACAAATTTTAGAACTTTCTCTAAACCGAAATTATTCGCTTCCTATCGATAAGCTTATCATAGAATATTTGAATCTTCGCACACTTTACCTGGAGGATCGTTATCGAAAATTTTGAAGATAACTAAGTTATCGTTAAACGTGTTTCAGTACAAGCATTATATCAATTTGATTTTCTGTAAGAAAGTATTTACAATCATTCCTATACTGATGTCGGATGTTGTTTATATTTTAGAAGCAGACTTTCAAACGGTACACTGTACTTTCAGCATATCCTTATCTAAAACTGCTCAGATTAGTCATAAAACTATTCACTTGTTGGCAAGTGTACTGAAGTTACTTTGGACGTCTGAAAAACTTTCAAAGTGGCAGTGCGAAGGACCATTAAAGACTTTCAAAGTAATCACCATCGCTTATGAAAATAACGTGACAATAGCAACTAGAGGCAATAATTTAAACTTACTTTCGGAAATTCTGGAATCTGCGGAATGTGGATTGAGAGTAAGTACTATTCACGAAGAGATATAAAATCTTTCAATTCACTATTTCTAAAACTAGCAGAGCACCTCTCACTTTGCTCAAAAAGGTCGCACCGTATTGCACAGCAAATCAAACTGAAAAATGAATTGAACAGTTATAATGGAATACTGGCCTGTGAAACTGAATGTCGACAAAGAAGAAGACTCAGAACTGTCAGTCTGAATGGGATTGGCAATTGTTATGTTCGAAATAAAATCATTAAAGTTTACTTCAAATTAATGTTTTTGTGACGCTTAAATGTTCAAAATGTAGTCCCTCTCTCTACACTTTGTACACACTTTAACATTATCCCTCTAGAGTTTAGCAAATAAAAATTTATTGGGAAACTTTCATTAAAACCTTGACATTTCCTGTAAGGAGGCCAACAATTAAGATAAGAAATTCTTTTATTTCTTAACAGAAGAAAAAAACAAAGCTTCGAAATAAAATTAAAAGAAAGATTTTTTTTTATTCAACAAGAGATTTTCCTCTAAGACTCTAAGACAATTCCAACGAACCACATGGGTATATTAATTTAAACGAATTCCTTATAAAAAAAAAAAAAGTAAAAGGACTGAACTGGATGTGAAATACTAGAAATTACTCATAGTAAAATAATTACGAAAGTTTTTAATTTTCAAAATAGTTTCTACTGTCATTCACTATTTACATTTTATTTTCATCATAAATATTACCAACCAACTTCCCCCTCCTGCATTTTCAGCCTTAGTTTGTATGGAATTTCTCTTTGCAATATTAATTAGTCCTCCCCTCCTATTGTCCAATGCTACTACTACATTTAAACCACTGTCTGGCGGGAATTTGTGCTGGAATGAAGGCAAAGAGACTGGTAATACAGTAACCTGGAGTCAGTAGTTGTTGCTTACATTCCTGTTTGCTTTGATTACTGTAGCAAGTCGTACATTTAATTGAAGAAAAAAAGCAAAAATAATCCCGACAAGCACTTCATAGCTGTCACAGGCAGCATTATAGAGTACATTTGCTAGGTATTGAAGTAAAAACAACATTCTAATCATGTTGTAACGTTAAAATGTTAGAAATCGTTGCTAAAGAGACTTTTACTTCACAATTAGGAAGTTGCTGATTGTGTTGGCATATCAGTTGGAATGTAACCTATAGTCATCGTAGATTACTCTCGAGACTCATGGTTTCTTTGGTTTTACAGTAATCATAACAACTGGGTTGAAAAGTTCTCATGCAGAGAAAAACACCCTTTTGATAGTACCTTTTGATGGTTTTCAGTTCATGAATATAATACCATGCCCATCCCAAAAATGCTGATGCCACAAACTTGCCAGTCGATTGTTGCGCTTTGGTGCCCTTGTTTTGATGCTGGTATGAAATAACGGACCTGAGTGTCATCCATTCCCACAAATCGATACATATTTTGAGTTATTTACTGTGGAGAAACGTCACCAACTGCTCAAAATCATCAATTCATTGTTATTTTGCTCGATTGTGAATTCCGCTGCACCCACCTTGAGCAAAGCTTTCACATACCTATACATTCATGACGATATAGGGACAACACGTTCCTTTGATATCATTAGAGCCTCAGCCTAGAGTCTAACGGGGTCAAATTTCACAATCTTGGTCGCCAGAAGTGATATGCTACGTGAGATCACCCAGTTCTCAAATCGCTCGTGCAGAATATCCAATATGGTATGAGCTGGCACGTATATATACCCGTCCTGCTGAAACCGCAAAACACATGGTTTGGACACCAATATCATTTAATTCAGACTATTTCAGACTATTCTGACTAATTCGGCAATTTTGTTTGTTCACACAACCATTCATTCAGAAATAGGCCTCATCGCTGGAGATGATTTTTCCATGGAAATACGCATAAGTTGCCTACTGTTCTAGAATCGATTCAGCGAATTTACGTCGTTGCCTATGGTCGTCCACGGTCACAAAACTGACTGAATAAATTGTTATCAATTGTCAAAACTCGGAAGGCCCTCCTGGTCAGTGAAAAGATGAACGCCAGTGTCAAGGTTAACGCCAGCTACGGGGGAAGGTTTCAAAAAGTCTAACTGGTTCTTTTTTGCAACACATACATACATACATAAATTGGTCACTACAACCCTTCAGTTCAGTCAGGATTGGCGACCTAGCTAGGTTAGGTTAGGTCGGGGTGGTAGCTTCTGATATCAAAAAGCTCGTTTGAGCACGCATAGCGGTTCGTTGTGAAGCCACAGGTTGCGACCTAGCTTCTCATACCACTTATGTTGTGTGTGTTAATTTTATACATGAGAGGCGGTACCTACAAATTAAAGTCGACTCCGAAGAACAGCAGATTTTCTGAGGAAATTTTCATGGCAATTTTATTTAGTCTTAGGGTTCTTGTCAGAAAGTTCTTGCTGAGAGGAAGTCACCGAAAAAATACTTTTTGGTATTTTCGTTTTGATGTCTGACCTAGGGTTTGAACCGCGGGCTTCTAGAATTATCTCCCAAATTATAGACTTACTGGGGTGAACTTTACGTCGTGGTATAGGGTATACAAAAGCTCAACTGTTTGAAATCAACAATTAAACTCAGAGATTGGCGTATTATCCTATGGAGTGGATAACGTTGCTAGAGACTACGGGTAAAATAACGAGATCTTGTGTTTGGACCCAAGTGGGAATCGAGAACTCTCGCACTAGAAAATCTATTTGTAATCTGGCAGAGAAAGGAACGAATAGTCCTTTGTTCACTACCTAGTCACTTTGTTTTCAAATTTTTAACAGCAAATGTTAAATAAAATAGTGGAGGTGGATGGACAAGAGCTTTCGCTAATGTTTCCCCCTTCCAAAATGTGTATCTCTCATCCAAATCTTCATTGAAAATGTTCAATAAAATATTTTTAAAATAATTTTATTTAATTTCACTTGGCAATTAAAATTTGATTGCCTTAATTGATTTATTTTCGTCAAATATAAAAATTTATTAACAAATTATCAGCATGAAAGTAATTAAATTTAAAATTGTTTTCTAATTTAATATCAAAGACAATCATCAGAAGCGATAGAATGTCGCGCGTTAGTTTATTTTCGGTCTGTGATTTTAAAAACAATTTTTTCCATTTTTTTTCGATTTAATTGCTGAGCGCTGTAATTTGTTTTTATTGCTGGCTGTTCTTTTTTCTTTTTTTTTTTTTACAACATTTTACACCGTGTTGGTTTTTCTATTTTTATTTTTATTTCTGTTTCTGCTTGTTTTCTTTTTTTTTTTTTTTTTGTTGCTTTCCTTTGATTATTTAGATAATCAACGACCATGACCATATCCCTGCTGTGTTCGTCTGTAACCTCAAACTTCTCACCATGGATATGATGGGGTCTTTTACTCTTTAGCAGAATAATTGTGTGTGCACAGTCACCTGAAATTGTTGAATATGCCCCGCCGATTCATGTCAAGCGATAAGACAAGAATTGACAAGTTCAGCAAAGCTGATTTGAATAAATATGTAAGTACAGAAGGGAACACTATAATCACACTGAGACTATACAATACTGTACACAGTTATTTAAGACGTCATTAATGTTGGCTACGTAGTAATAGAGTTCAAAGAATTATTTTCTAAGCACTCTAAAGGCAGTCAGGTCTTATTATCCTTTAAAAATTTGCAAATAAGTGGTAGGAAATAGACAAGTTATACTTAGTGGTTCCTAATTCCATTAAATTTTCTGTCGTTTTAAATTCGTAGTTTTAGTTACTCACTTAGAAGAGAACAGAACAGCACAAGATGCTATTAGTTTCCGTCCCTGGAGCAGCCGTTCTAAAGATGTGTGGGAATTGAACGTAAATTAGCAGTTTTTACACACAATAACATCGTTATTGTCTAGTACACAGTGTGTTAGCTTATTAGATGTGAGACCACGGTTCAAAACCCAAGGTCAAACACCTCCAACATAACGAAATATGAACAAAAAAGATTTCTGAGGCCACTTCGTCTCGGCAGATTTCTGGCAAAAACTGCCATAAAAAGTTTCCCAAAAATCTATCCTTCGGAAACGACTTGCAACTGTAGGTCCCGCCCCTCATAGATAAAATTAATGCACACAACATAAGTAGTGTGAGAAGCACGGTTGTAATCCTGACAGAAGGGTTCTAATGACTAATTATGTATGTATGTATGTCTTACAGATAATTTAAACGAGTTAAAGACGTTCCCTTACAAAAAGTAGACCAGTGTACCCATTTGTAACCCTTGGCTGGTAAGCACGTATTACGTACAACGCTCAATGCAGATGATATACTCTTGAAAAAGGAAAATTTGAAGAAACTCTCAGTGACATCATTCAAAAGAGGTATTCAGATGGTGGTATGTAGCCCGGATCAGTTGGGCCTGAGAATTAACCTAGGCAATACCAAAATTTTATCACATTCCTAAATGGAAGAATATTCGGCTCTTGAGTGGGACAACATTACAGAAAATAGAGGTAAAATATCCGGGAATATTGCTGGATAGTAAACTGATATGGAGGATACATATGAAAAGCATCTCGGAAAAGCTTAGATATGTCCCGATGGCATGTAGAAGGCTTGCAGGGAATTCCTCAGTTGGCGCTATGGGACAAGCGAACGAACTTGAAAACAATTCAATTAGTTAGAAAAGGTACCGAGATTAACATGTTTGGGTATAATAGGGGCAATGAGAACCTGATCTATAGAGGCGTTGGAAGCTCTGTAAGATTTAAATCCCGTGGGAGAGAAAATTAAAGCTTTAGAGACTATGGTTAGATTGAAGGGGGCAAGTCTAATATGAATTCATTAAAGGATTTCGGGTCTTATAAAGTCGATTGACTCAGAACTCCGTCCATTCTTAACTGACCCTAGCACAGAACCAATAAACTGTAGGATTTTAGAGAGTGCTTACACAATGCAACTCAGTAATCTGAAAGCTTCATAAAAGAGGGACTATTTAGTTGTATACAAATGTGTAAAGGACGGATCTTGAAACAGAAGTAGGTGTGGAAGGGCATGTTAGAAAGATATACTCATTGAAAGGGAAGATAAAGATACTTTCCTCATACCAAGTGGATTTGAGGCAATCAAAACTTTTGTTGGGAAACTGGAAATAATCTGAGGCTGATATCCGATTTTTTGTCAACGCACTGTAGACATAGGGTATATGCCCCTTATGTAGACTCCGTTAATATGAGAGTGAATTATCGAAGCACTTTTTTCAAACTGGTAGGGCATAAATGTATTCCAGAGGGAAATAATTTTCAGCATATCAAATGCTAGGCAGAATTTTATTTGTATTGATTACGAGCAGCATACTAAAATTTCTCAGGGCAATAGGCTTGTAACAAAACATTATAGACGTACCCTATAAAGTTTGTGTGGAATACAATGGACCGTATAGTTGCAGTGCTAAGGCACCCCATTGCGACAAATAATAATAAGACGACATGTTATGTTTTACTCTGAGCGAATAATAAACCGTAGGTCCAATACAATGGGTGGAGAGGAGACATCCCTACTCAGTAAGACCCTTACATATTACTTAATACTGTACATGCCTCCGACATTTCAGAAACCACTATGACTGTTAGATATTACAACCACTAGTGCAAACTTAACATATCTACCAACTACTCTACACCTTTATTTGGATTGTCCAAAAACAAAAATTATTGATTAATATTATTAGTAGTATGAGTATTATTTTGCGGATGGAATTTTTGTTATTAATTATTATCGATTTTATTTATTTCGTTTAAAAGTATTCACCAATTATTTAAATTGATTATGCATGACTATGTAAGCGCAAGGGTTTATGCGTTAAAAAAAAATCAATCCCTCAACAACAAGTTCTTTTTTAATGTCAATCCGGTAGAAAAAAAAAACAAATTAATTCTCTCTACCCACAGTTAAAAAGTTGTACCCATCATTGAAGTAATTTTGACAAGCGCTGTCAAACAATCGGTCTATGATGGTATGTAATGGTTAAAAAAAGGAAAACTTTTCAATTTAAAAATAAAAAATTAGAAAAAAAAAAAACGTTCTCAACAATATGTTGCCATATGTTTTAATGTGTTTAGGAAAACCTTTAAAGTCCATAATTTTATGCTGAGTATCTCCATATGTATGTTACAAAACATCACTCTGCCATCTCAAACAGCTACTGCTCTAGGCACAGCCACGTTCACATTCACGTTCACGTTCTTGTATTCATTCTCACTCACGACCATACTACCATTAAAATTTGCGGCCTTACAACGAAATCTCTTCTATCGCTACTCATCTATCACTATCGCTACCACAGTACAACAATCCTTATCTATTAACTTTTGCTCTTTTCATTCAAGTAGTACGTCGTCGCCGCCTAACTCCTGCCGTCTTGCTTTTTGCTACCAATAGTCAGCTTGAAGACATTTATTCGAGTTCGTGTATAATATGTATGTATGGCTGCGTGTATGTCTATGTGTTGATTTTATTTTTATTACGTTTTATTGTTATTGTTATTGTTGTTGTTGTTGTTTTTTATCCTATCTTTGTGTATATCTTATCTAAACCTGGTGTTAAAGCAAATTTATTTTAAAAATCATTTTACAACAAAAGAAAAACAGAGTGAGAAAATAGGAAAAATAGAGAGAAAAAAAACTAATATTTATGCAGACAACATTTTAACAAAGATTACTTTACTGTTTGGCATATTTTAACAGTGTAAACAAAAAGTCATTACCCCAGTAGAGGGGCATAAGGCTTCCGCTAAGCAATTCCATCTCACTTACACTGTCCCAGTTAAGGATACGACTCTAGCTTCCGCCGTGTGATGTTTTCGAAACTACCTCCATTTTCTGCTTTTCATTTAGTTTACTATGGATAACTCGTTGATTATGTGCCCGACCATTCAATCCATTAAACCAATCTTCAAATGAAGTTGTTCGAATAGGTTGATCAAGCTTTACTAATTTCCAAGCGCGCTCTTAGCACTATTCATCTGTAACTGTAAGGTGTTTACTGATGAAGAGTCGATGCAATGTTCGCTGGCACCAGCACATTTTTTCAAGTGTTGACAGAAACATTCAACAGCATTTTCATTCGTGATCGATTGCCCGGAGGAATGCACAATGCATTACAAAGAAAATTCATTCTTCAGCCGTACTATCCTTATTTGGAACTCTCTTCTTCAAAAGTTTTGTTTATTAAATCCCTTAATTCCATACTCTCTTTCCTCTCCAATAGACTACGTTTCTAGTTTCAACACAATGCACTCCATAAGAAGGGGTCATCCCCTGAGTGTCTGTTGTCATAACAATATGCTTTTCTTAAGTCCAACAATGCGCGTTAATCTTTCCAATTCTGCTAGATTTGCTTGCAATTTTCAGATCTGGTGTGAGAAGAGACACGAAGAAAATCCGCGTGTAGCTATGGGCTCCTCTTCCTAACTTGACTCATGATGTCAAGGTTTTCAGTAAATCCGTAAATTTTGGATTTCTCGCCTCTTAACTAAAAAAGCAACTCTGATGCAGTTAATAACTATTTGTCAGTTGTCTCCTGTTTAAAATTTGAACAAACTGTTGAATTTAGTTTGTATCTAGCATACTACCGCCTAAATTGAGGAGAAAATTTGTTAAAAAAAATCTGGACAACAACAACTGTTTTCAGTTGTAGTATGAAATGGTTAACTGTAGCTTCCGATGTGAGAAACTGTCAGCTCTCAAGCTTGGTACACAACTGGGTTAGCTTTCCTTTCTATTACTTTCAATGTAGCAGTGTCTCTAATTATATCGAAGGCGTACGTCATTCTACAGGCTGCTGTACTATAAACCCTTAGTCCAACTCTCGCATTCTATTCTATTTGACTTTAAAGTCTTATAGGCACTAAGCCTACCAGTACCTTGTATACGGTGTTAATCATGGTAATTCCGATTCACTTGATTCAATTGTTTAGGTGGGTAACTTCACAATGATATGACATATTTTTCCAAGCTGTAGGCGCAGTCTTCTTTTCGACAACACATGTGAAATGAGACCGGAGTTAAATTTCTAAACGCAGTAAGTCTGTACTCAGTCACGCATTCTACCAAGTGTAGCAAGTAATACACTGAAGCTGTTCTTAGCTAAACTACAAGATTTGTTTATAACTTTAGGCTTTAATTTGATTCGGCCCGGCGGAAACTGCAGGTTTTAAGTAGCCCTACTTTGGAGAGTATCTCATGAAAACACTTAAATTTAAAGAGTATACGAACACTTTCATCCTACACTGTACAAACAAAAAAAAGTTGTACACGTGTGCTAACGGTTATAGTTAATTTGCATGAGTATATGAATCCTTAAAAATGAATGAAAAAGGAATTCTTCTGTATTTACCTTCCACACACACACACACACATACAGAAGATGAATGTTGCCTTTATTTTCGATTACAGACAACGAAATCATAGCAATGTTTTGAATTTTATGAGAATATCCCTCCACATTAAAAATTTTTTACTTGAAACTACTTTTATTTTCTGAGAAACATACCGAAAAGTACCGTTGTTAAGTGTTAATAGTACTATTGTACCCGGATTTAATGTCATATTAATTTTCAAAGTGCTTCTATTTCTGTTTCCCTTCATTTTTTTCTTTATTTTTTTTGTTAAAAATTGTCAAAAACAAAATCTGATTACCGTTAATGTCACAACATAAACTCAATTTGGAATAATTTTAAAGGCTCAGGAGGCGAAACAACAAAAAGATAATTGGAGGCATAAGGGTTTTAGAGATACCTAAGTGTTCTTGATTGATAGAAAAGTTATAAAATTGAATAAAATATGTAGAGAAGAAAAGTATTCTGATTATGGAGTTTATGCTTCAATTTGAATTTGAATTTGAATTCATAATTTTTAGTCTGTTTAGAGAGTGGTTAACAAACATTTCATATTTCCATTCTTAAGTGGCTTAAGGTGACAGTGCAGAAGTTAACAATAATGATACCAATCAACACAGAATTTGATTTATTTAAGCCATATTCTACTATGGACTAGGAAATTGTTGGAATATAAAGGGGCTTCTGTATATGACATCGTCTATGCTGACGATATCTCTGTCTTACTGAACACCGTTTTGATGACATACAACTTAAGCTTTAAATATTGCCAATGTAAGAAAAATCGCATTGGTTCCAGCGATAAAACGGCCTAATGTCCTGCACTTACTGTTCGTAAATTTCAAGAAAGTCTTCGATATTATTAGAAGAAAGCATTGAAAAGTGGAAGAAAAGTAGAAGAAATCAATTCAGCTCAGCAGATTAACAGGAATATCAGCCAACCATTTCACGCAAGTGCTGAAGTAAAACAAGAATGCCCTTATCATCGCAGTTTTTTACCATCGTGTGGGATAATATCATAAGCAGACGTCAGCACCAATAGCCACCGGTGGCCCAGCATCTTCGGCT
This sequence comes from Sarcophaga bullata, assembly GCA_005959815.1. Taxonomy (NCBI): domain Eukaryota; kingdom Metazoa; phylum Arthropoda; class Insecta; order Diptera; family Sarcophagidae; genus Sarcophaga; species Sarcophaga bullata. Next base: position 39,690 of record QOCX01000206.1, read on the forward strand.
TTTTACACACATAGGACACGAATATCAACAATGTTCGTTAAAAAGAGCATTCAGTTGCTTGGCAGCTTGTCGCTTTTTTTTTAGCTTTCAATTATACACCCAAAAAATATCACAGTAGGATTCACTATTTTCCAATGAGATTCATAAATAACAATGAGAAATGATCTCCATTTTTGGAAGAATATTTGTCAAGTTAAATACGTAGTCTTTAGGGCTTTGGCGTTATATACTTTTTCTATATTTTTTTTACTACATATACGTATTCTTAGGTTACACTTGAAAATATTACTAACAATTTTTCTCTGGCTTATCACATGCCTCTTACAAATACACTCACATTTTTATCATGTTCTCTTTGCGTCGACGTCTGATCATAAGCAAAATGTGTTCAGAGAGAAGAGAAATTACATGGAATCTCTCACGTGCGGATTTGCATTATGCGGATAATATATGTCTACTCTCGGACAACATCTCCAATGTATACGTAAAATTAGAAGACTTGGAAAGATAAGCGCACAATGTTGAACATGAAATAAATATTAAAAAAAAAAAATAATGGCGTTTGCATCGAAGACAAAAAAAAAAAATCAACCAGTCAAGAACGTAGGTGGTTTCTGGTATGAAGGCAGGACAGCGGCAATGAATGGGCACGCAGAAACCGACATAAAAAAGGCCTAATAAAGACGGTTCAAACCCCAGCTTAGATATCTCCGTCAAAGAGAAATGTGAAAAACAAACAATTTCCTCTCAGCAGTCTTCTGGAAAAACTCTGAGAGCAAATCTGTTGTTTGGAGTCGACTTTAAACTGTAGATACCACCACTTACGGATAAAATTACCACACGAGGTTGTAATTTTGACTAAAGTATTGTAATGAATAATAAAGTAAGAAAAGATTCCATATCAGGCATAATCGTGTGATCTGTATTAGTCGGTGAATTCCAGAATGATGTTCTATTGAAAGTGCAAACCGTTATTATATTAGGTACTAGACGGTGTTTTCATTATAAAATTAAAACTGAAAGGTTTTGAGGTACCGTGAAGCCAACTACTACAGTCAACTATGCTCAGAATTTTGCTGAGAGTAAAGTTTCTTACTTTCACGCTTGAAAGCTTGTTTCTGGTAGACTATTGCAGATGATATAGTTCCAGGACCACATGCTATTATGATCGTTATCAGACTCACAGTACACTCAAACCGGGTTTGATGTTATCTTTTTCCCAAAGACATACAGACATACATAATTGGCCATTAAGTCTGACTTGGAGATTGAGCTGTGGACTCTAAACCAGTCACAAAATCACGGCCCTGGAGAACAGAGATGATTTGATTAAAAAGCCGTGCAGCTAAAATACAATTTTAGGTGTGATAAACTAGTCTGGACTTATTGATCTCTTATAACAATAAAGAGCAGTTGCCGTCTTCGTGGTTTTGGATTGTGTATTCATGTATCAGTTTAATTTGCTGTCTAATATGCTTCTAGAATATTTGTTGTTATGGGATAGAGTGAGAGAGAGCTACTTCATTTATACCAGAGGTAATTAGTTAAGGGATATCTTGGTTGCAAATTTCAAACAACAACTTAATTTAATTAGAAATTTGTTGGAAGTATGACGCCGAGCAGGGTTAAACCATCACTCAATTTTTTTTGACGTGAAAATCATTTTATGCGGTTTTTAATATTTTATTTAAAAACGTTCAGAAACATTTTCTCAGCTTTGACTGTGAACAGCTTAAATGTTAAGGAAAATTAGCGAAAGATAATTGTTTACAGGAAAGTTTTTTAACGACCGCGTATATCGCCATTAAGCCTAAAATTAACAAAATGGATAATATGACCCTTTTGCTGGGGTTAATAAATTTACAGAAGATAACCCAGCAAAGTATACCTATTGAAAAACAGTGTAAAATAACATTTACAAGGGCAATCTATTCATATTTGGGTGTATTTATGTCCTTTTCAGAAAGGTTTTTTTAAACCTTTTTTGCCTTAAAGATGGCAAATAAGAAAAGCACTCGCCTTCAAAAAAGAAGAAAAAAAAATAAGAAAAATAAAAAACTTTTAATTATTTTCTATTGTTTAAATGTGGTAAAATGTGTTGCCCGCCTCTATTTCATTTCAGTTTTACTCTTATTTACAAGTACATTTGTGTGGCATACATTTAGGTGCATGGGTTTTATGTGTTGGTATCTGTTTTTAAAGCATACTTTTAGGTTATTTGTTAGCTTAAGTAATTCTGTTATTGTTTTCGTTTTGTTTTCTTTAGAATTTACAAGAAAATAAACAAATCTTCTGTCCATTTTTTGGGTAAGAAAACGGTTTTAAAATAATTTTAAGGATTTACCACTGAAGACAAGAATTTCACAATTCCTTAGAATAATAAATACGCCAGACTTCATTCATTTATCTTTTTTGGTTTTTCAGCGAATATTAATGAATTAATGAAAAGAAAAATAGAAAACTTGAGCTGAAATTGAAGTGTTTAAGTAAATTTCTTTTGCTGTTCTTTTCAAAAATTGCTGTGTAAACACAACTAAAATATGAGAATAATAATAGAAGATTAAGTCTTAATTGCTTATTATGAGATTAGGAAGTCCAATGTGAATGTGATATTAAATGGAAATAAATTTCTTTTTCTCTGTTACCAAAATAATAGTTATTCACTAAAGGACTCTGAAGGAATATCCTGAACACTAGACTTTTATGCTCCATTCTTACACTTGAGTTTCAATCCATCTATATGACATTCTCTTTTAATTTCTTTTTTTTTTAATAAAAACTTGACTTGATGACTTGTAATCCGATGCAACACTAGCTGAAACACTTTAGAAAAGAATGCCAGTATTTCAGTTAAATAAAAAAAGCTTATGCAGTCAGACAGAACACAATGGCCATAAAACAAGACCCCCCGGCGGCTAGTATGAGGACAAGACATTGTCTTTACAGAATATTTTAAAGTGTGAATTGCATTTATTAAAGAGAAAGGAAAAAAGAAATGCTCATTTCGCTGTCAAAAGGCACTTAAATTTCAAATATTCTATCCTCCCCCAAAACCATGTCTTCTTTTTCTCCATCAAATGTTAAAACGACTATTTTGACGCCGTTTTAATGGGTAAAAGCGTTGCAATGAGTTTTACAAAGAAATATAAAGAGAGTTACGTGTTGGCAGCGTGTGAAGAAAACAAAACTAAACTAAATAATGACGTTGATGAGCAGGATTATAACGACAATGTTGTTAAATTACAGACACACACACACATACACCTACACATACATAAAAAATAAACCAAAAGGAAAAAAGCAAGGAATTAAAATGACTCTTAAAGTTGATGAGTTAATGATGGCAATAACTAAGAGCAAGGCAAAAAGAGAGAGAGAGAGAGACAAAGAGTGAAATAGGAATTGGTATTAAAGATACCACCCACTGGTTTGTTTACAAGTGTTGTTTACAAAATAAATTAAATGCGAAAACAACAGCAACAACCAAAACTAAATTCTCATTTATTTAAAGACACTCATTTGAAACGGAATACAAACACAAAAGCACTCTTCCACTACTAAAAAATAACCTAACAAACAATAGAGGACTTGATTTAAAATTCATATAGGAATGACATCAAGTTCGAAACATTAAAAGTTTTTTAAAACCCATGCAGTCAGGATTACCAACAAGCTTCTCACACCACTTACGTTGTGTGCCTTAATCTTATACATGAGCGGCGGAACCTTCAGTTTAAAGTCGAGTCCGAACGACAGATTTTTGAGAAACTTTCAATGGCAGTTTTATTTACTTCCAGAGTTTTTGTCAGAAATCTGCTCAATGGTAAAAATTTCTCAAATTTCGGGTTATTGAAGATATCTGACCTGGGGTTTAAGCCGTGGTCACACTACCTACTAGACTACGGCGACTACATAAATGTAGTCCCCTTTGCATTCAAATTTCAATTCAATTTGCTTTTGAAAAAGAAAATTTAAGCCTGAAAAACACAACAAACGCTGAAACCCGATTTAAAATTCTTCCCTGGTCCAGTTTTGAAATCACATTTGAATGTTCACTGGTTAAAAGGCACGTTAAAAACAAACCGTTATATGTATGAAGTATATGAGTACGTGGCTGCATTAACTCATACTGAGTTGTTTGTTTAGAGCTCTGAGTGTGTTTGTGTGTGTACAAGGAAGTGGATATATTGTAAGTGCTCTCCAAACATGTTGTTTTCCCTTTTCTGCTTTTTCTGTTCACATTTGTCACTGTACGTCTATGTTGTTATTTTTCTTCGTTTGGATAAGCTTTTGTGAGAGTGTGTTTATTATTTAAATATGCCAAGTGACAATATTTATATTATAACTCACATACATATATACACGCATACAATTAAATTGTAGAAATGTTTACATTCTAGACTCTGCCTTCTATCTCTAATGAAAATAAAGATTTACTGTGTTGTGTTGAATATTATTCAACATTTTCGTTTTTCTTTTTTGCTTTTTTGTTTTTTTGGTTTTGTTTTTGTTTTTGTAATTCAAAAGTAACGCGCAGTTATAATTTTTTATTTCTTTGTATTGTTTTTGCTGTTGTTTCTGTATATCATAGTGTTTAACAAAAATAGCAGCGATAAGTTTTTATCACAGAAGCAATAACTTTTCAGCAAACGTCGCATGGCATATCAAGGCTGGGCAATAATTTCTTAAGAACAGTGATTGCGCGATCACATTTGCCACAATTTCCTTAAAAGTAAAGAGGAAGCTAAGGATAATATTCCTCACACATACATACATAATTGCATATTACAACTCTTCAGGCAGGATTACGACCTAGCTCCTCACAACACTAATGTAACGTGCGTTAATTTTATACATGAGCGGCGGGACCCCTTCAAACAACAGATTTTTTGAGGAACTTCTCATGGTAATTTAATTACTCTCAGAATTTTTGTCAGAAATCTGCTGAAAGGAAGTTGCCAAAGAAATATTTTTTTTATATTTCATTTCGATAGAGATGCTTGAACTGGAATTTGAACTGTGGCCTCACACTACTTACTAGACTACGGCAACTTCAATCTCACTGTTACACTCAATACAACAACCCAAGACATTTTCCCAGGGGCGTCGTTGTTTCTAGATTTTAGGTACTTGAGACTGGTAAAGTTAAATGCGATTAAATAATAGAAGTAAACTCTCTAGGGAGGTACTGTTCTGAAGTATAGTGATGGGTTAAAGGCAGATAGCGGAACAGAAGAGGAAGTGTTTGGAGTCAGAATAAAATATTAGAAAGAAAGGAAATATAAGGAAAGATATTCTCACTTGAATTTAAACAGAAAATGCAGTAGCAAAACTATCTGGCAATCAAGCCTCCATGTGAGCTCTCGGATCCTATGAGTTCAACTAGATATAAGTAAAGGGCTGAGTCTGAGTTGTAGTCTGTGATATCAAAAAGCTCACTTGGGCACGCATAGCGGCCCGTTGTGACGCCACAGATCAACGCATTCCCTGTACTGACCACGTTCTACGAAAGTCGGTCAGCGCAAGGACTGCAGTAAGGGGGCTGACTGAGCAAACTGACTAAATTATACAAGCCAAATAAGGTAATAAGACACTATTTACTGCATCCCATGGCATAAAGCTGGCTGATAAGTTCGTCAGAAGAGGCTCTTCGCAAGCTGTTCGGGCCAAAATATGTTATGGTTTTGTGGTGGTAGAAAGGGTATACTCAGCAGTAAGGAAGATAGAGAGAGATCGGGACTCTTCTCAAGAAAAACATATTTTAACAATTCTAAACTTTTGCTGGATAATTATACCGGAAATAGATTTAAATTGTATTAGATAATCCAGGAGTGGTCTGAGATTAGTGATCGGCTTTTCGACCCGATATCGGGAAATATCTGGATGTTTACAAATCACTAGAAAACGAGTTATTCCTACAAACACCGAACATCATTCTGAAGTTCGTCAGGCCAACCAAATTGAAGGAGCCATTATAAGGAAATCACAATAAGGAAAAATAAGGAAGTACTAGACGTGAGACCGTGATTAAACGCCAAGTGAGACATCTTGAACAGAACAAAATATGAAAATATTTCTTTCGGCGTCTTCCTCTTAGCAGTCTTCTGGCAAATGGCTGTGAGTGTAAATAAAATTGTCATGAAATGCTTTTCGAAATCTTTCGGCTGGAGTTTAAGTTCAACTGTAGGAACCTCATAATGGTCTGATCGCATTACTTTACACAAATTTTAAGTGCACTTAAAATTTCTCAAAAATTTCTCTGCTAACATTTTATTCTCCACTATATTTTAATTATATTTTCACTATGGACTATTTCTATTGGTTTATTTTCTATTCCCTCTTTTGCTAAATTTAATCAATTATTTTGTTACAACTTTTTTCTCTAATTTTTTTTAATAAAAAGAAAATCAATAATAGCACACACACACAATTACATATACTAACGGGTCTAAATAAAAATCATAATATTCTAGAAAAATACACCAGTAAAGTCAGAAAGTTCGCTGTACGGCAAGTATGGCGGGGCAGCGTATTTAACCCTCCAGCACCATTAATTTGGCCTTTCATTAAAGAAATAAAAAAAACAGAAAACAGAGTTGACAGTGATAATTATTCTATTCGAATGTCAACAAAATGTCAAAATGGTTTAATTCTGTTGTGTTCATATTTTAACACTGAATTAATGGCGAAATTGCCAAAAAAAAAAAAAAAAAGATGGTGAAAGAGAGAAAATGTTTTATTATTCGTATAAAATTCTAATTAAAATCAAATCAATGTACAAAATGTAAATGCGAATTATGACTACGAAATAGGATTATGTGCGCTTAGTTATTTAAAGGCAAACAAACATAATGTGGGGAGAAAGTATGATTATTTAGGATCATAAAAGATAGATATCTCTGCGAAAAGTGCTGACATTGATAGTGATCATGAGCTCATCACAGGCAAAAATCAGGTTCAAAATGAAATTATAAAAAAAAAGAACAATCAGGCACACACGATGTTTTCTAAAACTTTCATAATAACGAAATTAACAACACGTTGGAACTGAAATCAGAACAGAAATCAGAACAAACAATACAAAAATGCAGGATGTAGTCTAGTAGTTAGTCTATTGACTTATTAGACGTGAGGTCACGGTTCAAATCTCAGGTCAGACTTTTCCAACAAAACGAAAAATGGAAAATATATCTTCGGCAGTCGCAGCAGATTTTTAGCAGAATCTCTGAGAGTAACAAAATTTCAATGAAAAGATTCTCAAAAAAATCTGTCACTTCAAAACGGATGTCATTGGTTTTTAGTGACAAAATGTATTAAGATCTGGACATAATGACGAACGTGCCAGTAACTTAACTCGTCGGTTTCATCCGGAGCTGGGGGATCATGACAAGGGGCTTACCTCACACTGGGTAATACAATGGGCCTTATGGGCCAGCCAGACGATTATTTTCAGCACACATCTTTCTCCACAAATTCCGAGAATTTCTAAAGTTCGGATATCTCTTATATTAATTTCATAGGTCATAAGGATACCGTTATATTGCTGATGAACTGGTCAGGGTGGAACGAAACTCCCAGTATTCCGATTGCTTCAGTTAAATTGACTCATTTTCTCTCAAACTTTCGGGTCAAACTCGGGGGTAGTAGGAGACTACGTGCAATATTGCTAGATGCTTATGGAAACACATCGCATGACCCTCCATCTTATAATATCGATTCTCAAGAGTCATTGTGTCCTTTTGGTAGGTATACAGAAAGTATTTTGCAGGAGGTATGACACTAAGGAGAGGTGAAAAATACTGTATTTGGTGAAAAATACTGTATTTGGTGAAAAATACTGTATTTTACAGTATTTGGTGAAAAATACTGTATTTTACCTCGTGTCAGTGCCCTATTTTTGTCATGAATATACGGAGCTTCTTGACCTGGATGAATAGTGATTGTAGTCTTATAATGGTCCTAAATGCTGACTTGCAAACGCCATCTTATCTAAACCACACATGATCCGAATATTTTATAGATGACACCCTATTAAATATTACCTCCTTTAAGAAGAGGGGATTGATAGAAATGTGAAGCTTAAGAGGATGAGTATGTCTCTCACTGCTGAAGGCAGGCAATATGGCATGTGATAATTAGTTTGGAGGATGTTGCCTTCCCATTTCAGTATTTCAATAAAAGCTGAAGCTTTAAATAAATTTATAAAGAACTCTAAATTGATGTTTTTGTAAAAACATTTCATAATTCCATTTGAATTTACGATGCAAATAATGAAATAATTTGCGTCTGAAACTTACAGATAATTTTGGTAAAAACACATTTCTATGCGTTGGCATACTTTCAGAAGTTTTTAAAAACAAATTTTCATTTTATAAATAGATTTTCCCAATGTAGTTAGAACGCAAATAAATCCAAAATCTTTTCATTCTCATCGTCATTATCATCATCATCATCACTTGATAATAAATTTAAAATATTGTGTAGGTTTTGCTAAAGGAAACCGGAGGTTAATTTTAAAACAAAATAATTTTCATTCTTTTACTCATAAAGAAACAATTCAAGTTGTCATTCATTCAGGCACACAATTATTGTGACTCTCAGTCATTCATTCATTCATTCACGCACTGCAAAGCATTCATTCATTCAACAGATATTGGTTTTCACAAGTTTCTAATTGTGATGAGTTGTTAAGAAGGGGGAAGGGCGACAGACATCTATAATTTGTCCAAGTATAAGTGTAATTTATTTCATTTATACTTCCTCTTACTCTCACTCTCTCCCCCATCTCTCTTTTAGCTTTATTCTCTCTTTGTAATTTCTCTGTACAATTCTTTACATTCTTCATTTGAAGTTTAGACTTTCAGAAAATGTGGTTTTCACAAGTTTACTTTTAAGTGTGTGTGTGCGTACTTGTACGTGTTTTGAAAAGTACAGTAAACACCAAATGTTTTCGGACAAATTTAAAATTCTTTGCAGTATACTTTACGTTTTCATTTAATAACTCTCTTTGAATGAGTACGAGTTTAAAAATTAACCCAAACTTAGAAACGAAATGTCTGAAAAGTAAAAAAAGTTCTAAGGGGCCCTACCGATAAAGAGGAACTGTTTGATAATAAAAATCAAAGGGGAAGACGCCTACCATACAAAGTAAAGGAAAATTGCTCCAGTGACATGCCAGATTCCTATTGGGTATGTAATAACAGCCCGTTTTCTCATGATGACATTTTACATTGAAGTACTAAAGACGAAATGCCCAATTTTCAATCCAATAGTATGGTATACCTAGCGATAAGAAGGAACTATTTTATAAAGCCAATAAAAATCAAAGGGGAAGACGCCTACCTTACAAAGTGAAGGAAAGTTTCTCCTATTGGGTATGTAATAACATCCCTATTTCTCATGCTGACATTTTACATTGAAGTACTAAAGACGAAATCATTAGTTTCTACTCTCGCATATAAATCCAGACGTTTACTTTGGAAATGCATTAATGTTGTATAGGTTCCAAGGATTTCTTCTGATGATACATTCTTTCATCATCACCTACGTATTGTTGAATCTCTTTCTACCTCAATTACACACCAAATGTTTAGATTGCTTCTCACCCCTTTTTGGTTTGCACAGACCAGCCCTTCAGTCAGGATTACGATCTAATTTCTCGCACCACACATGTTGTGTGTGTTAATTTTATACATCAATTTTATTTACTCTCAAAGTTTTTGCCAGCAATCTGCTGAGAGGAAGTCGCCGAAAAAAAATTTTTTTTTTCATATTTATTTCAGTTTGTTGATGATGTCTGACCGACCTGGGGTTTGAACCATGGCCTCACGTTTAATAAACTAATACACTACCCTACTAGACTACGGAGACTTTAAATGAATTTAGAATGAAGTTATTGGACGGAAATCCCGCAGACCATAAAGGAGGAGCAGGTCGCAAATGTTAAAACTAGAACAGTATAATGAAAAAGTATAGTGTCCGTCAAACATTGACGGGTAATGATTGACGATTAACTTAACTCTGAGAGCTATGGGTATCACAACGAATAAACATTTCAGCGTCTTCTCCAATGCTTCACGTAATATGCTCTTCGTAATGCACATTTCTTTGACTTGTTGATGGTCTTGAATCGATAAGAGTAAAGTTAGTACGAAAACGAACGATAACTGCAGGAATACCTTTTTCACTAGGTTAAATGTAAAATGAACACAGTGCTCCATTAAATTTGCGAACGGATTTATGTGTGTTTTCACAGTAAATTCCTACAATCTAGAGAAGTTATATTGGTGTTAAATGATTTAGATGACTTGGTTGGTCTTATTGAATAGAAATGTCAACATAGTTTGATAAACCATAGTTATCGATAATTGTCATTATTGCTAGAAATTTACTGTACGGTTTGTAACACATTTAACTACAAAGTTTAATTAAAAATTCAAATATTCTGTATTATCAAGTTCTCAGTAGAGTTCAAATATATTGTCCTCAATTTTCAAGAGATCAGGGGTAAATTTCATTACCTTTCAGTTACTTAATTAAAACAACGAGCAGAATACCATTCAAATCAAGGATTCTCTCTTATCAAATGATGTAATGATGTAGCTTTGTGTGCTTTATATTCGAAAATTTAATGGAAATTGACAATGTATTTGAAATCTTCGCTCTTTGCACTTATAATATTAGACATTAAAACGTTGTTGCTTTGATTTTGTCACTTAATTGCGTAATATTATCCCTGCATTGCCTAATTCATTTAAATTTACTTGAAATTAGTATCATTAAATGAATAAATTTTTTTACGGCACTATATCAACCAGTTTATACGCATTAAACTGAACACAACATGACAAATTGGAATTGTTGTTAAACAAACAAAACAATCATCATCATCATCATTGTTATTATCATCGACAACGTCATTATTATTGTTATTGCTCTCAACAGCATGTCAACAAGAAAACCAACAACATATTATCTAACGGAACAACATTGTATTGGTATTGTAGTAATTTCTCACACAGAGAAGAAGAGTAACGAAAAAAGAGCAATAATAAATATAACGTTAGTAAATAACGGTAAAACATTGTTGTAATTCTTTAAGAAAAGCACAGGAAAAAAAGGAATTTTGAAAACCACTTGATTGGGTGTGCGTGAGTGCCATTTTGACATGTGTATTGAAACTAGAGTTGCCATTTGTTTTTTTTATTATTTTGACTAAAATTGATTATTTTGTCTTTAAATGTGGAGTTGCTTCAACCCTCATTTGTTCTTAAAATAATAAAAAGAAATCTGGACAACTAGATATGTCCTAACCACTTCGCGCTGTTGCTGTTGCCAGAAATGCTAAACGTGTTTAAACTAGTGGCCGAACCACTTAGATTGTACTAAGTCCATTGATGGGGAGTATTGAGAAAGCTCTGACTTACCAAAAAAAACGCACAGTCTAATAACTTTGGCTAACGCGAAGGGCGCTTTCCACAAAGCTATATTCAGTAACTATTATAACGGCTCTCGGTAAATTTACCAGACCCCAGAAACAAGTACATTACAGAACTTTCGACCAAAAGGATCAATACTTTAATTAGGGCACAGATAGGGCAAAGATGTAAAAATTATTACTGCCTCCATTGGAGCGTCTCATATGGTTTGGAAAGTGAATAGAGAGGCACACTGCAAGGTGAATTTTCTTACAGCGGACTTGCAGGGGAAAAAAAAACGTTGCAGTTGATTTGGCCATTACGGTCCGGAAATCATTGTATGGTAGGTATGGGGTCTAAGGTTTCGATTCGCCGTACTGCGTTGGACTGCGGTGAAATCAACATTGTCTTTACAATATTCGCGTTTTGCGGACGATAGAGAGAGCATGCATTATCCCCTGATTACCAGTGCACTCCACTTCAAGAGCTTTGAAGTGGGGCTGCCACGCCCACCTTTGTCCAAAAACGTCGGAATTTCTTTGGGAAATTTCAGATCTTTAAAAGGTAACTCTTATAGGGATTTATTGTCTGAAATTGCATTTCTGGTAAATTGGATAAGGTAAAAAGCTGCGACAGGGCTTTAAAGGGATATTTCGGATATTTCAAAGATAGTTTATTAATAACTTTAGTATTGGATTCAGGACTTAGAAATATCGTTGGAAATTGCATTGCTAATAAACTGGTTAGGTTACAGGGCTTAGCTTCAGTCATATTAGATATTCTACGCTATTTTTACAGAGAGGGGCTCGCTCCACTTCGTTGAGAGCAATATGGTAAGAGTAGTCTAGTGTTGGCTTATTAAACGTTCAAACCCCACATCACACATCTCCAACAAAAACACTAAAAAAACAATATCTCTTAGGCGACTTACTCTGGGTAGGTCCCGCTACTTTTGTATAAAATTAACTCACAATATGAGAAGATAAGACGTAATCCTGACTGAAGGCTTATAAAAACTAATTATGTCAGACAAGAAGAGGACGATTCACTTCTCTTGGGCAACCACGTTCTTGGAGGATATACCGATAGACTTGGCATTCCATGGAATGATTTATGCAGCGCTCTGCAATAGCCTTTGCAATAACGTGATGTATTCTTCTATTCAGATCGGTTGGGCCTGCTAAATGCCGGCCAAAGTGGGCAGAAGACAAAGCTAGTTCGATCAGCAGAGTGTAGATGATAAGCGCGTAAAAACTAACTCTATGCTGATTATCTTTGAAACGAAGTTAAGGAAAATGTAGTTCGCATATTTAGCGAAAAATTAATTGTTGTTACAGCAAAGCAATGCACCAGTCCTGTCGTGTACTACTGGTGCAAAGAATTGGCATTCTATTTAAAGGCGCTCTGAAGAAGTTTATCAACAAAATCCATTGTTTGAGAGAAATTGTTAAGTTTTTCCATTTTTCTTTTTTTATCGTAACACGGTAATCGAACATTTTTCCATTTTGTTCAATGCATTCTTTGCAAAATAAAATTCATTCAATTGCCTTGTGTTGCTTTGCATATCCTATTTAAGGATTTACTTGTTAAGGCAATACTTGTTAAATGGAATTGCAAATATTTTCTCATCTTTCGTTTGTTATTCTTAACGAAACTCTTGGAATTTCCTATCAATCTTAAGGCATTTTTCTTTTGTATTTTTTGTTTCTTGCAACTGTTTTCTTTACTTAGAGTTTTCCTTTTAGAAAAATAAAATGTTAGAAGATGTCCTTATTATTACTTCAGTTGAAAATAATTGTCAACAATTTAATTGAAAGATTTTAATTGAATAATGACTGTTGAAATGTTAATTGTTGTTTAAAGAATTTTAATCTTAAATGTCATTACAATCCTTCAGTCAGGACTACAACCTAGCTTGTGACATCACTTGTGTTGTGTGTGCTAATTTCATGCATGAGTGACGGTACCTACAGTTTAAAAAGTCGATTCTGAAAGACAGATTTTCTGCGAAACTTTTTCATGACAATTTTTATTCACTTCGTTTGGAAATGTCTGGGGTTTGAACCGTGACCCCATGTCTCAAAAGCCAACACACTACCTACTAGACTACGGCGACTACTAACTAAATACTGTGCAAAAATATTTGTTAGATCGGCTAATTGCCTTAATGCCCTCATATGTAATTGAAAGCGGATAATAATACAACCGGGAAACTGTAGGGCTGACGAGCCCGCCAGAGCTGGCGCACTCCTTCCGAAATCCTCTTCAATCGACGTAGGTATGCCACTTGCCCCGGTCAATTTGGCCATTGCGCGGAGATTCGTTGGAGACGCCAAGCTATCCTGGATAAATGAGGAGTCCTGCTCCACCGCTAGGCTCACCTGGTCCCTGATGGATAGAAGGCGTACCAACTTGGACTTAATTGGACTTGCTCGTGGCATTATCTCAATCACAGAGGCCATACTTACAGGTCATTGTGTTATGGGTAGATAAGCGGAAAGGATGCGGCTCCCATTCAACGATTTTTGCTGCGGGTGTGCAGATCCGTTGAGGAAGAGGAGACTGTTATCCACTTCCTTTGTCACTGACCATCTCTTCCTAGGAGCAGATATAGGTTATTTTCTATTGATGTTAAGGATATTGCCTCGTTTTTCAAACTTACTGGCTGGTTTTCCAGCGTAGGGTAATCGTGATTTGTTGTGCAGCCCTTGCGCTGACCAACTTTTTCCTCTCCAGGGGCTTTGGTAGAACTTGGTCAGTACAGAGACTGCGTTTACCTGTGGCATCACAACGGGGTGCTTTTGTTGTGCAGCCCTTGCGTTGACCAACTGTTTCCTCTTCCCTGGATTTGGTAGAATTTGGTCAGTACAGAGACTGCGTTTACCTGTGGCGTTACAACAGACCATTATGCGTGCTCAGATGAGCTTTTTGATATCAAAAGTTACCACTCCGACTTAACCTAACCTAATAGTACAACTTTATATAGGATTAGCCAAATATTATGAATACGTTGCCTATAATACATCTTTTGTAGTAGGGTCTACTAAGCTATGGTGGAGAGCTATACTCTATTGAAAGCTTAAATTTTGTCGCAGGCTGGAAATAGTACAGATTGGCAGCTGGCAATGACTGTCAGATAGTCAGGTAGTTATGGCGTGACTACTGGCTTTAATGCATTTATTGCAAGTGGGACATACTAGACTACGACAACTTCGTGTGCCTATACTCTCTTGAAAACTTAAATTTCGTCGCGATACTAAGCAGGCTACGAATAGTATAGATTGGCAGCTGGGTATGACTGTCAGGTTGTCAGAGAGTTATGGCGTTGCTACTGGCTTTAATGCTTCAATTGTAAGTGGGACCTACTAGACTGCGGCATATACTCTCTTGAAAAATTAAAGTTAGTCGTGATACTAGGCAGTATCATGGCAATGTTGTGTCAGATAGTCAGGTAGTTTTGGCAGAACTACTGTCGAGACGCATAAGTTCTCTGATCAATATGAATATGGCCTCCCATTAGCGATGAGGATGAAGAGGATAGTGTAGTGAAGTGTAACAAATCCAACGAGTATCGTTCAATAGCATACGTACTCAACTCAATAGCAAATGTTAAATTATTTTTTCTATTTCTATCTCTTTATTGCTATTATTTTTTTTTGTCTTGTGACTCTCATTTATTGTCAGAAGTAAACACAACAATTCGAGAGGAAAATAAATAAAAACAAAGAAAGCTTTCAGTCTGTGTAAGTGCAAGTGTTTGAATTAAAGGATGTTAAACGGTCTTAGCTAGGAGGGTGAAATGTGAGAAATTGTTAACGTTTAACTGATGGAATATCCAACTGATTACACATTTTTGTTATTTATTTTTAATGGCTTTTACGTTCTGTTTTATTAGCTTTTTCACTTGATGGTTATCAATAAAAGTCTTTGTCTCTCTTCTGTTTTTTTTTCTCTATTATTATGGATGGTTAAAGTGCATTCCGTAAGCGGAATGTGCTTATGGTTAGAGTCGTGCTAAGCTATTCATGCTCAATATAAACTAGAAGAATACAGGGAAGTGTGGAGAGAGTGAAGTGGGTCATTAGTAGGAACAAAATGGTCTCCAAGAGGTTTGTCTGCTGGAAATATATTGCAAGTTTGTCCAACATTGTTGTAAAGCATCACTGCGCAGTTTAATCTTGGTGTGTGCCGCTGGATTTGGTAAGTAATAAGCCAACACACTACCTACTAGACTACGGCGACGGTGTGCCAAGGGCAGTTTATAGATATTTCAGTACCGTATTTGGAGGCCGTTTTCTGTAAGAAATTCAATTTTTCACGTTGTGACATGTGAACAAGACTTCACTAGTTAAACTTAGTCGTTAAGGCGAATCATAGCTAAAGGATTCATGGTGAGATTCAGATCATATCGCTGAATTTACGACAGCGTTGAATAATGGGGAAGAATAAAAAATGCCTTTTGTCATGGCTATACACCAAACACATTTTCACCCATTCAATTTCACAATCAATGAATTAAAGTTCGAATTGTAAAATTTAACCTACTTGGAGTATTTTTTTTTACTTGAATTAAGCCCAACTTGAAAAATGACTCTTTCCGAAAATACATTTGTTAAAAATGTAGTGATAAGGGGGGTCTTCCCCCAATAAGTATTTCAAAGATCAAAACTATTTTTATAATAAAGCCCTCAAATATTCCCAGGAATAAATTATCAAGTGACAGTGGCAGTAGTCTGATAGGTAGTGTATTGCTTTATTGGACATGAGACCATGATTCATGAAAACGAAATACGAAAAAATATTTCTTAGGCGACTGCCCTAAGCAGATTTCTGGCAAAAAATCTGAGAATAAATAAAATTGTCTTGCAAAGTTTCTTAGAAATCTGTCTTTCAGAGTAGACTTTTAATACAACATGGATGGTATGAGAAGATAGGTCGTAATCCTGACTGAAGGATTGTAATGATCATGGCTTTAGAATACTAACGATAAGGTGGGCTATATGCATGAAGACTATGGTTTTTAAGAGCATTAATTCGTAGTAGTTCAATAGGCATTTGGGGAATGCTGGAGTGTGTGGTAAGCCTACAAACTTTTCAACCCTATCGTTATATGCAAGAAGCCATATGAGCTCAATAGTGACGTGTTTGAATAGTGGATGATTTTTGCGTTTATTTGTAGTGTTTTTGTGAGTTTTATCAGCACGGTCTTTCTTCCATTTTGCTTTGGGTCCCTAACGAATGCCCCTGTTAGACTGAATAGCTCTTGTCATAAGGCTGTTTCTGGAGAAATGTTCGATTTTCTATTTTTTCTTTGTTTTTGTTTTTGGGTTACCCTATTGAATTATTATTTTTTGGTTGCCCTGCTCAAAAAGCTATTAAAATCTCATATCGTAATGAAAATGCATTAACATTAATAAACAATAATTTGCTTTTATTACAGTGCAGTAAAAAAAAAATTCTTCAGTTTAAATTCGCATTTCAAAATGATTTGTTTAAAGAGCAAAAATAAACATTATTCTAACAGGCATCATTCAATTAAACTTTTTTTTTTAAATTAAATCATCAATTATTTTTAACTGAAGTACTGTGTATTAAAAATTAAAGTTAAATTTCATTTTAAAAAAGGAAGTAAAGAGAAGTAAAAATAAAAAATACGACTGCAAAACGCCTTAAGAGTGAAAGGAAATTCTTGGAGATTCGTTAAGAATAACAATCAGTAGCAGAAACAATATTTGCAATTCCTGTTTGAAAAGCATTGCGTTAACAAGCAAATCCTTAAAAAGGATATGCACAAAGCAACGCGAGGCAATTGAATGAATTTTATTTTGCAAAGAATGCATTGAACAAAATGGAAAAAAAGAAGGTTCGATTATCGTGTTACGTTGGAAACAATGGATTTTATCGACAAAATTCTTATGCATGTACTAAATAAATGCAAAAATGTTTCTGATTTTTTTAAGTTAATAAAGATATTTTAAAATTATTTAAAAATTTTTTTGTTTGCTTAAGTGAAGCGTAAGAGTTCAAACCCCAAGTCCGAAATCTCCTATAAAACGCAGTATAAAAAAATAATTCTTCGGCGATTTCCTGTCAGCAAATTTCATTGGAAAATTTCTCAAAAATCTGTAGTTCGGATTCGACTTTATACCGTGGGTCCCGCCACTCATGAATGAAATTAACACACACACCATAAGTGATGTAAAAAACTAGGTCGTAATCCCTGACTCAAGGGTTGTAATGACCTGCCTGAACAGTGCAGTGACTTACTAGCGGAGGTCATGGCTGTTTGTAAAATTCCACGTTTTGTTGGGAAATGGACTTTTTCTTTAAAAATTTTTAATTTACTAAGGCAAGCAGGATGTGATAAAGTCCCAAACGAAAATCAACTGGATGTCCGTAGTCATCCCTGAACTTTAGGGATTTTTCAGGGCATAAGAATTACTGTCTTATTTACTTACTCAATTCGTCAGGACTAGTCTATTAGAGTCGGTAATATCCATGAGGATTATCCAGTTTATCGTCAACTTTGAACGGCAAATTTGAAAAGCTTTTCGTGGCAGTTTTATGTAAATTCCGATTATTCCACAGAGAGACTTAACTTCATTGGCAGCGGAAAGGTACGTACAATATTATTAGAAGCAGTGAAAGTTGTATGGATAAGAAGAAGACTTGTTGTCTTCTGTCTTTACACATCACACACACATTTTGCTCCTCATGAACAACTGGCCTAGCTGTGGAGAAGTGCCATGAAGCTTCAGAAGTTCTTAAGCTTTCTGTCTTTCTTGACTGAACTTTTCAATATGAATGTTACTGCAATAGCATGATTTACTCTAGAGTGTGGGCAGTTTGCTATAGGAAATGTTGGATTACCGGGTCGGTTATTAAGTGGGGTATTATAATGGGTCCGCCACTTAACCTAATCATTTAGTAGATTAAAAAGAATACGATTTTGTTAAAAAAGTTCCTCACCATAACGCCTGAAACAATAACCAGAACATTTTCAAAGAGCGCATTGGCCCTAGGCAGAAGGCAATCTTATCATCCTGCTTAGTTGGAAAACTTTGATAAATGAAACTGAAGCAAGGCAAAGTGGAATCGACTCTAATTAATACTGGATAAATGATAATCAGCCCTGGGAAATTATTACTTTTGAAGGATTTTGTTTTTGGCTTCCAATATTTGTACGACACTGAGCGAATATAGTGTTGTTTTCGATAGGTATAGCATGGGAAACTAGGTTGTAATCCCGGCTAAAAATTTTTTAATAACTAACTAAGTAAGTAATAGCTTCTGCTCATGTGTGAGGGAAGTTGGATGTTACAGCACTTCAAAACAAACGTCATCGGGTGACAGAACATGTAAAGATCTGGGCGTGGTGACTAAGGGAACTGGCCGATTTCATACGGAGATGGGGGTGCTTCAAACCCACCGCTAACGGATCATAAGAAGCGGGCTTACCTTATAATGGGTAACACCATGGGTCATATGGACTACCGAGTGAACTCGCCTGTGAAGGGCAAGTTAATTGCTAAACTAACACCAACTGGGTGTTATAAATTCGGCTTTGTTTCCTGCTTAGAAGAGGTCCCTCCTACAGGGGGTTTCTCGGAGAAGTTTCTGATCGATTTCTATTTGTGTGTTTAGCAAAGGTCCATGCTATAGGGAGATGATGCTATCGGAGTTGTTGTTGATCGATTTCCAATTGATTTCTCTTTTTTATCTTTATTTGATCTAGATGATTATAAAGGCATTGCCATCCGTTCATTTTGAAGCATCTTGTCTGCTTAGTAGAGATCCCTGCTATAGGGAGTGTCCCGAAGATGTTATTCACCGATTTCTCGTTGGTTTAGTTGGTTATACAGGCATTGGCTATCTTCTCTATATTCCACAGGAATTTACGAAATTTAAGTGTTGTATTGCTAAGCCACTCGTGGCGTATGCGTAATACTTAAATTTAAATGGAAATTTTTATTTCTTCTTCTTCTTCTTTTTTACAATTCAAATGCGAGCGATAATTAATTTTTCATTATGCTGTTAATGTGCAACATCTGCTGCTATGCCTTTCCAGTATTTTTTATGGCATACAACTTACTGGCTAAACTTTCCATAAAAGTTAATTGCCAAGTGGGTTATGATTATGATGCTGATGATGCTGATGATGCTAATGATGCCAATGAATGATGTATTGTTTCAGTTTTAATGATTAACGCTTATAAAACATATTTTTTCTTATTATGGGAATATATTATTAGGTTTTATTATTTCATTTCCATTTTTCTAGATTTTATACAACCTTTTAATTGCTAATATTCAACAGCCTTAGCCTTATTAAATAGCCAATTTAATAAGGCCTTTAAGAGAATTGAAGCAAAACAAAACAAAAAGAACAAAAAATCATCATCTTTTTTCAATAAACGAAATTATTTTTCTTGTCTTCTAATCAAAAAGGTGAAAAGTTTTCTGATGACGGCAACACAGAGAGAATAACATTTTATTCTGAAGGTTGATTTGGAAGAAAAATTCTTTTCAAAGAAACAAAAAAAGAAAAAAAAAACAGAAAGAGAAAGTGAGTTGTATGGCATGTTGTATCGCATTAAAAATAAATACAATGTCTGTCTGCAATTGTTTTTTCTTTTTTTTTTTTTGTTTGCTGAACCCCAATAATGCCATCGGCAAATAAATATTGAGTTTCATACATTAGAACATTAGAGAGACAGAGAGAGAGAGAGAGAGAAAACAAGCTAGACTAACTGATTGATTGAGCTTCTATTTTAAGAATGAACAACTGTCTGGCAGATAAGAATGTACAAAACAAAACTTTGAAGAAATTGAAAGTTAAGGCAAGCTTTAAGACAATCAAGATAATGATATTTCTTCTGTGACTTTCTCTCCGCGGCAAAAAATTTGCGAGTAAATTATAATTGCCATGAAAACTTTCTCGAAAATCTGTCGTTCGAAATCGTCTTTAAGCTGTAGGTCTCTTCATTCACGTATAAAATTAACGCACCCTACATAAGTGGTGTGAGAAACTAGGTTCATACTCCTGACTGAAGGATTGTAATGATCAATTATGTATGAGATCGGCAGCTATCAATTGGTGTTACAGTGGCCTTAAAACCGGTTAAATCTAATTAAGGTTCCTAGACTCCAGATGTGGGTTAATATATCAAAAAGCTTTTGTATTTCATACTTTTTTCTATTTGTTGATAAGAGAGCAAGCGTGGGAATGGGAGATCGTCTTATCCTTTCTTTAAAAATTTAAAAATTATGCAGAATACGTGGAGGTGTGATCTGATTCACCATTTCACTATTAAATCTGTTTGTTTGGTGTAATTTACACGCTAACGACAGTATCCGTATGGTCTTTGAGTACGGAACTGCTGCTACATGGCGAATGGAACAGTGCTGACTGATCTGTTGTTTTCAAAACGTAATCAGCTAAACTTCAAGGAAATATGGTTGCAACAAACACCACGGCATCTCTTACTGTACAGATCGCTTAACATTCGCTAAATTTCGAAATCAATTTAAAGACAATTTTCTTTCCAGAAGTGATAGTATTTATTGACCCCTTTGTGTAATGCGTTTTAATAACTCTCTCAAAAATCTGCCTTTAAACTGTAGGTCCCATCACTCACAGCTCAAAGAATAAGCATAGCAAATGATGGAAATATTATGACAGCTTATTAGTAATTCTCAACGAATTATTTATTTTCATAGCTTTTGCCAGAAATCTGCCATTTTGCTATAATTCGTTTTGTTCGAGATATCTGAACTGGAGTTCGAACCATATCCTCACGTCTAATAGGCCAACGGAGATTGCCTTTATCAGAATTTTAAAGACACAGCGACTTATCGGAAACCCTATTTACAATGGGATAATTGTCCTCTCAAAGCAGTTGTTTTATCCGGAATAAACCAAAAGGTGAAAAACGGTAATTCGAAGGCAAAATATGTTGGTCCTCGCCACGATAGGTTCGTTCTTTATTATTATTATCAACAAGTGGAGATCATTCAATAAAACTGCTTTGAATAGCAATGCTAGTAGTAAATGCATTCAGCTAGTTCTACCACTTCAAGGTGTGTTCCCTAAATACATGCACCTTAGAAAAGCAGAGTTGTAGAGTTTGGGGCAACGGCTAATATTCAGAAAACTTCAATTTGACAACCATTTGCGAACATTTTCAGTTGTTGTTGTTCTTTCGCGGCATTTAATAGAATCTTTGAGACAATATTGAGAATTTTAAGCGTGTGGTCAAAAGTGTAGGTCTGACGACAAAGACCAAGGCCATTAGAGCACATATACACCCTAATAATTTTAATTGCCTGACTAGAGTAATCACATCCGAACGCAAATCTGCTGTAGACGTGAATATATATGAATATGTTGATATTGAAAAGACATTGAAATCGAACCCAAAATCTGATGTGTTTTTTAGTTGTGCTAGAACTTTGCCTTGATATCTGTCAGTGAGTCAACTATCACAGCTTTTTTTTTAACATGACATTTGTGGAAAAAATCTTGAAAATATTGTTTCAAAATAGAACCTTTTTTTTAAATACGCCATTTATTTAAACAAATATTTTTTAAATTAAATAAACAATAGTGTTGTGTTTTGCCTCAATTTGTTTGTTAACAAATTCAATAGAATTTCCTAAAACTTCGAAACAGATTCGCTTCTTGTTTCACAAGTATAAAGAGCCACGACTATCGTTATGCTATGCTCAGTTCAATTCTATTTTAAAAGTGTCAACATGCGTTTTCAATTCTTTATTTTGATCGCTTTATTTTTGGTGACAATTGCTTTCGTTAAAGCAGCCCCTGCTGAGGAGGCTGGTTTAGAAGCTGGCGTAGAAGAAATTATTGAAGTTGATGGTTCAGAACCTATTGTTGACTTGGAATCCGATGGAGAGGCGGTAGAAGGTGATAATGATGACGATCTGGACGTAGTTGTAGTAGAAGATGTTGAAAATGATGATGATGGAGAAGAAAATGTACCAGAAGTAGAAGATGATGAGGAAGTAAGTGTAATTGAGGATGAAGATGAAGGTAATGACGATGATGATGACGGCAGCAGCAGTGATGAGGACATTAGCCAAGCTAATCCCAAATCTTTGGACTCTGATGAATCTGATTCGCAACTTAAACCTCAAGCAAGACCATTGCCTGAAGCTCTACGTCAACAGCACTAAAAATAATTCGAAACAAATATCTAAACCAAAGCTGAGGCTAACCATATCACTATACAGACTTGTAGAGACCATAGTATAATACCTTGAATAAACGATACACATGTGCAAATAATTTTAAGATGGCCCAAAATGATTTGTTTTAAGTTTAACTAAATAAAGTACAAAAAAAAATTAAATCTTATGAAAATTCGATTGGCTCGTTTATCAGATTCATTTTAGGTTCATGGGTTAAAGAAAAATATCTAAACTGACGCCTGGCTCAAGAGTTCAAACCCCTCACTTTAACAATTTGAAAAAAAAAAAAATTTAAAAATATTTCTGTAGGCGACATCCCCTCAGCATTGTTCTGGCAAAAACTCTAAGAGTAAATAAAAGTGACATTAAAAGTTTCCCAAAATCTATCGTTTCGATTTGACGGTAATCTGTAGGTCTCACCATTCGTAGATAATAATAAAATACACAACTTGGGTGCTGCGAGAAGTTAGGTTGTAATCCTGGCTAAAGGGTTGTAATGACCAATGAAGTAAGTACGCCTGGCCCCGTGTTGAGCAGCCTGTGATTCGTCAACATATCGGTAATGCAATATCAACTACTTTGTGAAAGCGTTATGCTTAAAGGAGAAACGAGAATAAAGGAAATACAATCTGCCGTAGATTTCGAGATAAGAAATTTGAAAGCCCTATTTGAAATATGGACTTGCTAGGATTCTGGGGAGACATAGACATAACCAGGTCAAATATACGGTTCTTCATAACTTCCTGAATAGGATATTTGATTTTAGAATTTCAAATATGAACTATTAGCCTAAAGATCCGCTGCGAGAGTACTCGATGGGGTCTTTACAGATTGTTCTAATGGTTGCAGAATGCTGGACAGACTAGACTGTCGTATATTTTGATATTAAACTTCAGTATAGCGGCGTAATGCCGGAGTGGTATTTTTTTATTCCAACAGCTAGAATTTAATTCTATTTGTAATGAACTTCACCTTGACCCTCCTCTTGTACATGAATTACGAAAATTTCTTATGGAAAGATCAGATTTTGCAAAGATAGCTCTTATGTGAGTTCTAGAATATCGGAATATCGTCGAACATTGCATTGCTAATGAACTGGCCTGGGTTCGACATTTTCTAGAGCATATGTGTTCCGATTGCCAAGGTTGAATTAAATAATCTCCGTGCAGAAAGGTGGTACGTAGACAATATTGTTAGATTCTGCTGGACATGTAGGTATATGAAGAGGACTGACTCCCCGTTTGGCTTTAAATCACATGGTTTTTCATCGCAAAATTGTCAGATTAGCCTCCTTGAGTTTAATTTTATATTTCGAAACTTGAAAAAAAGGCTGGGTGGTGAAAGATTTGTTAACAGTGGAACAGTAGAGTCTATGAATTTAAGAAGCTCGACAGTTCTTATGACCTGGGTATTGAAACTATTGAATACGAACAGGAAGTGTTTAAGCAAAGGAGAATTTGTTGTGAAAAATGCCACAAATTTGTTGTGTTTAGTGTGTTAGATTGAAAAAATATTTCTTCGGCAACTACCTCTCAGCAAATTTCTGGCAAAAAATCGGAGAGTAAGTAAAAAACTGCCATGACAAAATCTCTCAAAAATCTACCGTTCGGAATTGACTTTCAACTGTAGATCTGGCCACTCATGTAGTGTGAGAAGCAATGTCGTAATAATGATTGAAAAGTTGTAGTGGCTATCAGGACCAATTAAATAAATAAGAAGTAAACCTATTCACTTAAAATTGTTGGATTTTATGTTATTGTGTTAGCCAAGATATGAATATGAATTCTTGTGCCTTGAAAAACATAAAATTTTAGTTTGAAAATGATTTTTTTTTTTTGGAAAACGGAATTAAATTTCTTATTTATTTGTGTTTAAATAAAAGAAAAAAAAGAAAGAAACACTTGTTTAAATATCTTCAATTCAATTATTTGTCACTCGTATTTATTTAAAATAATAAACAAATGGAAAAAAGAAATAAAAAAAATTATTTTTTTTCGATAGCAGATACCGACAATACACTCTATCAAGTGTAAACATGTTTCTCAAACTGCTGCATCCCCCGACCTTGCATCGACATTGAACAGACGATAACGATAATCGATTTTCGATTGATATGAACAACAGGCGAACATCCAGCATAAAGCCGTTGCCATCAAAATTTCATAGTGTAATCTGATATGCGAATAAATTGATTAACTTGCACATTGCTCTGTTGGTCTGTCACAATGTCTGCTGAGTACTGCAACGCTGAATTAAAGAAATTGTAGGATAAAATCCAATTTCAAATATTGAATGATGATTTAAAAAAAAACCTTGCAACAAATAAATATACTCTCAACAGTATGTTCGAATATGTTTATTAAATCAGTGATACGAACAAAAAACAAAAAAAAAGTGTGACCATGGCAACAAAGCAATAGACTTTATCGAATTCCAAAAGATGGTTTATAAAGGTCATGGTTACACATTATTACAGGGTGTTATATGTTGCATTGCATAAAAATAATTAAATCCTTGCAGGCATCATAAAACGTATAGTTTACAGCCAAATAAATGAGGTTAAGATGAAACTTATGAGATAAACAATCTATTCCTCAGGCAGAGTGACGAGTGGTGATGATAAAAGACAACCTCAGACTTTTGATTCGTACTTACTGCCTATACAATTGGTTCCATCTGAAGAGGAAACTAAATCCCACAAATGGCCTACAAGAAATTAAATTAAGTTCTATCACAGCCACACATACATACCTAAATGCCCATTACAACCTCACAGTCGGGGGGGTTACGACCTAGCTTCTCTTACTACCTACAGTTTAAAGTCGACTCCGAATGAAAAATGTTTTGAGAAACTTTTCCATGGCAATTTGATTTACTCGCAGAGTTTATGCCAGACATCTGTTGAGAGGAAGTCTCCTAAGAACTATTTTTTCTCAGTTCCTTTTTGCTGAAGATGTCCGATCTGGGGCATGAACCGAAGCCTAACATATGATAAGCCAACATGTTACCAATGGCCACTTCATAAAAATATAATTCAAATATTTCAACGCGAAAGAGATTCTCACCTATGAAGACAATGAATATCATGCTTACGGCGTCCAAGCAGTGCCATTTCAAGAAATAGATTAGAATATAATGAGTATCCTCCCCTTTACATAAGGTTTTATCTCTAGGCAAACGGATTCATTAAACCTATCATTGTAGTACCTGTTGTAGCAGAACAATCGCCTGCTTAGCTGGAAAAGAGGCATCTGTTGCCGTTATTCTCAAAAATGTTCACCCAGTCTATCAGACGATTTGGTGAGAGCAAGGTTGTGGCTCTAGAGTTTTCTAAAATATTGATAGGAGTATGGCACGATGCATGGGTTATTGCTTTTAGGGTTGGTAGCCACTTCTTACTATTTATTTCGAGACATCTCAGGGTCTGCACTATACGATTTGTTATAGATGGAATTCTATTTTAAAAATTCAGACTAAATTTATGGGTAGTGCAGACGCCTATGGTAAAAAGATTGGTCTTCACATTCCGTCAATTGTGTGCCGTAGCCTTAACTTGGGGGAATAAATCTTCAAGTGGGAAACTTCTCTAAGCAAGGCTCATAACTCCTTGAGGGGGCAGCCACTTCTAGCTATCTACCTATGGATACCAAAAGGTTCTAATTTTTCTTCAACTCTATTACTAGACATGACTTATTGGCCATTACAACCCATTAATTAATGGCCATTACAACCCTTCAGTTAGAATTACAACTTTGCTTCCCACTCCAGCGATGTGCATGTGTGCACATGAGAGGCGGGCGGGACAATTTAACGGCAATCCCGAACGACAGATATTGAGAAATTTTCCATGGCAATTTTTATTTACTCTCAGAGTTTCTGCCAGAAAACTGCGGAGAGGAAGACGCCAACAGAATTTTTTTTTTTGCTTATTTCTGAGGCTGAGTTTTGAATCACGGGATCACGTGTAATAAGTCAATATACAACCTACTTGGTTGTGGCTACTTTCATAATGACTTAATGCTCTTGGTGTTGTGGGCACGAGAATTCAATGCGATGATGGCAGGAATCTGTATATTCCTTAAGAATCAGAGAAAACTTTCAAGTGCCCTGGTTTTCTAAGATGTTGGCGAAGATATGTAGGAATTCACTTCTGATCTTTTTACTGATTACACCTCTTATGCAAACTAAACACAGTTTCAACAACATGAGTCGGTAGTTCGAACTTTATTTTGAGCTTTCCTGATTGGAAACAGGCGCTTATTAATGAAAGTAGAGTATCCAACCCTATTGACACTTTCTATCACCGTCACACCGTGGCTTAGATTTTACAAGTTTACCGCTACATCAACTCGGGGTAATCAAAAGGAAGTGTTGCAGAACATCACAAATTTTTACTTTATAGGACGAATTCGTACGTTAGCGTACAATTGGCCGGCCAGTGGAAGGGTGCAGGGATGTTTCCCAATTCAAATCAAATATTTATTACTTTCTTCCCGATACAATATATTTTCCTAATCACAACACAATACACTGTATGAATAGGAGCCATCCCCTAAGAGCAAAAAATTGTAGAGTGCTCCAGACAGTCGGATATTGCGAGAAAAAATTTTCTTATGGTCACAAAAATTATTTTGTAATTCAAAAACAGTAAAACAATACAGACAAATGTATGAACATACATGAGAGTGTACAGTGTACAGTCATGTTGTACGTAATTGGGACAGTTCAAAAAAAGTTTTGAAGTTTTTACAACAAAATTTAAACAAAAAGTATAAACGGTTTTAAACTAATACTACGTAAATAATAATAATTTTTTAGAACACTTACCAATATTTTTCGCCAATACTGTAATCAGATTTAATGCCATTTTATTATCGACAAATATTGATTGAGTATCACCCTGATGCTAATGCTGATAATGATGATGACGATGATGTTGTTGATGATGACGATGACTATTAGTAAAGCAAATTGTTTAGTTGTTCGAAAAGCATGTGATGAAATCCAATTTGTCCTCTGTGATCCCAATTGCATTAAACTGAAAGTAAACAATTTAAAAAATAATTTATTTATTTATTTCTGTGGTCATTATTAATTTATGGTGTGATAAAATATAAATGAAATAATTTAGAGAAGAAAGAGAATGCGATAGAGAACATTTTCAATTTAATTTTCAATTGAAATTGTTAGGTCATATGAAATTGTGTTTCTATTACCACTAATGCGGAGAGATAATTCGGTTATAACCTTAATTTAAGAGGATAAAATTAAACACAGTAATACAAAAGATAAGAAATAATATTTTTAAGTAAGAAGCTGATTGATAAAAGAAGTGAAGACCAACTACTTTAAAATCTAACAAAGATAATACAATATGTTGTTCAGCGTCTAGTCAAACTATCTACTCAGAAATATGCAACATAATCCTCTAAAATTCGTTCCCTGGGTGCTCTTTGAGCATCAATCACCGAAAGGAGGAGATATTTATGTCTCACCGTTCATATCGAGTTTTATTGAGGATCCCTTCTATCTCCAACTTCCTTTAACTACTCAACTGATTGGCAGAAGTTCAGGAACTTCTTTCTCTAACGGACTCGTAAGATATGGATCCAACAGGACAAGTTTCCATTTTACAGCCAACATAATCTGTCCTGTACACATCAATTCGTGTAGTTATTTGATAATTTTCGGACTAATTTTTCTCTTTTCGAAACAAAACCCATCACAGGGTAAAGAAAGGATTTTTGATAGAAGACTGGTGACCACAAGTCGGCATATCGTTGCAGATGTCAGAGCTTGGTTTTGAGTCGTTGAGCTTTCGTCTAGTAAGTCATCACACAACCTACTAGGCTACTGCGACTTGCATCTTGGCTTAAATACATACATAATTGGTAATTACAACCATTCAGTCAAGATTATGTTCTAGCTTCTGAGTGGCGGGACCTACAGTTTAAATTGGATCTAAACAACAGATTTTTGAGAAACTTTTTATGGCAATTTTATTTTCTCTCAGAGTTTTTTTTCATGAAAACTGCTGAGAGACAGTCGCCGTAGTAAAATGTTTTCATATTTCATTTCGTTGGAGATGTCGAACCCGTTTTGGACGTTTAGCTTGTTTGAAATTAGTCAAGAATGAGCCCTTTTGGCTGTCAAGAGCTACTTATTCATGCAGACTGATATTTTTCTTCCGATAACGTAGGCCAGTAGGTAGTATGTTGGCTTATCACTACGGATTACGCTTCAGCTTCTCATATTACCCATGTTATGTGTGTTAATGTTATCCATACGTGGTGGCACCTAGAGTTTAAAGCCGAATGCGAAGAACAAAAGTTTTTGAAAAACTTTTTCATGACAATTTTATATACTCTTGGAACGTTTGTCAGAAATCTGCTGAGAGAAAGTCACCGAAGAAATATTTTTCTTCTCATATCTCGTAATGTTCGAGATGTCTAAGCGAGGACTTCAACCACGCGCCATCCTCCAATAAACCAACACACTTCCTAGTAGACTAGCATACAAGAAGTACATAATTCCCCAAAATTTCCTTGCAAGACTTCTGCATACCATTATGGTAAGTCTGATCTTTCGTGTGATGTGTTCTCTGATATATGAGCGGTCCATACCAATTTGCCTTTCCTTAGCCATCAGAACTCTATCATTTGGATATCCTTGGCTATTGATGCCCACCTTAGATTGTTTTGTGAGGAGTTCATCCACAACTAGGCTTCACATTAAGGGTAAAATGACACTATTCTGTGGGCATCCCCTAGTCTTATCGACAACACTTAGGGAAATCCCCTCTAGGGATAGAATACTTAGAACTTCCCCTGAAAACCTTCTGCATTTCATTATGGCATGTCCCTTATTATTCCATTTCTTGCGTATGATTCCTCAAATCGAATGTATAGGATGTTAAAGGCTCTATAACACTTCTAGCTAATGTTTGATTTGTGATCACATGCCCTATTTCTTCACAATCCTACAATTCCGTATACAAAAGGTAGACTATGGCGACCACAATCACTACGCCATGGCAACGAAGAAGCCACATACGACTCTGTTACTGTTGTGGCAAGTTATAAACAGTTTTTAAGGTTTCTTCGGTTATTCAACGATTCATATTCGTTAATGACGAACGAACTTGTTCTCTGAATGAATGGCTCCTCTGATGAAAGGTATTCTACAGCGGACAACCATTCACAATCGTTAGCTTTGAAATCTCTATTTTTGATAAACAAGATTAATTTAAATTTTAAGAAAAAAGTTGAACTTGAATGAAGAATTTGTCCATGTAGACTTTGCTAGGAAACTCTATGCCTTTGGATATTTTGTAAACGGATTTGTAGAGTTTTAACATTAAATTTAAACAACCGTTTATGTGATAAAACACTTTCATTTCCGGTTAAATTTTTTTTAATTTTTCTTTTTTGCTCTTATTCCATTTACAGTTATAATAAAGTAAAAGCAACGAAGTGAATTAAAGACATCACATCACAAAACGTTTAAGGACTCTCTTACACTTTGCCTAACCGGATAGGACCAAACAGAACATTTAAATAATTTAGTTTTGCTGTTGTTGTTGTTGTTGTTGTTACAGTCCTTCAAAACGAAAACGAATAAGAAGTATAAAACGAAAAAGCAACGTGGTGGCCAGAGGAAACGTAAAAAAAGGAAACGGAACTAAAATTGTAATACAGTGAAGAAAAAAAAGAAAAACCAGAAAAAATCACCAGAAGCAAAAGCAAACCAAAATTTAATTGTCTCTTGTGAGCTGTAAATTTTCCACGTCATGGTCATGGTAAGTTCAGCGGTTTTGGGAGCCGCTGTCGGCAGTGGTTTGGCTTTGATGGTCGCCGTTACTATCGTTATGTATCGCTACTATTTATTGCGTCGTCGTGGCAAAGAATGGGACGAACTGGATCGCTGGGAGGAGACACGCATAATGCGTAAATTACAATTAAAGGTGAGTGAAATCTCTTCTAAAGCCTCTTTTAAAGCAGTTATATGAAAACCAAGTTAACAAAAGGTTAACAACTAAAGTGTTGACATAACAACATTTAAGCCAAATGAAAATTATTTTAAGAAAATTGTGGTTATTGCAAATGACATGTTAATAAACGAACAGTTTTTCTGCCACACACAGCATGTCAAAGGATTGCTAGCAAACAATAAAGGCGGTATATTCCTTGGGAAATTTTAATTTTAAAAAGTCCTGCTGTGACTTAAAAATATGCCACAAAAAAGGTTAACAAGAAATCAAGGAAAGTGAAATTAAATAAGCGAAGAATAAATTAAAAGTTGAATTCAAGAATAAAAGACCACCAGATGACGTTTTTTTAAGACCAACACTTAGGGGATGACTCCTAATCATGCAGTGCAGTGTATTCACTATTCAGGCAAACACAAAATTACAATATATTTCTGGCATGCGAATGTAATTTGGGGTAGTAACGCGAATTTTTTTGCCACGAAATGAAATGTGCGGAAGTATTGCATTGAAAGAGTCACGGATATGGTCTAAGAGGAAGTTCATGATATCGAAAGATATGCTCAAATCCACTTGGACAAAGCACAGATATAGTAATGCTATCTGACAGTCAGAACGCTAGACTGCCAGTTGGCAATCGAATCGATTAAGTAGAGCAAATAGTATTAACCTGTGCATGGTACTAGGTTAAGTGAAAATTCTCAGCAATGAGAAGACAGATGTAGTCGCCATAGTCCAGTAGGTAGTGTGTTGGCTCATTAACCGGATATCATGCCCACAAATATTTATTTGTGTGATACGCCGAGTGTAGTGATATCTTACACGGAAATCTTAAGGAAGTCGGCGTAGTCTAGTATGTAGTGTGTGGACTTATTAGAAGCCAATCCCCATATCTGGCATCTGCTCCCATCAGATTTTTGGCAAATATTCTGAGAACAAATAAAATTGCCACGAAAAGTTTCTCAAAAAAATCTGCCGTTCGGAATCGACTGTAAACTGCAGGTCCCATCACTCATGTATAACAAGAAATCAAGGAAAGTGAAAGAGATTATGTTGTAATCCTGTCTGAAGGATAGTAATGACCAACTACGTATGTATGCATGCATGTATAAAGAAAGTAGGGGAGCAAAAAAAAAACGTAGAAAAGTTGGGTGCATGGGTTCTATTCGAAATATTTACCAAGAAATAATAAAAAAAAAAAAATATTTTATTCCTTTAAACATAAGCAAAAAATACTCAAACGACATTTACATACGAATATGTTCTGTTTGTCAAAAACTTTGCTAGTATTTCTCCATAACTGTTATTTTAAATTTGTCGGAATTTCCACAAATTCTTAATAAACACACGATGCATACACGATATTGGTTGATGTCTTAACTAAACGAAATTTCTTATTGGCACAATGGAAATTAGTTGAGACACATTGTAGCAAGGAAATTTATTCAATATTCAAACCACCTTCAATATCTTTGAATACGGAAAAAATATGGGGAAATTAAGATGTTCGAATAACTAATTTCGAATAACTAATTTTCGAATAACTAATTCCATTCGTACCTAAATATAATCTTAATAAAATAACTTTATATTCAAGTAACTTTTGGAACTGTGTAGATACACAAATAAAAAAAAAAAAAAAAAAAAAAAAAAAAAAAAAAAAAAAAAATTCTTCGAGCCAATGGACCCATCTGTGAAATATTTCAAAACATCGATTTTCAAAGAAGAGTACATTCACTAGAACATCGTAGATGTCCATAGCTTTAGGGGAAGTGCCCAACATTATCTACGTTTATAGCCCTGATAACTCTGATAAAAAATTTACAACCCTGCTATCAGCTTTTTTTCCCATCTAAATACTTCAAATATCGGTACATAAGCCGATGAAGCTTTAGTTGACTGTAGGCGAGAGATGGACAAGGACTAACTCGCTTCTCTATTCTTAAATAGTATGGCTTTTCATCGCACTATCGGTATGCTTAAAGGCTCCAAATTCCAACTAACGACTTCTGCAGGACCTATAGGTCTGAGGAGGAGGAAGAGAGCAGAGCCCTGATCTGACTTATAATTTTCGGACATTGCTGACTGAGGTCTCAAATATAAAGCTTGCTACAATAGTAAGATTTATTTTAGACTCGAGAGAGTTTTCTCTAGAGAATAGTTGACCCCGGATAGAATTAATTCACAATTCGCCTAATTGCTGGCCTAAGTGGAAGTAGAGGGGGTTCGCCTCCTAACTTAACCCTAGACAGAGTGTCTAAAGATTTTCTCAAAAGAGTTGAATTCGAAGTAGCGATCCAACTGACCAATAATGACTCAGTCGTGTTCAATAATAGAAGTTCTGGAAGTCATGTGTCCGTCTGTTCCATCTGTTGCTTGTGAGTTTAAAAGGCACAAGTGCCGTTAAGTATCCTATTAACACAATTAATACATTCTCCTATTTATGCTTTTAGGATTGAGCTTTGGCCACAAGACTCTGGCGACTCTACAG
The DNA here is from genome assembly GCA_005959815.1 of Sarcophaga bullata. Classification (NCBI taxonomy): domain Eukaryota; kingdom Metazoa; phylum Arthropoda; class Insecta; order Diptera; family Sarcophagidae; genus Sarcophaga; species Sarcophaga bullata. Next base: position 72,793 of record QOCX01000206.1, read on the forward strand.
TCTGACCAGTCGGTATTCGTGAAATCAAAGCTTTACTTAGTTCTTCTAAAGAAGTCAATTTTTGGTTTTAGTGAACTTTCTTCTATCGTTTCTTGTAAAAATAATCCTAATTTTTCAAGTTTACCTATAACACCGTTGCCAGTAACATCACGTTGAGCAGGTACCCAACATAATCTCATTTGATAATTCGAGCTAAGGATGCTTAACAGACTATTACACTCCCAGATCAGATGTGATCTAAAAGTACATCCACTCAAATCTTTCAATGCTGACTGATGATTCCCATAAATTATTACACTTGATCTCTTCGGGGCCTTAACAAACGACCTCCTAGAATTTTCGCCTGAAAGACATTACATTTTGATGGAATACTATACGATTGATTCCCTGGTATTGACTACATGGATGAAGATACCAGATTCTGCTTCTGTTCGCCTTTAGTTTTTACATGGCTAGGAAGATGGCCCAAAAAAAAGTATACATACATACATACATACATACATAATTGATCATTACAACCTTTTAGTCACGATTACGACCCAACTTCTCACATGACTTATGTTGTGTATGTTAATTTTATACATGAGTAACGGGACCTACAGTTTAAACTCGACACTGAACGACAGATTTTTGAGAAACATTTTCAGCTTTTTCTTTCAGAGTTTTTGCCAGAAATCTGCTAAGAGGAAGTCGCCCTAGAAATATTTGTAGTCATATTTCGTTTTGTTGGATATATCTGACCTGGTGTTTGAACCGTGGCCTCACTTCAACGCACTACTTACTAGTCTACGGCGACTTCCTTTGAAGAGGAGTATATTCAGAGTTCCCCATAAAATATCTCTACAATCGGTGTAAAGTAAATATTTGTGTGCATGATATCCGTCATTTTGGCAGTCGAACTCACTTGACACTGCCAGCTTAGTATCTTCAGCAATACAGCAATACGGTCTTGCATAGAAGGACTCACTGGATTTGATACACTCGATCTAAATAGGCTTCTCTTCGACCTACTTCATGATATTTATTGAAATTACTTGCGTTAAAATCCCCTTTAAAAATTGTCACTTTATAATCATTACTTTGTGTTTCAATAAATAAAAACTGCATCTCTGAAAAAGATCACCCAAAAAATTTTGTGTTTCTTTAAAGCAAGTCCTTACGAAGTAAACATCAAAAACCGAAAGCCGCCGGCAAATAGTTAAAAAAAACAGGATCACTTTATTACAAATAAAAATGATTTCAAAACAAATAAATGATGCCCAGGACGAAAAAAAAATGAAACTTTTCGAACAAAACCATACGAAACAATTGCAAATGCCTAAAGAACAATAGAACACCAAGGATCATTGCAGGATAATATGTGGTCCTTAGAAAGTATGAATGAAGACGAATGCACTTGCAGTGATCTTGCAGTTTTATTGTGTGATTATTTTTACTGCAAATAGAGGCTCTCTGCCTCTCTTTAATTTTGGGCTTTTGTTTTAGTCTCTCCTTCATGTGTCCTTTATTGTTTCATTCATGCATCAAGAGTAGTCTATTTATGGTTTGAAGTACCTTTACATTGATTCAAGTATTCATTCATTCGTTCATTCACTGATTAAAACAATAAGAATTTCTTTCAATTCTTTGATTTGGATTTTCAAGAATGCTTTGTTTAGTCACACGAAAAAGGACATTTTTTTTTAGAAGATTTGTAAAAAATTCTTTTATTTTGTCAAACATTATTTGAAGTATGTTAGGATGTGGTTTTTTTAATTAATTGTTGTTAGAAATGAAAAAAAAACAAATGTAATGTTTAATGAAAGTCCACCTTTCTTACCAATAAACTCGACGACTTCGCAATATTCGTTTGATATCAAACTGACCACAAGCATTCCAAGTGAATAAAAAGATCTTGTTATTGTTTACAGAGTGTTTATGTCACATTAATGGCCAATGTTTAGAGGAAAGAAATCCTTTTCAAGGTCTGTTTTTAAATTAATGGCATTTTTGTCAAAAATTGACCATAATCGTCATGTAAATAACAGAGTATTGTATCGGATCGTCCAATTGGGACTCCTGAACTTTGACAATTGATAACGGCCATCTTTTTGAATCTGCAGCTGTCAAATGAATTGTAATTCTATTCCGTCTATTTTACTAAATCATCATGAATGGCTGTAGTAGTATTCAGCGAAACCCGTAAGTAATTTTTTTTTTCAACAAACTGGCTGTTCTGTTCCAGTTGAGGGTATCGTGCCCTTCCCCATTTCACAATTGCCATTATCGCCTTACCAAGACGACCATTTGTTATGTAGTGGATGAATTTAAATCCCCTTGGTTTAGTAAATTATCGACCAATGTCGATCAAATTCTGAAGCATACATTGCCTGCTACCAGTGAAAGGATGAAGGAAAATCCAAGCCGGTCAAATTGACTTCAAAAACAAAAACTCGGGACCAAAACTTGGCGAATTTTTCCGAGGTACATTTTGTACTGACTCAGGAACTGAAAATAAATGACCATAAATCGCCACGTGGGTTAACTGAATGGACTTTGGAGCAGTTGGCAATTGAGCCTAATTTTCATTTAAAAATCAATTTCAGCGACTTCTGGATAAATGGGTACGTGACAAACAAAATCGTCGAATTTAGTTTTTGGCAGATGCTTACAAAGCTATAGAAAGCAGTTAAAACTAGGCTGTACCAACCACCAACAATTGAGGTGCCCAAGCAAGGATCGATGAGGAAAATCGACAAAAATAACTACGACTAAGAGAATAGTACTATAATAGGCGTTCTGAAGAGAACGGAAACGGAAACGGAAAGTTTTTTTTCAGTAAATTAAAGTTTGAATTCCTTAATTACGCGTATTATTGCTAGGAGCAATACTCTGGAATTAATTTCATTTTTCACAGAAGGGTGAAAGTTTGAGATTGTTAATGAGCAAGTACGAATATGAATTTTTTTTAAACAGAGTAGCGAATCTATTGAGGATCTCTAGGAAGGAACTGAATCCCAAGCTGAAAGGAGAGTAGGTTGGCAAACAGAGCAATTTTTTCCATTTTTTTTGTTTTTCTTGCGTGGTGTGTAGGTGCAGTCCCTGTATTAACCGACTTCTATCGACTTATCGAAGAAGTTGATCAGGACAAACGCCGCACACTAAGGCACGACTCTGCTATGCTGGGAACCAGCCTGAAAGTTTAATAAACGAAGCTATATTCTTGATATCAATGGATAATAATTCCGTTCAGCTGACAAGGAATGTAGAGCCAAATAAACAAAATCTGCACCTCGCAAGAAATGGGCATTTAGAAAAAAATAGTCAGCAGACCACATCTTCGGCAGAAGTCGATTAATGGCAGTTGTAATCTTTCAGAGTGTCTTCCCATAACGCAACGACCTGTAAGCATGGCCACTGTAATCGAGATGACATTGCAATTAAGTTGGAGTAATTGGTAGGTGTGTCCTATCCATCTATCTTGTGCCAAGTGAGTTTGGCAGTGGAGCAAGATTTCTCTTTGACCCAAGATAGTTTAGCGTTCCGAAAGAATTTTTGCCTAAAGGTCAATTTAAGCAAGTTAAGTGGCATAGACATTTCGATTGGCGAGTATTCCGCAAGAGTGTCCTTGTGCCTAGGAAGCCAGACAAGAGAGACACTGAAGAGCCTAGAGAGAACGTTGAAACAATGGCGACATTCTAGCAAGTTTAGAGTTGAACGTAACGCTCGAGAGGGATCTAATAACAGCTTGGATAATGCCGATCTTCAAGTGATATTTTAAATATTTTGTCAGTGCAATAGGTTTTAATAAGTTTTCTAGGGCAGTATCAATTAGATGAACCCGACCTTATCAAAAGCCTTATTTCCTAGCGAGATTTCTGCAGAATATAATTCACATTAAAACTTCGGGCATCTTTTTTTTTTTTGTATGTGAATAGTTTCGAACTTTAGTGCATGATTTTAAGGAGAGAAAATAAAATTTAATTTCAAACATACTCTAGGGCTATAGAAATTGTATGTTAAGCCTCAATTATGGCTGGTAATCTTCTTAACTTTTTTCCCTAAATAGTAACAAGATTTATAAAAGACAAAGAAATATGAAAAAGAAGAAGAGAAAAAAAAATAAATGCAAATGTCACTGTCAATTAACGTCAATTAACATGACATGTTCCACCAGAGTCAGTCGCGAACTCGAAATGAAGTCGAGTGGTGGTGGTTCATTCATTCATTAATTCGTACTTGAAAATCAAACTGCGTGTTTATAATTTTTTTTCTTCATTTTTCGTTTTTAATTTTTATTTGAAGAACAAATAAATGTTGCGGCTTTACGAAATAAATAAGAAAACAAAAAAAAAAAAAAAAAACTATGAATGACAATAGAATATCAGCCAAACAAACACACACAGTATTTATCCAATTAACCCTTATTAATAATATTTTCCAAACATATTCCATTTCATTTTCCTTCCTTCTCTCGATCAAATGAAAGTCAGTCTCTCTCTACCTTACAATGTATTTGTTGCTCGTAGTGTTCGTATAGCGTTTGTATTTGTATGACCAATGGCATTGGGATGAGCATGTTTTTAATAATTTTCATTGTGTTTGTGTTAGTGGTGGTGGTGACTAGTAAGTAACCCTTAATCTATATTTTCCGTTGCCTTAAGCAGATCCTGTTTGTTTTTTTTTATTCCTGTTTTTGTATCAATTTTGTTGTTGTTTTTGTTATTGTTTATCTTGAAATCACTGTGTGAACTTCGTTTTGCCAGGATATTAAACAAGACAGCCATATGAGTGAGAGCTTGTGTTTGAGAGCATGTGTGTGTGTGTGTGTGTGTGTGTTTATAAGGCTTTATTATCATTTCAATTCATATTTTATGGTAGTTTAGGTTTGTTTGTGGCAAATTAAAATTATATTTGTATGCTTGAATGGAATCAAATAATGCCTCAAAAAATAGCATAGCAATGGGGAAGGACAGAATTTTTGTCTGCCAATTATAAAAGCTTTTCAATGAGTGTCTTAAAGGGAATCCATATGTTACTATGGGGGAATATACATGTTTTGCTAGACAGTTTTTTCTCAGAATTTTTGAACCTAAGATTGCTTAAAGTACCCTACACTTAATACCTTTAGGTGCTATAAGAAGCGTAAGATCCATTCAGATTCGTTACATATTTTACATCCAGCTATGCACGTAATTGGCTTACTGTAGCCACGGTGTTTGCCATCTGCCATATTGACTAGAAAGAATGCTCTACATGAAAGTCTCTTCAATATTTTGATTGTGCTCAGTGGTAACCAAAGTTAGTCATTTTTCTAAGTGGAGGGATAATTCATGTTATGATCCACCTCAAAGGGCAAGAACCCACTTCGGGTACTTGTTAAGCCTACTATTGTATCACAATTAATATCTAACCTGGGAACAAAACATTCACTGCAGAAAAGCAACAAAAGTCTCAAGTAAATTGTTCTATTGAAGAAAACTTTGTTTCAGAAAGTATGATCTGATAGTCTAAACAAGTGTTGGGATTCGCTACTTTTGAGGGCAACGAAAGCGAAGCAAATTTTTGATGTTTTTATTTGATGTTTTTTCTGTCTCTACCCTGGCTTGTACAGCGACTGCGTTTCCCTGTGACGTCACAACGGGCCGCTATACGTGCTCAAGTGAACTTTTTGATATCAGAGGCTATCACTCCGACCCTAATAGTCTGATAGAAAATGAAAAGTTAAGAAACTTTTCTTTTTCATAGTAAAAGCGGAACACGGATACACGTTCTGTAAAATAATGCGGCACAGAAAGTCAATATGACTTAAGGAAGGAAGACAATCAGTCTCCTTTTTTTCGTGCGAAGCATAGAAATATTGTGTGTACCGCCTTGTAACGCACACAACATAAGTGCTGTGAGAAACTAGGTCGTAATCCTGACTAAAGGCTTATAACGACAAATTATGCAAGTATGTATGTACTGGATACTATTGGATCTCATGTGAATTGCTATTGTGCCAAATGCAACAATTTTTAAAGTCGCTGAAGATGATTCTACAATGAAAATTCAAATTCAATTGCCAATTGCTTCAGAGCGCAGTCATGTCGTTGTCTGTGGTCGACCATGGTGATTTGTCAAAACAGACTGCATAAATGGCAAAGACTTTGAGAGATGTATAGCTTCAATAAGATGGCCACTAGCTATCTTATACTCTAATAAAATTTCTTGTACACAAGTTAAGTAAAATAGATTTTTAAATAGCTTTTCAATAGCAATATTTTAAATAGAAATCGGAAATTTACGCACAGACCTACAAAAACAATTTATCATTTGAAGATTTTATTTGGTATTTCACGTAATCAAAGCAACATTTTCAAGTGACAACATTTGTTGTGTAATCAATTAAAAAAGAAGAAGAGAAAACATTAAATATTCATGGCATTAATTATTGTTTTTTTTTTAATCAATTTTAATATGCATTTAACACTACAACTGTTTTCAAAGGCATCCTTTACTCGCAGTACCTTATCAATCTTTATAAAAGTCCACCCATTATCCATCCACTACTAAGTAAATCACCCTTAAAAGTTTACAAAAGAAAAAAAGAGAGGAAAACACAAGGGGAAGTTTTTTGTGTTGTTTTTGGCAAAGCCATTAAATACAATAACAACAATTTAATAAGTTAACAATGTTTAAAAAACACTTTATCAATCAACAAATAAATGCGAAAACAATAACAAAAACATAAAAAGAAAATAATCATAAATAATGGCAACAACAAACAAACAAACAACAACAAACAAACAAACAACAACAAAAAATAATAACAATAACAATAACAATAAATAAACAGACTGCCAGCCAACATAAACACCAAAAGATAAATACGGCGAATAACAAAAAAAAAGCTGCAAATGTAAGACGTACTTACCCTACAGGCCACACCACACCACAACACACCAGTTGTACTTATGGTTTCTGCCTTAAGGCTTTAAAAAATTTTCTTTCAAAAAAATTATACAACGGCCCTGTATCGGTTACTTAAAGCATAATATTTAACCGATAACCTAATATTCAGAATGTAATCGAAGCTATGGTTGAATACAACTCTGTTGAACCGTGGATAACAAAATTACGTAGTAAAACACAAGCAATTGAAGAGATGCAAAATCCGTTAAGAAATTTATAGAAAATATAAGGTGTTACTGCACCAGAAATCACTAGGAAAGGTCAATAATAAGTCCAATAGTGAAAGACCAACACTGCTCCTATCAGCAGGCATCTGTCAGTCGATTTCCTTCAAAATTAGAACAACGTGAGTCGTTCAGTTTGTGTTCCACAGGTTTGCGTGATTTAATAAAGAAAAGAAAAAAAAAGAGTGTCAAGTCAGCCATTACTGAAACCGAGGTTAAGCTTAATAAATACTATTGGAAGCCTGTGACATTATTTTATACCCTAAAAAGGGAAATAACTTTCGCAGATGCCACATACTATAACACACATCTTGGATGTGGACTTATCCGATCAACGATCAAAAAGGCGACAGATTGCGAAAGGCATAGACATCTCACTTATCACAGTGATTCCAATTTTAAATGTTCTCTTGGATCTGACCAAGATTTTCGCAATCATAATATGACTGTAAATGAACCATTAAACAACAACGCTTAATTGATCAAAACAATGAAAATAATGAATTTCTTGTGATAAATCAACTCTAAGATGAGTGTGTCAAACGATAAACTCACCGCAACTCCCAGCAATTTATCTTGATACAGACAAGCAAATGCATTTTCGTTTCGTGGAGTTAACATACTCGAGTAAATATAGGGAAACCTGGATCGAATTTCTGTTTGCCAAAAACTGCTTCATCAAAATGAAAACAAAATGGACTCAATTTTGTAAAGTCTTGTAACTAATGCTACCACGATTGTGGTCGAATTGCAGTGATTAAAACAGAGAAAGATTTTCTATGTACTTAGCGCCACCACACTGCGTTGAGGATCCTTATTTTCAACTTCAGGGGCACGTATAGGACTTTAGATATCTATTCTTTAGGACGATGTAATATTAATTTTTATTGGTAAATTGAAAAAAAAATGGTCGAGGTCTCTCTCCCACTTGCGGAATCTTCAAATTACATTATTGATAGCACTGCAAGGTATATTTAAAGCTCCGTTTGCATGGACAATGTCGTACGGATTTATGCGTTCATTAGCTAGGCAGTAAGATTAAAGAGTTCATTCCTTAGCGTAGTTAGTGCGCAGGGGAACGCAAATCATCCTTTATTTTCAAAATGTAAAACTTAAAAATTTAGCGGGCTTTTAGCATGAACGACGCTCAGCTAGTTAAACGCCACACAGAATCCCCATGACCCTTTTTGTCAGTGGTCAGCGGAAGAAAACTAAAATTGAAGACAGTTTTTTTTGGAGGAGGGGCGTTAAAATCAATTAGGCTTTTAACGGATATAGATATGGTTGAACGTATATCGGAACGTATGTAGAATCAGTCAGAATAAGAAAAAATTGGAAATCATTTCGCTACATTCTTAACTTAGACTTAGGTATTGTGTTGGTTACTACAATTCTGTTAAATCGGAATATTCGATTCGATATCGCGAGAACGAAATGGATTTCACAATTCGGGAGGGGTTTTTCGTTAAGTTATCATTGGTCTAAAGTCGCTATAGCCTAGTAAGTAGTGTGTTTGGCTTTTTAGGCAAGAACACGTTGTTCAAACCCTAGCTCACACATTTTGAATTCAGCGAAATTGAAAAAAATATTTTTATTTGCATCTTCCTCTTTGCAGTCTTCTGGCAATAAATCTAGGAGTGAATAAAAATTGTCATGAAAAATTTTCTCAGAAAATCTGTAGTTTGGAGTCAACTTTAAATTGTAGGGCCGCGGCCGCTCATTTATAAAATTAGCCCACACAACATTAGTGATGTGAGAAAATAGTGCGTAATCATGACTGAATGGTTGGTCATTACCAATTATGTATGTATGTGGTTCAAACCCCAGTTCAGGCATCTCGAAAAAACGAAAAAATTATATCGGCGTCTTCCCCCTAGCAGACTCAGAGAGTAAATAAAATTGCGATTAAAAGTTTCTCAAATCTATTTTATTATTCTATTGTACAGAGTCGATAATAAACTATAGATCAAGACACGTATAGATCAAATCAGTACACACAACATGGGTGGTGTGAGAAGCTAGGTTGTAACTGTAACTAAAGTATTGTGGCGACCATTTAAGTAAGCAAGTCATTGATGTGACTTCGTATTTGATTGTGATACGAATTACTCACTCCTGGCGGTTAACATTTTAACCCACCTTCAACGAGCGCTCCTAGATTACTATGTATTTCTTCTAAGAAGATGATGCTGATTGAAAGCTATTTTAAAAAGCTAGGTTATGTTAATATAAACTATCGAAACTATTAAATGACGGTGAGAAAAGTGTCTCGGGTAGAAAAGAGGAGGTTATGGTGAAAAAATTTTGCTAAATTATTGAATGTTCTTTGTTTAATTCAACAATTTTGGCATCATACTCGCTTCTTATGTTTAATAAGAAACTTTGACCATTAATTAATTATTAATTTAAAGGGAAAATGCTTTTAAATGTTTACAAAATATTTTTCAAGTCATACTGCCACAAGCACTGACCTACAACCAGGGGGGGCTGATTTACAATTTCTGGTCACCATTCAATATAAACACTTTTGGAAAATGTTTCAAAATAATTACAAATCAAATAAGTTTTCCATCAACACATCTTATAACTATGTATTTAGGAAATGAAAGTGGTTGTTTACACCCTATAATATGTAGTAGTAGCAGTAATGCAAGCACTTTAGTATGCTGGTGTAAAATCTTTGCTCCCTCCTTTCGATATAGAAAAACTGTGACAAATTTTCAAATAAAAATTTTACCCTCTTGATGAGAGCTAAAAAACCTTTCTTTCTTATTTTTGTTGTTGTTGTTGTTTATAAAGAGCCATGAAAATCGCATAAATAATGATGATGCGTTACGCTATCCAAATTAAATAAAAATCGAAAGACAAACCAAAAACACAACAACGTTTTCATAATGCAATCGAAAATCTAATGAATAGAGAGAGCGAAAGTATGAAACAATAACGAATGAATGAATGAATCTACGAATGTACGTATGTATGTATGATTGTATTGAATTGAAAATGAACAAATGAATATGAATATAAAACAATCTAACGATCAGATGCATTTTTGATTAACAACAAAAGAGAAAATATGGTACGAGCTGACTATCTATCTCAGGGATACAAGTACGACATATACAACGACTTTAGCAGCCATTGTATGTTTTCCTTCATTGTGATAATGTTTGTATCACTGGATACAAATGTTGCAACATGGCGGCAGGCGTCACTATCATGGAAAGAAAAGGAAAAAAAAACAATTTTTCTAAGCATGTGTTTTGTGTCTTTGCAATGCAACAAGATGCCCTTTAAACAGTAAAGATTTTTAGAAAATTTGGGGGTAACAACTCGTGCTACATTTTATGTTGCATTGATAGCGCGGCTACAATTAAATTTCCATATGTTTCCTTTGTTGCACATACAAAGGTTTATTTTGTATTTTTAAAATTGTTTCTTGAACGTTAAGTTGTCTTTAGGTTGAACAAAATATTCTAGATCAACTTGTCTTATACCCTACATCGTAAACAATTTGGAAAATAGGAAAATAGATTTCAGCAGCAATGAAAGAGGGAGAAGTGTTTGCCAACATGGATGCCACTTTAATCCGTTCACATCTAACCATAAGAGACGATAAGAAGTCTTGCGCGAATTGTGTTCGAATCAAGCGGAACATTTACTGATAGCCTGACCTCTCGCCCAGCAGAATATAAGATGACCGGAAAGAAGTTCTGCTGTTTCGATACAGCACAGCTCTTTGTAGATTTCCTAAAACAGTGAAATTTATTGTGGCTATTGTAGCAGCAGTCAGAATCATTACAACACATTCTTAGCTTAGACTTAGGCATTGTCTTGGTTGCCACAAGAACATGTTGCTGACAATTGTCTTCAATAGCATTGTTCGATTGAATCTGGCGAGAACTAAGTGGATTTCACAATTTGATTTAGAGAGTGTTTTCTTGTTAAGCTAAAGTCGCCAAATCTGAAGTCGCCGTAGCCTAACAGGTAAAGCAGTTGCTTTATTAGTCAAGAGCGTACACGACATACATAACGTAACATGATTGGTCATTAGAAACCTTCAGTCAGAATTAGCTTCTCACACCACATATGTTGTAGGTGCGTTAATTTTATGCATGAGTAGCGGGACCCACAGTTTAAAAGTCGTTTTCATATCTTTCTGCCAGAAATCTGCTGATTGAAATGCGCCGAATAAATTTCGTTTTGCTAGAGAAATATGAGCTAGAGTTTATATTGTGGTCTCACGTCTAATAAGTCGACACTCTACCTACTATACTACGGCAACACAATACCTACTAGTCCGACTGTACTCCAACGAATATTTCGAACATGGTTCGATACTTAACTGTCTTTAACAAGCAATTGCGCCCTTTTCTATACGCTTCCGTGAAGCCGCCAACTGCATTACGAATTACCAGACTGTGAAAGAGAAAGTGAAACTCGAATGTAAATGGTTAAGCCATCAGAAGAGTATTTTATGGTTTACTGTTGTAGATTCTGGAACGATAGAGTTGCCAAAGCTCTCTATAAAATTGTGGCGATTTGTTGGATTAAGTGTAGAGCAGATACCTAACATTTATATGATGCTTGTTAATGATATGATCCTCTCTGTGAATGAAAGACTTCCTGAATAGACCACTTAGAAGTTCTAAATTGCAAAAGTCTAGATGAAGATTTGTTTGCTTTCATTCGCTTATCAAGCTCTGTTACTAGCATTGAGAAATATCGCTTCAGAACTAGCACTGGATATGTCATCCGTGATAGAAGACTTATTTTTCCTTAGATGTACATCTCTAAGAACTCTTTTCCGAATCAACTTTCCAAGTCGACTGCTTCCTGGCAAATAAGGACAATTTGTGAATGACTTTCATGTAAGGGCAAACACGGGGAAACGAGGGTAAAATTATTTTAAAGCAGATTCTATAATACCCGCTGGAAGTTGCCTTCGTCCAGCGGTCCGCAAACCGTCACTATTTGATCTTTTATTTCTTTAATGGATTTAAAATCATTCTCTGGATGAAAATAAATTTTGTGAATGAATTTCCTTCAAAACATAATACAAATACACGTGTCGGCTAATAAAATCAGAAGAACAATGCGTACTTAAACTCCTCTAACACCTTAAAAAAAACAAAAAGGAAAATAAAAAGTAGAACAACAATTAAAATTAAACAATTAATGACAGTGAAAAGAAATGCAATTTACCAGGAAATATTTGGCCAAAAAACAATAGCGGAAGTTGGCAAAAAAACTGAAAGAAAATTAAAAAAGAGCAGCACATCCTACTAAGAAGTACTTAAGACCTTAAGGAAAACAACCAATTTTTCAATTTATTTTCTTGTTTTTGTGAAAAATAGAGCAAAAAAGAACAAACATTTTAAAAACAATGAGTGACCATTGGCTTAAAAATAGTTAAGAAGGTTAGCTAGGCAGGCAGGCAGGCAGGTACTAAATGGGCACACTTCAAGCAGACGTGCAAAAATCATTGAAAATAGTAGGCCTTCTTAAAAAAAATAGAAAAGTAGACAAATTTGTACGAAACGTTAAAGGTATGAACAAGACTGCACAGAAAAATGGCAAAACAGCTGTTAAAAAGCATTATTTCACTAGCAGAGGACGACCTATAAAGAGCCCTACTATCATACTCCCCTAACTTGCTGCTGTAAAGACAAATCGGTTACAAATCTTGTGAAATCTTAATTTCAACGATTCCAGTCTGGTATTTTTTTTCATAAGTAGGCAAGTTCCTATAAGTGGAGGTGACTGTCTACCCAAGAAATTGGGTTGGATACGTAAGGCCCATGTGATATCACAGTCATTCACAGTTTCCTCTAGTCACGGAACCATTTGGACATTCTGTTGAAGAGACTTGACTTAGGCTCCTAAAGTTCACCACTGACAGATCGCATACATACATACATAATCGAACCCTTAAGCCAGGCTTACGACCTAGCTTATCACATCACTTGTGTGCGCTACTTTTACACATGATTGGCGGGACCTGAAGTTTAAAGTCCACTTTGAACTACAGATCTTTGAGAAACTTTTCATGGCAATTTGATTTACTCTCATGGGCTTTTGGCAGAAATCTGCTGAGAGGAGTAACATCTAAGTGGCAGGTAAACTAGAATCACTAGAATCCCAGACCATCTTGAAATACAAAGAAATGCGTAGGCAGACAAGCTGTTGAGGAAAGGAATTTGGAAACACTGTGTAAAGAGATCGGACAGATTTGGACCTACTACGAATAGAGTTATTAACACACCAGAGTTCTGGTGGGAATCGAATCGACTAGCCTAACATGAAATAATTAGCTACCAGACACCGGACAGAATGCCAGATTATCTAGAAATTCAAAGAACTGCGTAGGCAGACAAGCTGTTGAGGAAAGGAATTTGGAAGCACTGTGTAGAGAGACCTGACAGATCTGGCCCTACTACAAACGGAGTTATTAACACACCAGAGTTCTGGTGGGAATCGAATCGACTAGCCTAACATGAAATAATTAGTTACCAGACATCGGGCAGAATATGTATTTGTAAACGATTGACTGTTTTAAGTCTGTTTTAAGAGGATAGGCCCCCTCACCGGTGTCACTTATAGTGTGCAAAAGCTAAAAACTAAGCCCTTTTATGGTGTACGCAGTCTAAACCCATATACTTCTATAATTTTGTATGCCATACGGGCATAAATAGAAGCTGACAATAAATGAATGAATGTGACATTAAAACGTTTTAAGTACCTACTTAGGAATGTCATTAGGAATCAAGAAAAGAAAAGAAAATCAAAAAAGAGGGAAAAAGAAAGGGACCCTCCTCTGTGACAAATTTTCATGTTTATTGGTTTATTGTATGAATTACACAATTAACAAGATTTTACAACGCATTCACATATTCACTCATTCATTCGTTCGTTCATTCATTCATTATTACAGTCATTCAGCTGGTTTGAGTTGAACTGAACTGTTTGTTGCCTTCTTCATTCATCAGAAAATGATTGAACGAACACGAGTTTATAGCAATTGTAGCAGGAGTTTTTTTAAATTTTATGAATTAAGGATACAAAACAACAACAACAACAACAATAATAAAATAAAATAAAATAAAATAAAATAAAAAAGGAGCTCAAGTCATTGATACAAAAGTCACAAAAGAACAATTAACGCAAAATAAAATTCCTATAAAAATACAAGAAAAAATCTTAAAACAATAAAAAAAAAGAGAAAATATAAAGGGAAAATGGCAACAATGACACAGAAACACAGAAAAATCTGTTTAAATTTCATTTGACAAATAAACAGTCTTCAAAACAATGGCTTGAAAATTATTTTTTTTTTTTTCTTAAAGATTTTGCCGCCAAAAATTTCCTAGAATTTCTCCATTTCTTCACTTAGCAGACATTAAGGCGTCTGCTATGGCCTGACGTGTCTTTATACTGAAATTGAACTAAAAGTCATAGGGATTATATAGGGATCAGTTACAGCTTAAATACAAATTGTACAATGCGTTGACAAAAAAAATAAATTTCATGTTCAATCTTTATTTTTCATTTTCCTGAGGAGATTTAACATTTGTAATCGGATTTGTATGGGTGGTTCAGGATCTTTTATCAAATATTCATCAATAATTCAAAATACGAAATTACATGACATTTGAGGCTATGTTGTAAGAATTTATTAGATTTTGAAGGGAAATAAAATAAAATGGTCACACCATAAGCTAATTTAAACAAGATTTGATAAAAATCACACTCCTCAACAATCTAAGAATACTTAAAGAGTACTTCTCAGAGTAATAGATTCAGCCGTAGTCTGATAGGCAGTGTGTTGGGTTATTAGGCGTGAGGCCACGGTTCAAACCCCAGGCCAGATATCTCCAACAAAACGAAATAATAACACAAATATTTCAACGTCGACCGGGTCTCAGCAGATTTCTGGCAAAAACCCTGTGAGTAAATAAAATTGCCATGAAAGAAATTTACAAAAAAATCTGGCATTCAGAGTTCATTTTTTAAATTGTAGGAACCCCGTCATTCTTATACAAAATTAACACACATTAACCAACAAGTGAAGTGAGATGTAGGTTGTAATCCTGACTGAAGGGTTACTAACCAATTATGTTTGCCTGTACGTAATAGATTTCTATTATAGTTTGACATTCTTCAACCATATGATGTTGGCTTTGAGGACCGCTGTGCTTTGTAGTTTATTCTCATTTATCTGTGACTTAAGAAAACTGCACAAGAAAAACTCTAACAGTGTTAGACGCACAATCAACTCCTTGTAAGATGACCATGCCCTCAAATCGCTCGTGTGGAATATACAATATACTTACATAATTGACCATTACAACCATTCAGTCAGGATTACGGCCTAGCTTCTCACACCACTTATGTTGTGTGTATTAATTTTATCCATGAGTAGCGGGACTTACAGTTTAAAGTCGACTTCCAACGACAGATTTTTGAGAAACTTTTCATGGCAATTTTATTCACTCTCAGAGTTTTTGCCAGATATCTGCTGAGAGGAAGTCGCTGAAGAAATATTTTTTCATACTTCGTTTTTGAGGTCTGAACGGGGATCCGAAACCTGGTCTTTCGTCTAATAAGCCAACACACTACCTACTAGACTACTGCGAATTATGAAAATCTCACAAGAAAAACTCCAACAGGGTTAAATCGCACAATCTGTGAGGCTAGTTTATATCAACTGCTTGTAAGATGACCACGCCCTCAAATCGCTCGTGTAGAATGTACAATGTGAAATATCGTCCTGTGTAAACCACATGTTGTTGGTGTTCAGATCACCCAATTTAGGCTAAAAGGAGTTCCTAACCATTGATCGAACACTATTCACCGTTTACAGTGACGGCCTGTCCAATGTTGTGTTCTCAAAGAAATACGGACTAATGACGTCATCAGCCCAAAATCCACACTAAACAATGACTTTTCCGGAATGCATTGAACACTTTTGAATCCCAGCGGGGACACGCCTTTGTCAATGTAGGCGACCATGATTTAAAACACTTAAAACGGACTGAAGAAAAGACATTTGATTTGACAAATGTAGCTTCAATATGACGGACATTATCAACTGTTCCAGTTCGGAAATCCCCGTTAGAAGACACTACGAAATAATCCCTACACTGATCTACTCTTTATCGAGCGTACTTAGATTTCTAAAAGAGTTTTGATTTTTTAGAGATCCAAGATGTATTTGGGAAACCGTTGAGAAATTAAAATTGAATACGGCATACATACTTCGGCGTTGTATGCAATCCTTCCTTTTCTATTTCGTACAGGATACGCTGAAAAAACTTGGTTGTCTTGATAACAGTAGTGCTCTCATTTACACTTGTCAGATAACTTCATTGCTGAATTGGCTTAAAATAAATAAAACCAAGCGAATACGTGCATGCTTGCATGATGTATAGGCGATGAAGAGCCATTAATCCGGAATTATTACAGCGTTTTCCAAGGGGAAGTACCGGCATCTCAGAGTAGGATCAGGATTATTAGAGACGCAAATACCACACTTTCTGATAGCCAGATAGCCGGCTGCGAAAGTACTGTATAAAGTACAAAAGCCTACATGCCATATATATATCGGGACAACGGAATATTTCGGATAACTGTAGAGAAGATAAACTGGCCAGGCGTGGTACAATCTTTGAACTCTCCGATGAGTTCCTTACATTGTCAACTCTTTTAAAGACCTTCAAGCATATAATTGACAATGGTGTTAGAGATTCTGTTAGCATCATGTGACTAGCTAGGACCAACATAGTTTATTAAATCTATCCGAAGCTTCCTACCTAAATATGATGCCCTCAAAAAAAGATTTATTTTACAATTCTTTTCAACTCATCAGCCCTTTATGCTTGAAAAAAAATAACGAAATAATTTTTAAAATAATTTTTAATTTAAAATTCATAAACTCCTTGATATTTAACTGTGATACGAAAAGCTTTTTAAAACAAATCTTTTCGAAATCATTACGAAAGAATTTAAGGAAGGCACCCATTGGAATTATACGATAACCATGAAGCGTGAAATTTGAAATTGAATTGAAAAAAAAAAAACGAAAGAAAAACGAATTAAAACCCAATGGGAACGATCCTAAGCCATGAGGAACAAATTTCAAGAATTTAAAAGGCATCATGCCAATAGCAAAAACCAAAAACAAAGAAGGGAATCGCAATTCATTCATGGTTCCAGAGTTGGTACCTGCTTGACATGAAAAATAAAAAAAAAACTTGTCTTAAGGGCGGAGCAACAAACATATTCATTACATTACAGCTCATTAAGGACAACAACAATTGACAATTTGTCAGAGACTGCACAGACTTGCTTTTGTGCCACAGAAACACAATGGTGGACTTAACAACCCTCAAATTATAATTTGTTGTGGTAGGAAATTGGAAGGCCTAATAACAGCAACCACCACCACTACTACTACTACCAACACTGTAAGCATAGCTGTGGCAGGGGTAGTTCTTCTCTTAAAATAAGGGTGCTTAAGTATATAAATCAAGATCTGTGTAGTTTAGAGCATCAGTTTTCTTTTAAACGTGATCTTTGCAACATCTCTCTGGCAACTTAAACGGCAAAAACAAAACCAAACTAAAAATGTCACGTTCATTTCTCATGGACTCTCTACTCAGCGATAATATGCCTTTAAGCAAAAAGGATACTTTGGGTTCTCCTACAGCTAACAACAGCAACAGCCCCTTAAGTCCGACAACTGCTGCCCAGGCTGCTGCAGCAGCCGCAGCTGCTGCCATGCTGCCGAATATACCCATGTTACCCTATCCGGCTAGTTATGTGGGCAGCTATTTGTTCTCTTTGGGCATACAACAACAACAACAACAGCAGCAGCAACAACAGGCTGCCGCAGTAGCAGCCGCTGCAGCCTTACAGCAACAGGCCTATCAACATCATCCATACGCCGCTTTAATCTCACAAAAACGTAAATTAGCAGCCACATTCGACTCTTATGCACCGCCATCTACATTTAATGGATGTAAGCCTGCTCCAGCACCTGCCGTGTTCTCCTATGGTCCTATTTTACCTTTAAACGAAACAGTGTATTGTACCTCACCCTCTGCTTCTTCCACCACCTCCACAGTGGATTACTGCACTGGAGAGGAACAGCAGCAGCAAACGAAACGCTTTAAGCACGACTCCTCGTGTTCACCTTCCTCTTCACCTTTAAAACATAATCAGCCTTCATCTACTTCACAGACAACATGCAACAGTAACTCTACCTCCTCTTCCACCTCTTCAACAGCATCTGTTACTTCTCACACTCATCCCCATCACTTGGATTTGACACCCGTGATAACGGACTATGCCGACTCGAGCAAACGCATACGCACAGCCTTCTCAAGTACCCAACTATTGGAATTGGAGCGTGAATTCTCTATGAATGCTTATCTATCCCGATTACGGCGTATTGAAATCGCCAATCGTTTACGTTTATCCGAGAAACAAGTGAAAATTTGGTTTCAAAATCGTCGAGTCAAACAAAAGAAGGGTTCCGATTCGCCTACATTTACTAACACATCCCTTACGAATAGCCCTACGCAATCACCTAACCACGAAGACCAATCGCCTACGAAATTCTATGCAGAAACTAATTTTTTGAAGCAGGAAAAATAAGAAGCACTCAATATGGATGAGAGATGCGTAACTGAAAGTGTAAATATTTTGTAAATTTGTGAGTTTTAGTTTTTAGTGAAATTAGTGAGGTTATGTAGTTTAAGGTTTTTAATTTAAGTTAAATAATGTTTAAAATTTATTTAAAAAATAAATTGTTTTATAAAATGTAAAAGTCTTGCCTTTTATTCGAGTTTCTCTATTCAATTCAGAATTCGTTAGAGCCGTCGGCAATAGCAATTCTTCTAAAGTTTTGAAAGAAATAATATTTGTAGCGGACAAAAACTGATTCTTATGACTTTTCAATATGAAATAAAGAATTCAAAAAATTATTTTATACAGGGAACGGTCAGAAGTGCTCGTTGGGGTCTTTTAGAAAGGACAACCCCTACTTTTGCCCTCATGATGTGGCCGGAATATGATAACAAACGCAATAGGTCGCCCACAAGGCACAGCGGAGAGGACGTTTATCGTTAAAAGGTTATTTTGTTTGATCACTGGACAATAGGTTGTCATATCCGCAAGTGAAAATAGGACACACCGTTCACTAATTATCGTTGTTTGGTGATAAGGAAAAGGAAAAACAGTAAAACACTTCGTATGTAGTTGTCCAGTCCACCATAGTGTCCTCAGTAGTTCATTTATGCAGGACTTCGCGGATATATCGTGCGCTGATTGAGATTACATCCTCAGATACTTCTATCTGACGAATTGGTGTGAGTAATGCGGTATTTTTCAAAATGGTGTGCCTTAATACTGGCTAGGGATCATGCCGAGCGGCAACGTGAACAAACAAACTTTCGCTTCAGGCACAGACAAAAAATCCAAAAACTCTTGTTCAGCCATTTTGAAAGGAGTGTGATAGCTGCAAAAGGACTTTGATGTCATTAGGTTTTTATACCGTCTCAAATCACTTTCTTTGCTGACATCGCACTTGGCTAAAGTGTCATGTGGTTTTAGGCTCCTGTTACTCACTCGTGATCACGTGGTTTGCGTTATCGTTATAATTTCGTGAATGTTGTTTGACCTTGTACACTGTTCATTAGCTTTTATTATGCAGAAACGATTGCTTTCCAATCGTAAGGCTTTAGGATTTCACGACTACACATCTATTTGGCCTTCTTTATTCTATGAGCATGTGAACATAACATATTCCGTGTTCATCGCAGTTGAGCTTGCTTTAAAATAGGTCTCAGAGCTTTAGAAACATTTAACAAACATAGTATGGACGATAGAACTTGTGGGGAGCTAAAATCGATAAAACATGAGTGTGTGTCAGTTTAGTACGTAGACTGGCTGACATGCAGTCAGGGCATGTGTTGAAGAAATGTTTTGAAACTAAAATTTAATTTCTCATAACTCCTACTAAACAATTTCAATTAAAGTTGGCACAGATCATAGCAAATCGTATCTTAAGACTGAGCATTGTAAGTAGATTGTACAGTCACAACTCGTTATTAGTAGGCAGAAATTTGACTTGACACCTCTCGACTGAGTACGTTGGTTGAAAAGTCTACGTTGAAGAAATTTGCAACCCGAGACTTTCCTTCTCTTACTTACGTCTGAAAGAGTCGTAAAATAAATCAAATCTGATCAGGCTAGTCTTTCTATTTAAACGAAATTAGTTCAGCTTGCATTAAGTTATCCTTCAGTCAGGTTTACGACCTAGCTTCTCATACCACTGATGATGTGTGTGTTAATTTTATATGAAAGGCGGGACCTACAGTTATAAGTCGACTCCGAACGACAGATTTCTGAGAAACTTTTCATGACAATTTTATTCACTTTCAGAGTTTTTGCCAGAAATCTGCTGATAGAGGAAGTCACCGCAGATATATTTTTTTGAATTTCATTTTATTGGAGATGTCTGACCTGGGGTTTGAACTGACTATGGACGTGTATATACACAAGAAAAAATAACCCATAATGAGGTGTCTTACGACTAATTTTGAGAATATGAAATGAACAAATTCGGTTTACAAGTCGCACTTACTCTAATAGGAACGACAGATTCAACAGTGCGTAGATAGCATTGATACGCAGCAAAACTCGCTATGCTTAGAACGCTTAAAACCTCTGTAAATTACTTTATAATTTTGCGAATTTCTTCACAGTAGATCGTCTATAACGGCCATAATTACTTATAAAGTGGCTACGTTTGAATTGTTACTGTTGCTGACAGTTTTCAGCATTTTCACGCGTTCGTAATAGCTGATTCAACTGAACAACTAACTGGTAATCCTTCAGTAAATAAGTGACATTTCAATTGAAAAGTGTTTAATAGCTGAAGGTCTCGGTGGTTTTGAAACCCGTTAAATGCATAGCCTGACAAAAAAAAACTTTTTGCTTTGATTACACAAGCTGAGATCAAGGTGTTTTTAAAAACCCAGATAGATTTTCGGTCAAAATATACACTGCGGTTTGAAATATCTGTCATTGGATATTTATTGGATTTTCTTCAACGTCTCTGAGGTTGACACTTCTATTAGGCACATCATGCATTTGGGTCCACCATTCAATACTTTATAGTCTTAAATAGAGAAACGGCTTTCTCCTCCTACTGTAATAATCTTTGCTTTGCAAATATTTTAATTTTTTCCCGAAGAGATTTCCAATGTAGAGTCACCTTAATACGTTGGTTTTCAATAAAATTAACACGAATAACGAATGAGGATCTATAGGAGTCAGCCAGATGTACAATTTTATGCTAAATTATCCTTCGGCAATAATAATTTTCTAAATTCCTTCACATGACCAGAAGATAGACAAACAGGGCTATTGCTTAAGCACAAGTACCCGCTGAGCAATTCTTACGCTTAGGAAAAGTAACACAACTGGCCCCGAAAAACAATAGAATGAATGGAAAGAATTGTTCGGATGAATGAAAGACAAGACACCCACCTAAAATGCAAAAAGAAAAGAGAAACTCTTGAATTTGAAGTGTTAAACTCTTCAAATACAAGTACCAAGAGTGCGTGTATACAGAGAAGAGCACTACGACGAGTACCTACTTGACAAGATCAATAGAGTGCTTGAAAGAGTGTACAAAAATATACAAACAAAATAAATATTTCGTTACATTTTAATGAATGAATGCTTTCCATAGAGCTACACAAATACTAATGCAAGTTGCGCCTCTCTCTTTAGATCATTTAAAGACAATAAGTAAACAACGGGATGTCTCCAGTACGCAAATCAATGAATGAAGCAAATGCACAGTGAGACAAAAGGATCATAAAATTTTAAAATAATAAAACAACAAAAGCTGTAGTTAGTTTAGAGAGCGAAAAACGTGTGCATAGAGAAAAAGAGTATTTGAGTACGAATGTTTAAGTAAGGGAGTGATAGTACATTGGTTTTGTGAGTGTTATCGAGCCAAGGTTGGGAAATTCCCACTTTCCTTTTGTATCATTATGCATCGTTACTAAGTATTAACTGTGCTCTTGCCTTTATCTGTATTAGGACTTGTTAAAATGTCATTCGTTTAGAATTTCATCCATTGAATGGCTTCCACAAAGCATAGATTTTCTTAAAACGCTACACACAGGTGTTCAAATCCTTCGTTTTTGCTAAGCCAGACATTCTGTCGCCAAATTTATGTTGAATTGTTGTTGTCTGCTGTCTGTGGTGCGTCTTAAGTTCACTTGTATTGTTTCTGCTTTTTGTTTCAAGTGGAAAAATCTTCTTTTTTCCCATCTGGCATAGTGACCCTATGGTTTTAATTACAATTTATCCCTGGGGGATAATTGATTTTGCATTTGTTTCTGGTAAAAATTATGCGAATTTCCAAAGGTATTCACATTTTTTTTGTTTAAATGTATAATTATGTACAAAAATAAAATGCCATATACAGGGTTAGCCATTTTGTGAATTCAAAAACTCTGATCTGGCAAGACTATTATCTGTTAAATTACTCTCAGCTGTTAAGTATTTGTAATCTGAAGGAGGAGGAATCGAAAAAAATCCCTTAAAATGTTACAAGCATACATAATTGGTCAATACAACCCTCCCGGCAGATTTACGGCCTAGCTTATCACACCACTTATGTTGTGTGTGTGTGTAATTTTTATTAATAAGTGGCTGCATATACAGTTTAAAATCGACTCCGTAGGACAGATTTTATTTGAGAAATTTTTCGTGGTCATTTTTTATTTACTCTCAGAGATTTTGCCATCAATCTGCTGAGGGGAAGTCGCCTAAAAAATATTTCTTTCATATTTCGTGTTGTTGGAGATGTCTGACCTAGGTTTTCAACCTTGCCATCACGTCTAATAAGACGGCACAGTACGTACTAGACTACGTTAACAGCGAACTAAAAAATTATGATTCAAACATTGACTCACTTGGTAGGTTAAGGCGTGATTGATTGGTCGCTAGGGCAACAGATACTTAAGGCTGAATTTTTGGCAGAAAATTTTCTTCAGCGCAGAAGTTCATTTATCACTCGGTGGTTGGTTACATCAAAAAACAAAATGGTCGAGTATAGGACAGCCTATTGCAAATGAGCTATTGTTTGGCGCATATTATAGTTTGTAGGTTAACTGGAATGTGATTTAGGAAGAATCGTTAACATCAACTTTTATTCTTCTCGCTACATAAAATAGAATTAAAATGGGAGAATCCTTGTGACTATACAAGGCTGCTCTGTTAGATTTCTGATACTGATTAGATTTCTATCACAGATCTTTCGAAATTCAAAACTGATGATGATGATAGCAGGTGATTGATCCGCTGTTGCAAGATCTAGGACAATGAGGCTACCATCTATTGTTGCCTGGAAACAACGCCCTCTGAGTATTTGGTGCAGTGGGGAAGAATTTTTGCTGATTTTTGATTTTAACCCTTCAATCAGATCATTTATGTTGTGTGGCGGGACCTACAGTTTACAGGCGATTCTTTTATTTGCTCTTAGAGTTATTGCAACAAGTCTCCTGTTGAGAGGAAATCGCCCTAGGAATATTGTTGTCTCAAGTCTACTAAGGTAATATACTACCGACTAGATTACGGCGACTTCAACTGTTAGATTTCTTCTACCGATAATTGCGGTACCGATCTCTCTAAGCTCAAAACGGATTATGAGTGGACGTGCAGGAATATCAGGTGGTAAATCGGTTATGTCACTGCAAAAATGCATTTCTTAGCATCAATTTTTGATGGAATTATGGGAAATAGGCTTTAATATAACGGTTTTTTTCAAATATTTAATCGACGTCTATGACAAATGGACGTCGTTCTTTGAGGGACTAGAATTTCTTTCTGAGACGTTTTTGCATTTAAGAAGACAGTTTATCTTTACAGGTTCCCTGTGCTGCTGTCTCCAGGTTCTTCTTTTTTCAGAAACCAGCCTTTAGACGGCTAATGATCAACTATTTTATATGCAGTTTGCCAAAGAAAGATGTCGACTTTTTTCATTGAATGACACGCAATTAAATGTTTGTTTAATTACTTTTGACTAGTACTGTATATTCTTGTTTAATTCGAACTTCCTTATGTTTTACATAAAACAGGAATTTTTATTATTGACTCGTGTTATCTTCTGCTTATTTTCGTTTATTGGCCTCCATAAATAAGTCTTTGAAATCTTTGGTTGGCTGTATTTATGATCATCTTATAAAATCAATAAAAAATCTCATCCTGAAGAGGCAATAAATAAATTAAAATTCTTGAACGTGTGTACAATACTTACAAATTCATTTGAGTTAATAAGATAAACGAAATACTTTGAAATTTAATTGCTTGGAACTCAAACTCAATTCAAATCAGTCTATAAATGATGTCATGGATTTTCATTTTCACATTGTAAAAATCATTGTGAAAATCTCTGCTAAAAATCGGATGAAAATGTCAAATAAATGAGAGTCTCTTGTGATTTTCTCGATAAGAAAACTGTGTAAGGCACAGTAGGTATTTAATGAATGAATGAATGAGTTACACACACAACTCGTTGAGAAAACAAAAGCCGAATACTTCTACGATAAGAGGTGATGTATCTAGGTAAACAACTTCAGCTGAAGTGTTGGGAATATGTAAACAACACTTTTAAGTGTAAGCAATTTAGAGAGTAAAATAGAGAGAGCGAATGTTAGCAGTGTTGACATAATATTAAAATAACAGAAGTGTCCTTTTTTGCTTACAAATAAAAAGAAGCGGCAACACTGTACACCAAATAACATCAAAACGAGCAGGTACAAAGCCATGGTATTCTCATTAAAATATCCCACTGAGTTAAGGAATTTCTTTGATTGTTTGAAGTTAATTTGCTCATTCCCAAAGCGTGGTAGAAAGAGAGTGACAGAGAGAATCAGAGTTTTGTAGGAGTAGTTGCATTTGCGTTTGCACAAAAACACCCAAGGGAATCCTTCAAATAAATTCTCATTGCAAAACCAATTTTTTTCCTTCTTCTGCGCCTTGCTCACGATCTTTTTTGTTTTTCTTTTTCTGCTCAATTTAATTTCAACCTGAGTTGGCAAAATTTATTATCTTCAAGCAGATCTAAGATTTGATAAGATCTCTATTGTTTTTTCGAGAGTTTCTCTTTCACTTGAAACTGCCTTATCATTAAGGCGGAATAATTGCAGAATAATTTTGAAATAAAATTTTAAATGTTCAAAGATTTTTTTTATTTTTTGTTTCTAGAGTTTAAGTTAATTTGACAATTTTAAAGTGACGTGGGAATAATGCTAAACAGGTATTGGAAACCTGTGAGAATATAAAAACGGCAAGAAGTGAGAGCAACATGATGTGACAATATTTCAATACAAAAAAGTATTCCGTAATTTGCGGTTTTCTTAAAATTAATGGATGCAGCGTAACTTATTGCATAAAAGTAATGACGAAATCATAATTCAACAATTTAACCGTGAAGTGTGACAGTTCAAGTTAAACACAATGTTTGTTGGTTTATGTAGCCAGAGTTCAAATCCCAGCTCAGACATTTCGAAAAAAAAAAAAAAAAAAAAAAAAAAAAAAAAAAAAAAAAAAAAATCTTCTGGTAAAAACTCTGAGAGTTAAATTAACACACTCACCGTGGGTGGTTGTAAATCTAACTAAGTTTAGTGCACTTTACTAGATTCCTATTCAACTAAATTCTTCACTGGATAACTTCCGAAGTTTTGAATTTGAAGAGATACTAAACAAACCCGACGACAGATGAATAGATTATGTTATAAGCAACGAATACCAATTAACTATAGTGACCTTTTTTTTTATCAAAGCTAGGGATATACACAACACTGGGAATGTTAAAAAGCTTCGCAAAGTACTTAGAAGAGGTTCCCGTAGTGTGAACGAATGTATGTAGTTCAACGGAGAGGTTATGTAAGCCGAATGTAGAATGTAGAGGTTATGTAAGCCGAATCTGGGATTAGACGTATGTTCTTGGGTTTGTTTTGAATAAGTAATTACATTAGAAGTCCTATATACTTGGAAATTTAAAAGAATTCTATTGCTCTCAATGAAAGCAATAAAATGTGGGGAAGAACATATGGACTCTGACTGGGAACGACTTACTCGGTCTACACTGCAGTGATTAGAACAATCTTGACTTGACTTGATGTGAAGGATACGTAGATTCGCATGCTGCATTATTACCGATGCATTGCGTACTATACTTCCATCTCTTTGACGCTGAACTGTAGAAATAGAGGGGGCAGTGTCAAATATTGGTCGCTCGGGGATCGTGCTAAATTGTGAACTTTTGGCAACATTGATTACATGACACACATAAGATGTCATTTCTTAAGGAAGATCAAGATTATCATTTCGAATACAGGGAATAGGTTTATGGTATGAAGAACTACATCACCTCTCGGACAAAGTATCTTTTCGGCAATCGAATGATGGCAGAGTCTTCTGTGATGAGTTGTGAGGACAATATCTCTGGGAGAGATATTAGAATACTTTATGATAGCCAGGTACTTGCCACAAGCAATGATTTCAAGATTGATTACAGAATGCCGCGATTGTTTCAACTAATTGCTAAGCAGCATAGTAATTTGGATACCGTGGTATTTCGCGAAAACGTAGAACGGTTGAAATAGTCATACATGCCATAGCCAAGCACATAAAACTTTCGGATGTAATTGCCATAGTCTGGTAGATAGTGTATTGGCTTATTAGGCGGGAGGCTGAAGCCCCGGGTAGTCTACGGCGACTACCTCTCTTAGCATATTTTTGACAAAAACTCTGAGAGTAAATAAAAAATTGCCATGAAAAGATTTCTCAAATGAAATCTGTTGTTCAGAGTCGATTTTAAACTGTAGGTCCCCATCCACTCATGAATAAAATTAACACACACAACACAAGTGATGGAAGAAGCTAGGTTGTAATTCTAGCTGAAGGGTTGTAATGGCCATGTATGCATGTGTGGTAAACTGAGGATCTGCAGATTCCTCAGCATGACAGCTTCGAATATTAAATCTTGTGAAGAGTAGTTAAGGGGGCACGGAAAGTCTGCTGAAAGGAACACGTCCAACATCGCTGTTTAAGTTAATACTGAAGCCTGTGCACTCGTGAGATGTACGGTGTTGGATATACGGTTCAGAACTTTTGCGAGAGTTGTAGAGATGAGAAAGAGAAGGAAACAGTTATGTTTCTATTGGGTATATGCATATACAATGCAGAAGGGAATGGAAGCACTATTTCTCACACAATGAGAAACGTTTCCTGATATGTTGGAAACGGACACTTGGAGACTAAGTGCTTATATTAGAAGCTTTGGATATTTCTAAAGATTTCCGTTGACAGGTCATTTGGTCATTTTTAATATTGAAAAATAAAAATGAATTTGAGGTTATAAATCGAGATTCAACCATTCCTCTTGCCCTTTAGTTACAGCCGTTTAGTTTTTACAAATATTTTACATTTTAGGGGACTTTTTTTTTAACAAAACAAGGACACAATTGACGTCTGTCTCAGTTAATTCACACTGACAAATTTCTCTAATTTAATTTCGTTTTAAATAAATTTGAATTTCCTAAAAAAAAACCCCATACACATACACATACACATGCTAAGGATATCTTAACAATGTTCTATGACATATTCATTACAAACTATAATCCTTAGAAATCCTTTTAAACCGATAACTCGCAATAACAATAAAAAGAACATCAAATATTTCAAAATACAATAACAAAGGGAGTCTCTAAAGATGACAACAATTGCCAGCAGCTTAAAAATATTTCACAGATTTGGCCTCAAAGGAAAACTGTTCAGTATTAAGTCGTCTCCTTGTAACAACTGGGTTGTGATTACTTTTTTTTTCATTTCATTTAAATGAAACAAACTATTTAATCTGAAAAGCATTACTAACATTGACATTAAAAGAGAAAGAGAGAGAACAGGATAAGCTGAGGATAATTGTTTGTGCTCTAATTACTTCCGTATGGGCTATAAAATTGGAATTTGCAAGTACAGATGGTTTCCTTCTTATTAATCTGCCATAAAATTTTTTAAATTGAAAATGAATTTCAATAAAACGGAATCATAATCGACTATGAAATTAGGAAATGAAAAGTAATTGGTGCACTGAATAAGGAATTATTTTAAAATAGGTCCGACGGCATGTGATATTTAATATGCAATACGTATTCATTTCTTGGCAACATTAAAATTGTCAAATTGTCTGCAAAATATACAGACACCAAGGTGCCTTAGCCGTCTCTGACAGTGTACTAGGCATGTACCCCGGTCAGACATCAAAAACGAAATATGAAAAATATTTCTTAGGCGACTTCCTCTCAGCAGATTTCTGGCAAAAACTCTGGGTAAATAAAATTGCCATGAAAAGTTTCTCAAAAATCTATCGTTCGGAGTCGACTTTAAACTGTAGGCCACGCCACTCATGTATAAAAATTAACACACACAACACAAGTGGTGTGAGAAGCTAGGCCGTAATCCTGACTGAAGGGTTGTAATGGCCAATTATGTACGTATGTGTGTACCCAATACGTGAAAAACAATTTCGTTCTTTTCTCGTCGATAGATTTCTTTGAGAAACTTTTCATGGCAAGCTGAGAGGAAGCCGCCGAACAAATATTTTTTCGTATTTCGTTATATGCTGGAGATGTCTGGCCTCGGCCTTTTGTCTAATAAGCCAACACACTAATTACTAGACTACGGAAACTTCTAACATTTGTTTTGATTGGGAAACAATAAATAGAACTTTGGTTCTGAAAGACGAAAATGGTGCAAATGAGGGGGCACTTCGTGCCCTAGCTTATAAATTTTTTTGAAGCAGTTTTTGCAAGAAATTTGGGAACAAAAAATTGAATTTCGGTCCTGAAAAAATAAAATACGACCCTTTGGGGAGTATTTCGTGCCCTACTTTAGGGATTTTTAGCTGCAATTTTTCTATGAAATTTATTCCAGAAATCGTGCATAGGCTGTTATCAATAGCTTTGGTAACCTCCTTTCTATAGTGTTTAAAATGAAAACCTGATGAAAGATACAGAAAGCGTGTTGACAGAAATTATTGTGCGTAAAATACCACAAAAGAGGTTGGTTGCCAGTCTTAACATGGGCAAGACTTCAAAGACTTATTAAATCACCCTCCTAGAAATCTCAACGTGTTTAAAAGAAGATTCTTAAGATACGAAAACTTAGGACACCCTGTAACTACGTTTTCGAAAGCTTTAAGCTGCACTTGAGAACCATCATCGAAAGTTTCTATTTTTCTTTTTTAGACAGAAGAACGGTAATTTGAATGTCAAAGGTGTGCTACGTTTTAATATGCAAAACAAAAATTAAATTGATTAGTTCGACAGTTATATGGACACTGTTGTACTGTCATCAAGAATCTTGACAATGCTCAAAAATTCTTTCGAATCATTTGCATAAATTTCGATACAAAACGAAATCGAAAGAACATGTTTTTCATGCAAAAGAAAAGTTTTGGTGTTATTACATAGAGTCGTATAAAGAGAGTGTTTCATTTAAAGCTTTTCATTCCGCAAGTTTAATTTCATTCAACGCCTTACAATATACACCTAAATAAAGTTTTACAACATCTCCCACAAAGTATACTTTATTTTACGCAGTTTCTTTGGTGACATTTAAGCTTTAGGGAAAATATTCGCCTAAATTAAGCTTTCCTTAACATATAGCTTTTATCGCTTTTAAATAAACTTTCTTTAAATGTATTACCGAAGCTTTTTCGATTGTTTTAAAGCTTATAAAATTTGCTTTCGATAAAAATTTTTAGCATACATTAAGGGTACTGATGTGTACTAACTCTAAAGCATATTTTAAGCTATCGTTTGAAATAAATTGGTTTTTAAAACCACAAAAGGGACTCCACAAGTTTGGGACTCCAATAAAATCTGAAAAAGGAGAGAATTTTGGAAAAAAAATTAGTTGCGTCAGTTTTAGTGAAGGTATCACAATAGTTTGGAGATTGTTTTTTCTTCTTGAAATCACTTTGGTAGTGAAGATATGAAAGAGAAAGATATGAAAATCTATAAGATTACCTTTGTAGATCTGCCCTACCCGGAGCTGAGCAGAAGCTGCCGGGACGTGAAGGAAACGGAAGTATTACAACAGCTTTTATGCAAGTGCTCTGCATTTCAGGATAGACGGTTTTTGGGTGAAAGAACTTTAGAAGATCTGGGCATGGTGGCGAATGTGACACTAAGGGAACAGGCCGCATTCATTCAGAGCTCGGGGTAGGAACCTCACACTAGGTAGCACAATGGGCCATATAAGCCAACTGGTGAACTTGCCTGGTAACGGCAAACTACCCGCTAACCAAACCTAACCTAACCTAACCTTTCAGCATCTTAACTAACAAAGTTGGAGTTAGTGATTGTATTTGTGATAATAACGTTTATGTTAGGGTTACGTATTAAATTAAAGAATTATTAAATCATAGAACATTTAACAATTAAATTTAAAATAAAAAGATTAGCTTTTCTTTTTATAAAGATGGCAACTATAAAATAAATTATTAAAAACATTGATTAACACGCAAACGCTAAAAGCATGCAACATAACTTAAGGTTGTCAGTAACAGCCATCTAAACACTGTAATTTTCTACGTTAGACTGTATGTATTAGTAAGGAATTGTTTACGAAAATGTATAGAAAAAAAATATTAAATCACACCTTAAAGCCTAAGGTATAAGAATAGGTGTTAAAATTTTAATAGCATAATTAAAGGCGCTGGAAATAGGAAACAGTAATTAAAGTTTCTTAAGAAACCAAAGCAAGTTTAAAGGTCAACAGTTAATGTTTGTAAATAAAATACCCAACACTACAATGTATTTTATTTATGGGGAGTTTTTCTCAATTCCTTTATGCCTACATACGTATATAGGGTCTTCCAACAACGAATTACGAACTCTGATTGTTGATCTGACATATTTGTTATCATTTACTCAGTTTGTATTTGAAAGTCACCTTAGACGACCATAGAAAACCACGTATGTTCACTAAATGGGCTCTGGAAAAGTTGGCAGATCAGCCTAATTTTAGTCGAAACGCCATCCTGAGCGATCAGACCTATTTCTGTATGAATAGTG
The DNA here is from genome assembly GCA_005959815.1 of Sarcophaga bullata. Taxonomy (NCBI): domain Eukaryota; kingdom Metazoa; phylum Arthropoda; class Insecta; order Diptera; family Sarcophagidae; genus Sarcophaga; species Sarcophaga bullata. The sequence goes on from QOCX01000206.1 coordinate 104,123, forward strand.
GTACGTGAACAAATAAAATTGTCGAATTGGGGACGATACCAATCTATGTACATGAGATGCAAGAGCATCCAATGCATTTTGAAAAACTCATTGTATGTTGTGGATTTTAGGCTGAGGGCATCACCGGTTAGCCCATTGTTGTCAGTGGCAAGTACTATACGACTGTGATTACCAACATCTTTTAGCTGGAATTAAATAATCTGGGCACCAACGACGTATGGCTTCAACTGTTCGACACCATGAGCCATACAGGATCACATCACATTGGATATACTGCACGAGCCATTTGAGGGCATAATCAGCGTGTGAGATAATTTCGTCAGAATTTTTTTAGGGCAGCACTGGTGGTATGACTCCTACTCATGCAGTACATTGTGTTGGAATACAGGAAAGATAGTTTATAGGAGAAAAGAAAGAGAGAAAGTAGTGTGCGATAGTTTCGCTTTTTTGGCAAACAAACAATCAAAGAAGTCAGAGTGTCTAGTGGCAATCAAACCCACGGCTTCAGTTCTTGAAGTTTAGCACACTACCATTGGGGCACCCAAGGATACGAATAAAGCACTGCATATTTCGGATGCTTTCTCTCAAGAAAAGTGAAAAAAAAACGTTGTTATATTGCAACGACTATGTGTTATTAAAAATTAAATATGGAAAGCACATAACAAAGACCCTATACAAGTATTTAATGAAAAATGTAAACTTTGCAGTGTTTTCTGGCGACATTAAATATGAGGAAAGATAACGACCAAATAACCAAAGCCCTTACATTATTTCTGCTTAGAATTGTTGCTCACTTAACATCTGGCATGATAGCTGCTTTCTCCGGCAGTATTGTATTGTGGCAAACGAGAGAATTTCAAAATTCTTGTGGAAAAAGTCTAGCACTAGGTAAAGCGTTATTGTACCAAAAATCCCATTACTTTTCGGGATATGTGTTCGGTTTTTAGTAAAGCAATGTAACTGAATCGAGCAATTCTCGAATGAAAACACAAAAACCGTAATGCTTAGCTTAACCGGAGAGTACTTTGATCATTTTCAACATCTCAGTGTGGAAACAAAGAATAATACATATCGTCAGGATATTTTATTGATCTTGAATAGCATTATGGCATTAACTGATCCGAAGTCAGGTTATGAGTGCACTGCCAACCACTTGTCTCACACCAGAGCAACAATTAGAAGAACCTTTTTTTATGTAGAAAGCGAACATGAGTAGGATAGTAGGTTTTCTAACGAGACGGTACTATGTTAGATATCATATAGGTTGAGTCCCCAGCGCGATTTGGGGAAGCATGCGCTTTTTATGCAATTGTATTGCTCTAGGTGTCGCTCGGTTTCGAAGGAAATAGGATTTTTCATTTCACATATTTGCTGGAAATTATTCGGAGAGGAGACAGATCTCAAGTCTTGAGCGTCTAAATAATATTCTTCTACAGCTGAGAGGCTGAGAAATGTTAGTAAGGTACCTTTACAGGTATCTGTGTGAATTCAGTGTGCATCAGGAGCTACTGCAAATTGCTCCTACGAAATGTGGACTCATAATAAGGAGAGGAAACTTTAAATCCAGCTGACCGATTTTGAGGAAATGCGGGCAGAAATACTTCGTTAAATCATCACTTTTAAAATCCACAATGTAAAGAAGAAATACGAGTTCTTCATTTGGACTAAATTTCTTTCACAACAAAGATAAATTTGTGTCGTTCGATGTAGAAACAATTTCTAAGGAATGCTCTATAATTGCGCATGTAAGCACTAATGGGTATGTAAGGTTATAAAAAAAATTAAAGTCGAAATCAGTCGTTTAATGTTTACTAGCATAATTTAAGGCGTTTATAAAATGAGAATAGCGAAATTTATAACAAAAATTAAAAATCTAGATTTAAATAAGGCAAATGCGCCTTAAAGTATATTATTAAAATTTTTCTACAGATTTCCAATTATAAATTGAAGACTTAAATTGACTTCAGAGGATTTTCTTCTCCAATAAAAATGAGGTCAATTTTTACACAAAATTTAAAAATAAAAGAACAAATAATAAATGTATACTTTTAGGTTTTCCTATTATTTTGTATAGATTTCAGTAATTTTGTTAAAAATATTTCTTTTTGAAGATTTATTGTTAGTTTTCTTAGGTTTTCTTTTGTTTAAAAAGCTTGGTTCATATAAGTGTACTTACATTTTGATAATTTTCATTTTAGAGTGCCTACCCATAGGCGATTTAAAGCATAGGATTTGTAATCTTTGATTGTTTTTAATTAAACGAAATAATGGTTTCTGTAAATAAAACAAAACAAAAAACATAACAATGGTTAATTAAGTTTTATTTTTCTCTTTCTTTCGATATTTCTTCTAATAAAAGTTCATTGCAAACTTAACATACATTAGGGAGTAAAGAAAAAAAAAATACGTACAATAAAGTTTACCTTTTCTTTTTCTAAGAAAATAACAAAATTTAATTAATTTTCTGCGTTGTTTGCCTCAAAAAGGTGAAAAAGAGAATGAAATCTGGAGAGAAAAGTCTTGTGCAAATATTGCTTTGGTTCAAGCTGAACTTAAAAACAAAGTTTGCAATTGTTTTAAGTTTTTCGACCTAGAACTAGTTATACCGCTGAAAAGCTAACGTTCTCAAGTAGATTTTAAAGTATGTGGTTAGCTTGGTTCCCTTGGGTAAGAGTGCTATTCGATTAGATTCAACATCTTTAAATTCCTAGTTCCATTGTGATACCACAAGACTTCATTTAAACAGAGACCTATATCAGCGAGAGCAAGATAGTGATATACACATGTGTTCCACACTTCTATCTTTGTCTTCAGTAATCTACGCTTAATCAATGGAAGTTACTCTCCGTGGGAAAATCTCATGTTAACAGACTCAAGTAACGTCACATTGTCCTTTTTCATTCTCAGCAGACAACATGTTTTCTTAGAACAGTTTTAAAACTTCAGCTAACCTCTTGGCTAAAATGCTAGACATAACTTTATTCAGCTCGATTAATAGAGTGGCTCAAGGATCCATTATTGCGACTTGTTAAGTTTGAAGCATTAGACGTATGGGAGCTTAATATCTGAAATCTTGAAATTAAATTAATTAGACGACTTTCCTATAAAATCCACATTTAATTATAGAGCTCGTCTTGTCAGCACATACAAGAGTGGCACTTGAGAGAAGATATTCTTAAGCCTTAGCTAGGTAAATATAGAGTGAAGGCATTCAATGAAATCTAGTAGCCTGAGACTAGATGTCGACCCTCTGAGCTGGAATTGTAGACTAAAAGACTCTCAAAATTTAGATTCTCTAATGAGTAAGACAAACTACACATACTTGGAATCCGGATGCGTATCAATCTTGTGACACAAGAAGCTATTCTTACTGACATCGAACCGGACGGAATAACTTCCTGACATTCGATGGAAGGACAGAGTTGAGGGAAACAGTTTTATATTCACTTTCTATAGAAACAATTGGTGTATTCATTATGAGGAATTATTTAGACGTGTTGGAAATTATCACCTTTGACCATAATTATTTTATGATGGAAAGACTAAGTTCTGTGCTCATTTTGGGGTCTATCTTAAGAAGCTTTGAATATGTATCATATTATCATTATCTGGAAGTTTATAATTAAATTCCTTATTAAGCTTTTAATAATAACGCACACCGTGTTAAACACCCTTAAAATATGCTACAAATTTTTTCGTTTCTTTAATTTGACTAATTTAGTTATTAAAATTGTTTTTGGGGGGTTTTTTGTACGACTTCTTTTTTTTAGGCTTTGTATAACACAGAGAAGTGTTTAATGAACTCTTTTGGGGTGGCTATATCCAAAAAGTAGCCATGTTTGTTGTTTGTAATATTTTTAAAGCATACATTTAGGAGTAGTATGCGAAACATTTTTTTTTGCTTTACCTCGACAATTTATTACAACTTGTTGCTGTAACTTATTTCTACAAAAGTTTTCTCTCTTTTTTTTTCTACTCTTTATGCTCTCTAATAATTTTCAAAGTCACTAGAATAACTGTATAAGGTATACACAAAGGCAAGCAGGCATCAGAGAGAGAGAAACATAGAGTAAAAAAAGAGGAAAAAATGAGAGAGCTTAAGCAATAAGTTAAGTTAGTTGTGGGAGACAGATAATTTTATGGTTTTTATGTGTGTAATACCACAGGCAATAAACAATTTTTTTTTGTTTCTTAAAATTACCTTTAATTGTATGGGTGTATGGAATACTTTTTTTTATAAAAAAAAAAAAAGAATAACATTTGCATACTTTAAGGTTTAAATTGTTTTAGCAGACGTATGTACTCATTTCGTTTTTTTCTTGTTTTCTCTTGGTTTTCTTTTGAAATTCAGATATTGCAAGAGTACGAATAAGCATCAACTGTCTGGAGGTCATTATAAACAGAAAAAAATAAGACTTTTCACCCAATAAAAAATAATTTTTCTTGATTTTCTTTTACGTTTTTTCTTTTGTGTTGGTTTCACAGACATGTCTAATATTTTCAAAATTATCAGTTGTTTTGTTGCTTCTCTTTGAAGGAAAGTCATACGGAAAGCCTCTATTGCTTTGTTTGTTGTTGTTGAAAGTGCAGTAAAAAATTTGTTTACTTTTAAAACAAGATCTAGAACAATGAAATAAATGCAATTATTTTATATAAAATTTTAAAGCATATTTTAGGGTTGCTTAAAAAATTATAGCATACTTTAAGGTTGACTACACATGCAAATGAGAAAAATCAATTACAATTAAAATGCATTCAGCAAAGCGAATTTTTAACAAACTTTAAGCGATATTGCTATACAAGCCAAATAGGAAGGGATAACGTAACCTGATAAAACGAATGCAGTTCTGCCTTAACTTTTGTCTACATTGGGAATGATTTGTAACTAAAGTGAGCAGAGTAAACTGAATTTACCTAATTGGTTTCGATTGACTCACTTTAACTTGATCGGAAAGTACAAAGGACGGACCAAAGCAATACCATCTATCAGTCAGACCGGACTCGGTTCTTATAAGATTGACTGGAAAATATTGCGGGACCAACTGGAGAAGCTGAAGTCCCCGTAGTTGCAGTGGGTTGGCTTATTAGACCTGAGGTCGCGGTTCAAACCCCAGGTCAGACATCTCCGACAAAACGAAATATGAACAAATATTTCTGCGTCGACTTCCTTCCATTCTAGATTTCTGACAAACAAACTGAGAGTAAATAAATGTTTCTCGAAAACACTGTCGTTCGGAGATGACTTTAAACTGTAGGTGTTAACAAACACACATCAGAAGTGGCGTGAGAGACTGGATTGTAATTCCCACTGAAGGTCTGTAATAACCAATAATCATGTATGTATCTGGAGAAGCAATATTGGCTAGGTAAGGCTGAGAAGGCCGATGAACATACAGTAAGAAGAAGGGAAAAAATATGTTTGAATATACTCAGTGAGGTGAAGATAAAAAGTGGCGGAAATTTTTGTAAAATCAAGTGGGTTTGAGGCAATTAAAACTTTTTTAAGTCACACATCAAATTAGACAGGAGTAACCCCATAGGAGTAACAGGTGTTACTAGTCGTTTGACAAGGACTAAGGGAACAATTGTTCAGAATAGAGGTCGCTTCGGATATGTACATTATATAATGATAATAATGAATTCTTAGGTCACATACTTAAAAAATGTGAGTATTAATGCAACCCTTGGGTATACGTATATAACAAAAGATAGGCGAGAAATTGTCCTTATCAGAGCTGAACAGCATTTCATGGCAATGGACGTTAAAATCTTCTCCATCTATCGATTGAGGGCAATACAATAGATATTATGGTAACCGTACTGTGGTTAGCTTGTTGTTACTTTTGAAGAAAACGGAATTGTTGTTAGCAGTAAATTTGACGACGAGCTCTATGGACTCTAGAAAATAATTGATATGTTTTAATTTTTAAAACATATTTTTAGGTGCATAAAAGTACAAGATTTTCGTTTCTAACTTTAAATACGCGAAAGTATATTTTCGGATTTTTTTTTTTTGATTTTGAAGAAAAATTAAAATTCAAAAAAATAAAGCACAGCTTCAGGCAAAATAAAGATTGAATCAGAAGAGATTTTTAAAGCATTAACATGTGCCATCTGATAACTTCTTACTACCAACTGTTTAGACACTGTTTTATGAGTTTTTTTCCTTTTCTGTTTTAATTTTTCGACTCTCTTCACCTGTGGCTGCTGTTTAATATACTCATTCTATTAGCCTTAGTATATGCTTTAGATTTTGTTTTTACTATGTTTTCATTTACTGTATGTGTGCATGTGTTGCTCATGCCATTTCTGTTTTAGGTTTTGTTTCTGTTTATATCATCTCAAATATTAATTTTGTTTTATTCTTCTTTTCTTTTTTCATAAATTTTTGTTGTTTTTATTATTTACCATCCCTATACATAAATATACATACTTTGATAATACATACATATATACAGTATATATGTATAAATATATATCATTTGCCATATACAGTGAATGCTAGTGAAAAACGTAAAAATAAAGTTTAGTTTCCTTCTTAATTGTCCCTGAGATAAAGCCATTATAGTCTATGACTTTGGGAAACGACCCGATCACAACCTCATCTAGTAATAAAATTGAGTGAAGTAACCTACAGGCTACATACCTTGTTTTAAAAGAACAGTTTTTGGACATAAGATAAGGTCCAGAACGTTCGAAAACTCCCGGGTATCTTCCAAGCGAAAGTTACCACTTGGAAGAAGGGTGGTGTAAGAAACCAGGTTGTAGTCCTGACAAACTGCTTGTAATGACAAATTATGTGAGTAAGTAAAGAAATCCTAGGAGCACATGGTTGGGATCCATGTGGATGGGGAAATGTTCCTGGCAACGGGCAGGATATTATTTTTGTTGACACTGATCAGCACCACGTTGTTGGCATATGCTAAGAGGAGACATTATAGGGACACGCTATAATAGATTCAGGGCAGTAAAATAGATCGGGATCTCTCTTCATTAAAAAAAATGAATCTCTTGTCCGTTTTCCACCGTTATTCACTGTATTTGCCTGTGTATGTATGTATGTACATTATTTCGTTTGCCTTACTTTTGTTCTCTTATTTCAAGGTGAAAATGAAGTTTTCCTTTTAATTCTTATTTTCCTTTCTCATCTTTCTTTTCTCTTTTTGTGTTTCTGTGTTTTCATTTGATTTACTGGGAATTTTTGGGGAGTAATTTTTCTTCCATTACACTCTCTAGTGTAAGTGTGTTTGTGCTTGAGTATAGGGTGCGTTTATATGCGTAGAAGAGTAAAAAAGAGGGAAGATAAACCTTAAAAAAAAATTCACACACACACACACACACAGTAAAAGCTTTGCTAACGCCTACGTCAAAAACAAAAGAGCTTTTTACTCACAACTTATTGTTGTTGTTGTTGTGAGGTTTGAAGTTAACATTGTTAACTTTTTTTGTTTGTATTCGTTTGCTGAATTTGATTTTTGATTTCAAAACTGAATTTCATTTGCGTTTGGTTACCATGTCAATGACTTTTTTTTTTCTTTTTTGGCATATTAAAGCACAAAAATTTTGAAAAACTGTGCTTCGAATTGTAGAAGACATGTTAAGCCAAATCCATCAGTTTTCCCATTAAAGGCTAAGTAATACATTTTTCCCATGAAGTTGTTCAATCAAATTCAAATGTAATTAAGATTTACAGTTACATGGTCAGTTAAGGATAGGAGTGGTGGAACGCTACAATGCTAGTGTCAGGGATTAACGTGAAGAGGGCGTAAGTACTCAATGAGATGGTTGGTGTGGTAGTTACAATCTAATCTAGTAGATAGTGTGTTGGTTTATTAGACGAGAGCCAAAGGTTGATACAAAAAAAAGTCCCGTAGGCGACTTCCTCCCAGCAATATTCTGACAAAACTTTACTTAATTGGTCCTCGCAATCCTTCAGTCAGGATTAATACCTAGCTTCTCACATCACTTATGTTGTGTGCGTTAATTTTTTTCATAGATGAGTGGCTTGAAGTGGATTCCGAACGACAGATTATTCGAAAAACTTTTCATGGCAATTTGATTTACTCTCAGAGTTTTTACCAGAAAACTGCTGAGAGGAAGTCACCGAAGACCTGAGGTTTGAACCGCTGCCTTTCTGACATAAGCTGAGAGTAAATAAAATTGCCTTTGAAAATTATTCAAATCTGTAGTTCGAATTGGACGTTAAGCTGAAGGTTCCGCCATCCACAGATAAAATTAATGCCCAATTAATAAGCCAAGACACTACCCCGTCTACTAGCCTATGGTGACTTCAATAATATTGTAAGTGACATGAGAATCTTCTGTAGGCAGAGAGTTCCACATATGGATAGTCCGGCTGTAGGATAAATTTCTCTATAATTCACTGTGAAATCGATTGGCTAATCAACATCTAACAGATGAGCTCTGCGTAACAGACGTTTACTTGGACGAAATGTGTGACTTTGGAGGATAAGTTCCATTCCGCTGTAATAGCGATAGAGAAGTTAAACATAAACGGACAAACATCGACCCATACTTGAGAGGTGTTTCCTTTCTATTGGATATAATCAGTTTAAATGACAGTCGTCGTTGTTTAAAAAGTAGTGTGTTGGCTTATTAGACGTGAGGCTATGGCTCCAACAAAACGAAGTATGAAAAACAATATTTCTACGGCGACTTCCCCTCAGCATATTTCTGGCAAGAACTTAGGTCGTAATCTCCTGACTGAAGAGTTGGAAAGACCAATTATGAATGTATGTATGTATGCATCTGTATGTTTTGTAGATTATATGATGGCTTGTACAAAATATCAAAAAATATTTCTTTCAATGGCGTCCTCTCATGGTTCTGAGAATAAAAACTGCGATGGAAAAATTCTCACATCTTTCATGGTATGCCTAAAATTAACACACACACAACGTGAGTGGTGTGAGAAACTAGATAGAGATCCAGATTCAAAGATTGTATTACCCAATGAAACAATAAGTAGTGTAAGCAGAAATCCTAAGACGCCTAAGCACTTATTTTGTCCCTGAAAAGAAAAAAAAAATGTTCCAGTGAGAACATTTTATTGTATACTCATGTCTAGAACGTCGACAACTTTTGTTCCTGGATTAGAAACGTTATTATGCTTATCTAACCAACAAGTCCATAAGTAGTGGTGTTCTCTATCTGAAGCTACATTTGTATAACGCCTATATTCTTTCCTCATGTATGACATTTATTTACAATCACAATTTGAATTTCTATTCACTGATCAAGGAAAACCCTTATGAACGGTCTTGCGGGGGATAATTTCCCCCTTGGAATTGCTTCCAACATTTTATGTCTTTTATTTGGCTTTTTATCATGTTTTTATATTTCAAATGTTTGCCTTGAATTCTGTTCAATATTTTCATAAATCTATAGGCTAGCCATGATTTTTTTGTTGTTTTTTTTTTTTTTGGCATCCATGGATGAAGAAGCAAGAAAAAAATGTGTGTGTAACAGGTTATATTTATAAATCACTGTTGCATTTCAAACACATAAATTTAATGTTTATTTTTATTTTTCTTTTAATTCTCCTTTTGTTTTTATTTGGTTGGCCTAAAACTATGCAACAGCTGTGAACATAAAGTAAATTGAGTAAATTTTTTGCTTCGTGTGTGCGTGCGAGTGTATGTCTGTCATTGTTTTTTCATTCTTTCTATTCTATTTTTTTTCTTCTATTTTTTTTGTGTCCAAAAAGATGTAAAAGAAATACAATATAATACACACAAACATACCCATTTAAACACAAATACATGACTAGCAAAAAAAAAAAAAGAAAAATAAAGTTACTCTCTTTCGCTCTCATTTGTTGGTTACTCTCAATTACACACAATAAATTTGCTTAGATGAGTTGTTGTTGTTGTTTTGCCAGCTACAGTTAAAGTGAAAATGGCAACAAGTTGTGAAAAAAGCTTTTATAGTATTTGTGAGAGTATGAGTGTGTTGTGTGTGCAAGTGTAAGAGAGCAAAAAACACTGACACACTCACATTTTCATATACAATTTCAATGTCATACGCAGTATGAAGTAAAATAAATACGAAAATGAAAAACAAAAAAAGAAAAGAAGAAGAGACACAAACATATGGAGTTAAAGGTTATACTCACAAACGACAGGGTTGCCAACTATTTATCAGACACTATTCCCGATTTCTATAAAATAGGACTTGAGATTCTTGTCTAATTGGAGCTCGAAGTAGAAACCAGTCTTTTGCACGCAAGCTTCTTTCGTTTCAGCCATAAGTGTGTTGAAGCCCTAACTTGTGGTGGGTAGCACCTTTCCCTACAAGTGACATATATTTTGCACCTTAATTGCCTCCGTTTTTCATTACATTTTTCTTGATGAGTTAACTGAGCTCCGAAAAAATAATAGAATGAACCAGGAAACATGAACTTTGCTGTCAAAGCTCTTGGATAACTACCTAGGGGTTGAAAAAAAACCGTACCTTCATAGGCTAATGAATGGATTGTGATGGATAAGAGTTGGAATCCGCCCAATTTGAATAAAGTTCAAAGAATAGTCAAGTGACCAGGAAGACAATACTTGCTTGGCCCGTTGTGATGCTACAGGTAAACACAGTCCCTTTACTGATCAAGGCCTACCAAAGTCAGGGAAGAGGAAGAAGTTGGTCAGCGCAAGGGCTGCACAACAAAAGCACGATTACCCCACACTGGAAAACCAGGCAGAAAGTTTGACAAACGAGCCAATATCCTTAACATCAATAAATGATAGCTCTGTCAAGCTGACAAGAAATGGAGAGCCAAATAACCTATATCTGCTCCTAGCAAGAGATAGGCACTGACAAAGAAAATGGATAACAGTCTCCTCTTCCTCAGCTGATCTGCACAGATACGGCAAAAGTCTTTGAATGGGAGCCGCATCCTTTCCGCTTGTCTACCCATAATACAGTAAGCATGGCCACTGTGATTGAGATAATGCCACGACTAAGTCCAATTAGTTGCTTGGTATGCCTTCTATCCATCAGGGGCCAAGTGAGCCTAGTGGTGGAGCAGGACTCCTCATTGACCGAGGAATCTTCGCACAATGGCCAACTTGACCGAGACAAATAACATTCCCACGTCGATAGAAAAAGATTCCGGAAGGAGTACGCAATCGCTGGCGAGCTCGAGGGCCCTACAGTTTCCCGGAATGTTACTGTGTCCGGGGAGCCAGGCCAGTGAAATACTGAAGCGCCAAGAATGAAAATTGAGACAGCGGTAACATTCCCTAACGATCAACACTAGACAGAGATCTTATGGCGGCTTGACTGTCGGAGAAGAACGCGGCGCGTGTAAAAGGAACAACATTTTCAAGGATCCATTGAGCGCCCCGGTCAATGCTATTTAAATGCCTATCTTTTGGCAACTCTGCATGCGTAGCGTATCTTTTTCATACATTAGGGGACATGTGCTTGCAAACAAAAAAAAAAAAAACAAACAAAAAGAAAACAAAAAATAAAACAACTCTGAAGTATACATACACAAAACGGACAACAACTCGAACCTTACTTGTGTTAATATTTTAATAAAAAATAAAAAAAAAAACATTCTTTGTCAGTGTATGTGAGAGAGTGTATATGTATGGTTTTGCTCTTACTGTTAGGTGTTGTTTTTATTTTTCTTTTTTACTTTTTCTGCTCCTCTTTGTTTTTCACTGACTACATAGTAAAACAAAAGAGCAAAAACACAACAATTTACAACAACTTGTTGGTTTTGTAGGCATGCTAAAGTTTCCAAATTTTGTATTTTGTTATTGTTGTTGTTGCTGTTTTTGCTGTTTTCATATACAAACAACAAGCATTTCACAAATACTTCAGCACAGTTAATCTTCCTCTCGCTTGCCTTTAGTGTAACACCTAAAAGTATACTCAAAGTAAAATTTATTTACACACTCTCACACTAACACACACACACATACACGGCTGCGGAGACAGAGACAAAACTTTACGTATGAAAATGTTAAATGTTTGCGCAAGATTTTTTCAGTATCAGTTGTTAATGTGCCGTGGTAAATGAAGTTTTAAACGCTTAAAAAATTTCTTTAAAAAAAAAAACGTCGCGTGAATAGTGAAACGAATAGAACAGAAAAGTAAATTTCAAAAATTTAAAAAAAGTAACGGTTATTATTTTTTAAATGTTAAAGGATTAAAATCTAATTAAAGAAAGAAAGTTTTCTTGACAATTTTGCTTAAAAATCCCCTTCATTTAGCCAGTGTTTGTGCTGAGAAATAAAACGATTGTGCAGCAGATAATTGAATGAAAATTTTAAATACAAGAAAAACAAAGAATCGTGTTTAAAAACAAAAACAAAAATTAAAAAAGCAAATAAAAAAACTCAAAAAAAAACTTTGCCCCAAAATTCACCAAAAAATCTAAAAAAAAAAATTTTTTTTTTTTTTTTTTTAGGAAAGCTTTTCATTTTTTAATTTTGCCATTCTAAATAAAGGCAAAAACAAAAAATAAAAAAAGAGAAAAAAGAAAAAGACGAAAAGAATTTTGTTAAATTGGTATCCATCAAAACTTTTTTTTTTTGATTTTTAAAATATTCATGAGACTTTCTTGGGCCTACCTAGCCCCTTATATACACAAAGACAGTTTATCCTGTAAATATACTTAATTAGTACATATTTATCGTAATGTATATAATATTTCTTTACCATGCTGCTATTGTGGCAAATGTAATTAATAATTTTAATACTTTTAATACAGTGGTGAACAAAATTATACTCACTCTCAAAATATAAATAAGAATGTGACAGAGGGTTGATCTGTTTTATATTACAAGCATTATTACTTAGTTTTGAAACAAACAAAAAATAAAATTTCTGAATGTTTAAAGCTCTAATCACTGCATTATAAACGATATTTTTAAGTTTCTAAACAGAAAATTTAAATTATGGCAACGAGTTACTTTTGTATTCTTTTTTCTTTTTTTGATTCTTTAAGCGGGGTGTTGTTCCGAAACTATTCCAGTTTTTTGAGTGTTTGTTTTGAAACGATTCACCCACTTCGTAGAATTGTTTTGGAAAAACAAGGCTACCATATGAAATATGTTTGTAAACGACATGTTAGTTTAACTATTTTCTAACAAAATTTGCTTATAAAATTTGAAGTATATGGCAGCACTGTTCAATTTGTTTGGAACAAAATTTAAAATTAAACCAATTCAATCCGAAATTGTTCCGAAATAAATTAACTCTTTTCCTCTCTCTCTCTCTCTCTCTCTCTCTGAAAAAGAGAAACGTCAAACTCCATATAAAAATTGAAATCATGGCTGAATCCAGCTTTAGGGCACTGTTTCCCCCCAATATAGGCACTTGCAAGCATTCTTACAAGACCATACTTATAAGCCGGGAGTTCTTGTTTCGAAATTTCATTCATTCAAACTGATTGAATACTATTTTTCTCATTATGACAGCAGTAGCTTCGTATTCGATGGACTGTCGTCTGCTCGAACAGTGTTTTAATCATTTTCAACAACTCGTTGTGTTGAACAAAGTTGGTATTCGTTTGGCGGGATGATTGCGAAAAAATTTCTGAAGGAGATGAATTTGCAGTAAACTTTATAGGACAGACTTATAGTCCTAATGTAGCATTAACTATGCAGAGAGTCTGGTTGTTGACTCGCCTGAAACCTGCACCAGGCCAGATTAGTGCAAGAAGAACTTCGGATTGTAGGTTTTCTATCAGGAATCAATTATCTGAGGACAGAGTGCAGACTCTGCATCGAGGAGAATGCAACCATAAGCTTCCAAGGAATTGCATTATGCTTTCTGACATTGCATTGCGGCAGTTGGTTACATCTTCTGTATGGGACAGAGAGTGCAGCCTCTCTGCCTCGAAGAGAATGAAACCATAAAATTCTATAAAATTGCATTATGCTGGCCAGTTTTTTTTCTACTTTTTCCCAATAAGTCTGAGTATTGGCTTCCAATGGCTTAAAGAGATGCTATTTAACATAGCACAACCCAAAGAGTTAACACAACGCGATAAAAAGAAATCCAGAAACGTTACATTGTTTCTAGTTTCATTGATCTAGTTAACATGCCCAATTTTGGAAAGAAAGTCGCCACAAAGTAAATTTAAAGTATGAAGTACAATTCTTCCCGTTTATAAATGGGTAATGCTTAAAAGCGTGATGCGTAAAAGGGGATAGTTTTCGTACATTTTAAAGCAAACATCAAAATTGCTTACGTTTCTCTGCTACTAAGTGGGGAATTATATCCGAGGACATATTCATATGACCCTACCTCTCACGGACGATGCAAATCACAACATTATAGTCAATGCATGAAGTTAACATATCACGTTTATTGACTTTCTTGCCTTAACTGGAACTTGAAGTTGACATATAGTTTCAGTACCCGTGACATAATAAATTCATTGAGAGAGTTTGGCGTAAAATTCATCTCACGTTTTGAAGTAGTTCATCGACCAATAGGGACTATGCAATTTCCACCGAAATGCTGAAAGAATTTAAGTCTCCCTGTAGAAAGACAGGAGAATATCCTATTAATCGGTTAGTTAACCCCTAGAAACTGGTCCCGACTAGTAAATTTTTATATCCTGAAAACTGCATAAGAGTAACCCTTTGAATGATTCAAAATTTCTCTGAGACACCTTCGACATTTAAGGACTTGGACGGAAATAATGACTTAGTTGAAGTGGAACAGAGTACAAAGGTGGCCAAAGATAGTTGACTGCCTGTATACTGCACATAACAGTATGCTGTGACATTGGTGTTTACACACTGTTTAAAAAAAGTGATCCCCTTAAAGTGAGGTTAAATTCACTACATTTGAATTACAGAAACATTTCTACTCGCTAGGGTAGACCATCCGATAATATTGAACTTTACATGCCATCTGTCTTTTTTTCATTCTAGTTCTATAAACTTACCCCGTATTTAGAATGGATCTCCTTATGCAGATTTTCACAATTTCCACATCGAATTTTTATACTTCTAGCGCAGATTAGTGTTTTATTGATTCATTTCTGACCGCATAATAGGCAGATTAAAGCCAAATTTTTACTGTGAAGCATACAAAATCTATAAAGAGATAAAAGAAAATAAAAATATCATTAGAAAACTGTACATAAAGTTGCATAAATAAGGAGTATAAAAAATATCCTCCTGCCTAATCATGAGTCACTAATTGTTTTGGATTTAAAACTCATTTAACTTCCTTTCTGTAATGCTTATGGTAGTTGGCTGCGGATTTAGTGAAAGTTATCACGAGTCAATCTAAACTTGAGAATACGGTAGACTGTTAAAGACAGACCAAAGCGCTTTATCTTAAGACATCTCAGTGGTTAGAATTCACTATACTTTACCTACTACTACCTACTACTAGCATTTGTACCCTAACACGTAGCCGAGTAGGCATGGCATTTGGCGATTGACTACTACAGCAGTTTTAAATGAAAACTGGCCAAAACGTTCGAGGTTTTCACCACCTACTGGTCTTCGTTTTTTAGTCTATTTATGGCAAGATTGCAAACATTGTCTAACATTTTTGACATTGTCACATGTCACGAATCATGTTTTTATACCGAGAAATATACATTAAAAATCCAACACAAAAAAATATTATTCCTTACATCCTTATGATAAATAACAAACCTTGCCGAGCGTTTTTCACATTGTCACATGTCACGAATCATCATTTTATACCGAAAAGTATACACTAAAATTTCAATGCAAGAAAATTTCGCTTCTTGCTTCTTTATGTTAAAATAACAAACCTTTTCGAATATTTTTGACATTGTAACATGCCGCGAATCATCTTTTTATACCCAAAAATATACAAAAAATTTCGCTTCCTACTTCTTTATGGTAAAATAACAAACCTTGTCGAACATTTTTAATATTGTAACATGTCGCGAATCATCTTTTTGAACAGAAAAAGTAAATACTAAAGAATTTCGCCCCTTATGTACCCAGTATGCTAACGTATATCATTATTTTTTATGTTTCTCCTTCAACTAAACGAAAACTAATTGCTTGGATTATACTGCAAACACCATAACTTTATTCTTCACAGTCGGTGTATATGACTTTCAGATTTTCTGCTTGCTGCCCTTAATTGCAAATCAATTTAAGTCTGAGAAAATTTTGCTTTTTGTATCTTTTCCTTGGAAAAACGAAATGAAAAGCAAAAAAGAAAAAAAAAACTTTTTTCGATTATAATCTATACAATCAAAACTTTTGCCTAATCACGATACACTATCATAATGGTTGTTGCCACAGAGCAAGTTATGATAATTAAACTGAGCTAAGGAAGTGTGCTCTAGGAGAAATGTTTAATTAAGTCATAAGAAATAATACATATTCAGAATTCATAAGAATTGACGATAATTATACAATAGCTTAACAAATTTCCATGTAGCTGGATGTCATAATTATGGTTGTAGTGGTTGGTTAAATTGGTATTGAAATTATTTCTGGAAATATGCCTAAAAGTAGGCAATTATGTAAAGATGTGGCACCTTGTGTATATACTTTAAATTTCCTTGTAAATTTTCATTTCATTTTACACAAACTGTTGAATTATGTTAGTTATTACGTTTCTAAATTGCCTTTGATTTTAAGTGTCACAACCTGAAAGTGTGTCTTAGACTTTTTACAAGTTGAGGTTAACGCGCGCAGCAACACATGCAGAAAATTCTGTTAAATTGTTTGAAATTTCTTGGTTTATTCTCAATATCAATTGCTTTTGCAAGTATGGCAAGTGTGGCATACATCACTTGATGTTTTGAAACACCCTAAAAGTATGCAATAAAATTCTAGGAATAGTCAAGAAATGCCAAATGGAAAATAGTTTATTTATGTGTAAACATTAAAAAAATGTAAGCCAAAAATTAAACAACTTAAATGCTTCATGTAACAAAGCAAATAAATTTAGGAAAAAGGAAACAAATTACCCCAAACTTTCTTTTGCCCTTTTAACTATGCAACAGTTTATTTATTTTATTTCAATAGAAAAGCATTTAATTTTTTGAAAACCTTCCAATAAACCGAACACAAGAAACTAAGTAGACTATTCTTAGTTTCCTGACGCCTAAATGTTAGGCAACAGTTTGTAAGTGAATGTTGCATTTCCTACAACGCCTTAAATGTATGCCATAATAAAGTATAAATATTTTATATTTCTGAATTCAGTCCAAATATTGGAAATTAAAAATAAAATTTCCTTTACGTTATGGCCTTGCTATACATAGGAAAGGCCATAATTTTTGTAGAAGAAAAAAAGAAGAAAATATAATAAAGTTTAAAACCCCCAATGTTATGCTTCATATTTTTTTTACTGTTATGGTTTCTTTATCTTTTTGTGTTTACTTTTATATGTTAAGAATAATAAAAGCAAGTTCTGCAAGATATGAAAAAAATAGAGAACGTTTTAAAATATTTATCCTGTGTGCATAGTATGCCAGAAATTTTTAAACCTGCCAAATATAAGTTTAAAATGATTTAAAAATTAAAGTGAATAAAACTTTTATAAGTTTGCTAAAGTCAGTGTGATGTTCAAAGTGCTCTTCTAAAATATTCATTGAATAAACACGTTGTGAAGTGAATTTAATTCAGAGAAAAACAACTCCTACGGATATGCTGTAAAGAATTCGGGGAAAACTATTGGATTGCCATGATTTCTATACCCTTGAGTGCTCGACTCTAACGCCTTCCTAGTGATGCTATCATTCTTTCTCTTTTTTCTCCGTATACTATGTTCCGGTTTAGATTCATCATGTATAAAGTTTCAGAGATGCCTGTTACTAGTAGTTGCGGGCAAAGATACCCTTCTCATGACTTTGGGATTATTTTTGATGAAGATTTTTATTTTTTTCCCGATTGTATTCCGTAAAAACCTTGCTTCTCGTACATATCAGAGAGTAGACCATGAACTGAATACTGATCTTGGTTTATCGAGGCATTTGTGAAGTCCAAGGTTAGACGATTTCGTGAGTCGTGACTAAGGAACTACAAGCAAACGATCGCAGACAATGACGTGTATTCCATCATAATTTTCATTGAAAAATCATTTCAAATTCTAAATGAATGAGTACAAGAGCGTATAAAATTACCGAATTTGAGACGTTACCAGTGCACATGAGATTCAAAAGCGTCCAATGCTGTGGATTTTATGCTGATGGTAGTATCAGTGATTCATATTTCTTTGAGAAAAACTTTGACTAGTAATGGTGAACTGCGAGTTCAATGGTTGACGACTTCTTTTAGCCAAAATTTGATTATTTAGACCAACGACATGAGGTTCCAAGAGGACCGCAAAACGGACACAGCACAACTTACGCCATATTGAAAATTCTGCACGATTGATTTGAGTTTATAGTCATCTCACGTACAGATAATGTGAACTGGCCACAGAAATCATGTAATTTAATCATGTTCGATTTTATTTTGTGCGATTTTTACGTCGCAGCTGCCACAACGGTAGTCAAAGCCAACAAAACCAATGCCATTAAGCAAATTGAGCGTAATTTATGAGCCAGAGTCATGGAAATTTTACGTTTTGGACGTACAAAGAGAGAAAGGGCTGACATTTATTATATTCCACATAAAACGCCTTCAATAGGTCTTTTGAAAGAGTAAGAAATTTTCGGTAATTACAATGATTATTTAGTCAGGATCACAACCTATTTTTTTTTTTTATCAAAGTGCCCATGTTGTGTAGGTTAATTGAATCGATGAGAGGTACCTCATTCGAGGTAATTTATAGTTTTACCAACACTGCAGTGAAATTTAGTTTAGAAATAAGATATGTAGACTTGATCCCATCTAAAGCACCTATTTTTCCCATAATACCCGTCTATTCTCCTCGAGTGTAATGGTATGTGGTTAATTGGTCATTGGTCATCGCTTAACGCATATTATTTCTAATCAATTAAATGTTCTCAAGAGAAGTGACAATCCCCAGAGTGTGAGTCGCCTATTAAAAAGTGGAAAAAAATAAAAATAAATGAAAACGTCGCCGGTCTTAATGGCAATTTAAATTGCAGTTCCCCAGCGTAGAGCACAAAATAATTTCAATCAATAGTTATTTTATTTCTCTGTTAATAGTTTCTTTTTTATGTTATCCTTCATGGTCTCTGAAATGTTTCTTCTTTAAATTTTAAAGGGGATATTAAAACACTTTTTAATGATGGTCATAAAAAAGTTAAGGCTACGTTTATAAAATGGTTTTTAATTTTACTAACACACACGGTCTTCCTATTAAATTTCTCTCCACTACACTTCTGCACAGTTATTCTTTACAATACTGCCCCTTAAAGTATGCTTTAGCGAATCCGTTTGCCCTAAATGTATGCCAATAAACAAACTTTATGGATTTGAAAATTTATTTCCTTTTATTTTCATACACAGATTTTGTTTTTCTTTTTTCCATTTTTCTTGTTTTCTTTTTATTTTCATTTTCTTAAGAGTTGATTATATTCTATGGGGAGTTAAAAAAAAAATAAAAAAGAAAAACATGAAATTCCCTTAACTCTGCTCAAATAAATTTTTATTGTGGCTAATGTTGTTGTTATTGTTATTGTTGTTCATGTAAAGAAAAGAAAAACAATGCAGAGCCAGAACAGAACAGACAAAAACTACTTAAAAATCTAATCAGGGAGAGAGAGCGAGAAGTATAGCAAAAAAAAATTAAATGAAAAATAACACACGTGTAGTTAAGATAAATTAACTTTTTTTATATTGTTTTTGTTGTTGGCTTTTTTTTCAATATTTCAAAATATTTTGACAATGACATATTTTATGAGTCCGTGTATGTAGGTACTGTGTTTGTGTAACTCAGTTTGCTTACTTCACAAAGACAGAGACACGAAAGGAAGGAAGGAAGTACAACATTTCCGCTTTTTTTTTTTTTGTAGCGGAAATCCCAAGAATTTCTTCTCTCCAAATTAAGTGAAGAAATCACAAAAAAATCTGCTCGAGAACAGTTATCTCTATGAACACACTGAATTTCGTGAGCTGCATAATGTCCATAATCCAAGTTAAACTAAGGCAATCAATCAGAAAAATTGATCGGCTACACTCCAACCTAACACTCTAATCTAAGGAATACGGAATGAACGCTAGATATACCAGAGGCCAGCTTCCACTTATGGTTTTAGAAATGCTTTGCAATGAGACTTCAAAGCATAATGTAGACTTCACACTCTTTTCAAAAAAGAGACCAGCTCGTTCCATGCAGATGGGTCGTGGACAACAATTGGAACACAAATAAAGCGTTTTTTGATTCCAAAGTAAACTATTTTGATCAGGTGGGGAGAATCGCAATTAAAACTTTTGCTGGAAAATTACATCAGACTAGTCATTAATAACCTGGGATTGACAATCGGCCCTTTGATAGGGCACTGTAGGCTCAAAGCGCATTTATTCAGAATGAGAGTTGTATCGAGCTCAACATATAGATTCTGAGACGAGATTGAATCATGGCAACATATTCCTGGAACCTGTAAGGCATGAATGCAATACCCGGTTACATGTCAGGTGTTAGGCAGGGATTTGCCATTGTTGATACCAAGCAGCATTCTGAAGGTTGTCAGAATGGTACAATGGATATTATGCCCGCAATACTAAGGCCCTTCTTAACGACCATAATGATAATAAGTTTCTTCAGCGGAAGATTGCC
The DNA here is from genome assembly GCA_005959815.1 of Sarcophaga bullata. NCBI lineage: Eukaryota > Metazoa > Arthropoda > Insecta > Diptera > Sarcophagidae > Sarcophaga > Sarcophaga bullata. Next base: position 124,799 of record QOCX01000206.1, read on the forward strand.
TTACTGTTGTTTGGTCCTAGAGTTATAGAGCTGAAATCTGTAGTTGGCGGGGAACAAATCCCCTTGAACATGCTCATTAAGTCCTACTATTTCCCCAGATATCGCTTACCTTCCCAAGACATTCATTACTGCCATTATCCACTTTGGGAAGCTCTTTGTATAAGCTTTTTTCATTGTTTATGTTCTGCTATATTCCTCTGATGTTTGTAAAGTAAAAAGAAAAGTAAAGTAAAAGTACAGCCTGCAGAAACAGCCTTATGTACCGTGAATATGTTTACAGCAAACTGGTTTATTCTATCGCCTTAAACCAATAAAAGCTTAAACTAGCAAACCTATTCTAGACATATGCTCTCACAATACTGAGTTAAACAATCCCATGCTGCTTATGCCATCTAGCATGATCCATTAGTTATCATTTATTGCGTGTTACAGGCTATCCATGTGCCTTTTACTGTTTATTCTCCCAAAAGTATGCTTTAGAGTTTCGCCCACAAATGTTTGGGCGAAACTCTATCAATATTCCCTATCATAATATTATGGCTTCACGCAGACTGTTTTGTTCGGCTATAAAATAATTTGTGAGAGGCAAAAAAAAGGGCCAAAAACCGAGCAGACCATGACAAATTTTTTTTTTTTTTTTTTTTTTGGGGGGGGACTTTGATTGAAGACGAACTAAAATTTTATGACAAATTAAATGTCAACAAGGGATTGGAGTAGAGTGAGGTTAGAGGCGGGGGTGGGTTATGTGATTTCGTCAAGGGGCCTAAACAGACTCTTTACATTGTATTGTTGTTTGTCATATGTTTTGTTTTTCACATTTTTTCTACTTTCTTTTCTTGTGTTTTCTTTTCTCTTTTTCTTCATCATCCACATCCATAATAAATAAACAATATTTTCTTCTAAACAAAAACAACAACAATAACAACTATAAGAACTAAAAAATAAAACAGTTAAACAAATACAAATACATTGAAACAAATTGCGAGTTTAGGGAATTATCATGTCATTGTTTATAGCGATAAAAAAAAGTATGAAGAGAAAAACAGCAAAAAATACGCACACATACACACACACACACGCTCACATAAAAATATATTTTCTCTCAATTTTTTATATCAATTGTGGGTACCCATTTAAAAAAAAAATAAATAAAATTGAATGTATACGTGTGTTTGTGGGTGGGTATGTGAGTGTGTGTGCGAGAGTGTGCGTAAAAATAGCAAAGGCTTTCAGCTAAATTGAATGTAATCCATAAAATATTAAATACGACAGGGAGAATATAAAAGTAACGACAAAACGAGAATGAAGAAAAGAGTAGCAGAGACAGAGTTGCCATATAGAAAATTTTTTTTATGTAAACAAAATAGCACACAGAAAAAAAATTCGATTTTGAGCATCAAATACTTAAAAAACTTTTAGATTAGGTTACGTACCACACGTTTAATAATCCTCATGTTCTCACTTGGATTGTAAAATTGATTTCATAATGATGACGACAATAAAACAGCTTTTCAAACCGTCGATATACCGCATCACGGATTTCTAAGAATCGGAGTTACGCCAATTAACATTCACGCGGTAAGGATGCGGCTCCCATTCAACGACTTCTGCCGTAGGTGCACATCCGCTGAGGAAGAGAAGACTGTAATCCACTTTCTTTGTAAGTTCCCATCTCTTGCTAGGAGCAGATATAGGTTATTTGGTCCTCCAGTTTTTGTCAGCTACGGACGCTATCATCTATTGGAGCTATCATCTATTGACGTCAAGGATATTGTTTCGTTTATTAAACTTTCTGGCCGGTTTTCCAGCGCGGGGTAATCGTGCTTTTTTGTGCAGCCCTTGCGCTGACCAACGTCTTCCCCTTCCCTGGCTTTGGTAGAACTTGGTCAGTACAGAGACAGCGTTCACCTGTGGCGTCACAACGGGCTGCTATGCATGTTTAAGTGAGCTTTTTTGATATTAAAAGCTACCACTCCAACCTAACCGACCTAACCTAAACACACAACATAAAGGACTCGTAAGAACATATAGTCGGGACCCTCTACGCATTAATGCAATCTGGAACGAAATATTCCAGACAATGAAGAAAATTGACGCTCGCATTTATTGACTCCTTCGTTCATGTGTTTTAATGTCTTTTGGATTACTTTTGGTGGGGCTAGGTTATGTTACTGGCTTACCAGCAACAAACTTACAACTCTCAAAGCATAGGAGGCTTGAATATTAAACCAACGTTTTGAATCCAGGTTATCAAGTTTATTGGATAAAAAGACAGCAGCGGATATATGCCTTTATCAGAATATAATTTAAAAAAATTTCCCTTCCATTCAATTCAATTTCTTAACCACTTGACCCTAACTTTAAAGCTTTTATCGTGTAAAGTCCTCTTTTTTTGTAAAGAGAGAAAAACGCCTGTCTGAAGAGAGCTATTGAAAACTTGAACATCCATTTTTAAAATACTTGAAATTTATTTTTTATTTCAATCCCAATTTGTATAAATTCTGCTTGACTTGGCGTTCTATTGGAAAGTTCTATAGTCCAACAGGAAACGTTGATTATTGATTATGATTGATTATGTTGTTTACACAAAAATAGGATATTTTCATTGTCTTTGTCACAATAAATTAAAGGTTAGGTTTTATAAGAACCCTTAAATAACAGTAACTGACAAAAGTTAACCCACTAAAGAAACTAAAACGGCTAGAATTGATTGTGGGACCACAATGAAACTAAATGCTGGTCCATGGGGAGCCTCTTCCTTTATGGGGGGTCCGAGGCCTTACCTAACCTCATTTACTTAATTAACCGTTACAACCAATTAGCCAGGATTAAAACCTCATTTCCTAGGCGACCTGTTATGTGTTCTAATGTCACACTCTTGTGACAGTTTAATGTAGAATTCGAACGCCAGATTGTCGAAAAACTTTTCATGGCAAATTTATTTACTCTTAAGAGTTTTTGTTGGAAGACAAGAAGTCGAAGAAAGAAATTTTTTTCGTGGTTTGAACCACGTGCCCTAGTCTAATAAGCCGACACACCATCAGCTACACTACCCCATTTAACAAGAAAAATTGTCAGAATTTTAGCATATTTTTACAGCATTTCTCACCGATAGGAGGTTTAATTTTGTTTTCCTGGAATGGAATTGTAGCTGGCTTGTGTACTTGAGATTTCCCGCGTTCTCATAAGGCTTATGCTCCTGGGAAGTAATAGAGTGCTACAAAGCGTCACAATTAGTTCAAGGCATCAAAAGCCGTGTGAAATGTGGCCAAGTGAAAGTCCATTTCGTACCGTTCCTTGCTACATTGATTGTAAAGAGCCGCCGGCCCACAAACCTCAACAAACCACGTCTTTCAGCGTTAATTGAGCGCTCTTGAATTACTTGTGGTTGCTTTTCACAACAAATACGACAATTCTGTTTGTTGACATGCCCATTCAGCCAAAAATAAGCCTCGCTACTGAAGATAAATTTTCGATAGAAACTCATTTCTCACACAAAACGGCTTTAAATAATAAAATCTAATGATTTAAAAGCGTTGTCCGTTTGTTTGGGTATTAATGGTGAAAAAAAAAGAAGCTTTACAGTACATTCTTGGCATTGTCACATGTCACGAACCATTTCTTTATACTGCAATATTTTGCACTGGACACCCAAATAGCAAAACAACATAATTTTTACAATTTCAAAAACTGTACTTTGAAGAACCCATAATTTTTTTAACGCACTGTATTTGAAAATCCAATACACATTTACACACAATGATACCAATGCCAGTTAGACTGCCTAAATTAATGTTTTGTAAACGATTATACAGACTGTTGTGTAGAAAAGTTAACGGTTTCTAATATTATTGTTTAATACATACAAACAGTCGGCTGTCAAACAGTGAGATAGACACAAACAGAGAGACAGATAGACAGACAGACAGACTTAACATTTGCTAAGCATTGGGGGGGAAGGACAGGACAATATTTGTGTTTCCAAGTGAACGTTTTAAATTGAAACCAAGTCGTGTGTATAATTTTTTTGCAACAAAATACAATCACACGCACTCTCACGTAGACAAAATTGTCTACCTATTCACCGTTCTTCATCTCCCTCTCTCTCTCTCTCTTTCCATCATGTATATGTATATAGAGATGTGTGTGTATGTATGTGTGTATATATTATTTCAACATAGAAATTGTAATCAAAGCACACAACTGGGAATTGAAATACAGGGTGGTAAAGCGAGTAGAGCAGGCTGAATGGGGGACGATGGAGACGAGGTATTATTTTAGAAACATTGTCGTTCATGGCAAAAGTAAAAGATCAAAGATTATTTTAAATGATTTTATAAATTATTAATAAAATATTCTAGTGTATGTGTATGTGTATGTGTTTGTGTGTATGTGTTTGTGTGTATGTGTTTTTGTGTGTTGGTGTGTGTCTGTGTATTTGTATTTTTAATGGTTGTAATATGGCGTCATTTGATATGCAGCAATATGGAAAATTAAATGATATTTTAAAGCATACTTTAAGGTAACGAACACTGACTTTTTTTGTTTTTTTTTTCTGTGGGTAAAAAGTGCGAACATGTAAGCAATGCATTGAAGAAGACTTTAAACATATTTTAGAAAATATAGAGGGAACATTTCTATAAAAAAAGGAAACCACAAGTAATTCGTTTGTCTCCAAGCAATACGTGTTTGAAGAGATAACATTTTTGGTAAAGATAACCACGCGTGAAAGCAATCAGTATCAGTGGTACGAAATTAAGAGGAAAGAGCTCACAGATATGAAAAAGGGAAGAAGAGTGAATAGGTAACGAAAAATGAAACTATAGGCGACAGAGAACTAAATGGAAACGAAAGCAAATAGTTTTAAAATATTAAGGAAGCATAAGAAAGTAAAGTTTCAGTAGTCTAGTAGGTAGTGTGTCGGCTATTAGACGTGTTGCCACGTTTTAAACCCAAGATAAGTCATCTCCAACGAAACGAAATATGAAAACATATTTCTTCGGTGACTTTCTCCCAGCAAAATTCTGCCAAAAACTCTGAAAGTGAATAAAAATGCAATGAAATTTTGTCATCATCATACAAAGATGGAATAGGAACCGATATTCTATGAGTTGGCATTAAAACTACCACTGAACTCAAACTTAAAAAAGAAGAAACCTAAAGCCGCAAAGTGTTGCCCTGTTAACTCCCCTTAACACTGCACACAGAATACAGGAAATCAGTGTACATGGAAGACTTAAAAGTAAAATAAAACATAATCTGTTGCCTAAGTTCAGGAGACGGATTTCCGCCCTAAAAGATGCTGCGAATAACGAGTAAATACCCTCTGCATTATAAAATTATTATAATGACTGTCGTCGTGTAGATGGACCACTGCATGGCCATACGATTTATTGCGCTACTTTCAATCTAAATAGGGTATCGCGATAAATTTTCGGATGACATTTGGTATCAACAAGGTATACATCCAAGTGTCTTCTTCTTGAAAGTATTAGAACTTGTCATTATCAAGAAACACACATTTAGGTTTCAACGTTGTTGGAATTATACTTTTGAGTCTTAAAGAAAACCAAAATTTTCCCTCCAAAGTTGCTCTCTTATCGAGAAACAGAGATAATGCTAGGCATCGTGATCTTGCTGATATGATCGGAATCATCCAGATCTGGTCAACAAGTGCTCGATATGGGAGTCCAGGTCATATGTTATTACCGATCTAGCTACACTACACACAGTAGCATCAGGAGATCTTAGGAATCATACCTGCAACGATAAATATTGCATCGTCCGAAACATTGAGAAATGTTCCGCAAACTAGAGATCTGTGCGCCTGAGAAAAGTGTTTATAAATTTTTTCTGGGAGGTATTTCGCACCCCTTGTCTTCGGGATAATGCTGAACAGGTTCTTGAAGCCTTGGAATCCACATACTGCAAGCACTTCTTAGATGATAGATGGGCGTCAATATTATGGCAGTAAGATGTTTCTGGTACGTCTGAGTTTCCTCAAGACCAGTACCGCTTTTCAATCTTATTGTTTCCGTGTTTAAACGGCTACATATTAACATCGCCTCAACGTACTTGTGACCAGCCAGAGATAAATAACGATCACAAATAGATATCTTGGAATATGAAGTCAAGCTAAAGAAAATGCTCCCTATTTCCCGTGATGAATGGTTCTTAACGTCCAGGGCTGTAACAATACTACTTTACGCCTTTTTTTCAAGCTTTTTACCCTCACTTACGTAAGTACTTTGCAGAATATTTACTGTCACGCACGGTCTACCAACTTGCCGCCCTGGGTGATATGTTATTAACTCCAGTACATATATATGAATGGTCAATTGTTTTTAATTACTACTGTTATCCTGATATTTAATGCCTTCTACTGTGGTGGTGGTGGTGGTAGTGGTGACAGAAGCAAACATGTATGCGTTTTATTGTGGTTTCATTTGCAAACAACATTTGAAATTGAATAAATTTTTAATGATATTTGGTTATCATCAGAGGCTAACTTTAATTTTCAATTTTATCGTTTGATTTGGTAAACATACGTATTCATACACACACACATAGACACGTTTCGATGACAAATAAGAAAAACAAAATGGCATTTATGAAATGATTTTTCATGTCATGTTATTAAATTATAATTTCTCTCTCTCTCTCTCTCTCTGTATTATGACAGTTATTGCAATTTATTGTTTCTCTTACTGTTACTGTTTGTTGTTCTTGTTGTTGTTGGCAATGGTATTGTGTCTAGGTATGAATTTAAAGCGTAAATTATAGTGAAATATGGATTATGAATGATCGAATGAAAAAAATTTTAAAATTTAAAATTTTTGGAGTTGACAGTGGTATAGAAGGCCAATAGGCACTGTCCAATTCGATAACTGCGGTTGCAATTTTAATAGTAATTCTATTACGCCTCCCTTTAGAGTGTGACCTATTGATTCCATGGCTCACCACATCATAACCATCTTTGTACTGCCCTCAATCTGTTAAGGGTACCCCTATAATGTCTTCTTAATGCTAAAATAGAGGATGATGCTCGTTAAGAAAAAGGAAATTCCCTGCCAATCACTCAGATGTATACTTGCGGGATACGTAAATGACTTACAGATTCCCAGAATGTGCTTTTGTTGATCCATTTCCATAACTACAGACGATCTACGTTCTGAACCGTTAAAAGACCTGTTACTGCATACCTTCATACATACATAATTGGTGATTGCAACCCTTCAGTCGGAATTACGAGACATAGCTTCTCCCACCACTTACCTAATGTGTGTTAATTTTGTATATGAGTGGGAGGCCCTATAATTTAAAGTCGCCTCCAAACGACAGATTGTTTTTGGAAAACTTTTCAGAATTTTTGGCAGATATCTGATGAGAGGAAGTCGCCTAAGAAGTATTTTTTAAGGTTTGGCCTCACTGCCAATAAGCCAACACATTACCGACTATTATACGGTTGGTTTAATTACTAATATCTGGCTATTCGTGTATAGTCTGATGCTTGACTGAAAACTCCTCCTATTGTAATTTCAGATTTACTCTGCCTTTCCCTCCTTTTCCCTTTCATTGAGGATGCCCTGCTTAATACCTAACCACCTCAAAAGAGAGATTTTGGACACATTCGTAGAATTGAAGCTGTCTTTGACTGTTCACTGCTATGAGTTTCCACATGAAGACTTAACAGAGGGTAGCCGCCCTCGTTTCTCAACCCAGCAAATTTAGCTTCTCCAGACAGTTCCATACCGCGTAAGAGCTGAGTGTATTGCTATACGCAGATAGTATTACTATATCCCGACTTTTGTACCTCCTATCCAAGTTGAACGATCCAGCGGAGGGTAGCGCCGCCGTTTCCCTACCCAGCTAGTTAAACTTTTCGAGACAGTTCCATACTGTCTTCCATTTAACCACATAAGAGCTGAGTGTATTGCTATATGCAGATAATATTGCTACATCCTGGCCTTTGTATCTCCTCCTTGAACGATCGAGCGGAGTGTAGCGCCCTCGTTTCCCTACCCAGCTAATTTAGCTCCTCCAAATCCAAATAACTGAATAAATGAGGTTATCGTCTTCGATTTAACCTCATAAGAGCTGAGTGTTCGATTGGCGACCTGACTTTCAGATAGTATTGCTACGTCCCATCAATGTATTAACCACATATTGACGACATACGTCTTCGCTTTGAAGATACCCGCAATTTTAGCCATGAATTTGAATTGAAAAGCAAAAATATTTTCTCTGATACAATTTCGCATGCGGCGACATTTTAACTTGACGAACAATTCTACCATATGGCGGATAAAATGTTCACATCATATGGACGCATATGTAAATCGTCCGTCAGGAATGATTAAAAAACAAAAAATTTCCATAAAAATCATTGTTTTTTTGCTCATTCAATATTCCCACTGTAAATATGTATGTATTCTATAGAATTTGTCATTTCATTTCATTTATTATTGATAAATTACATTTCATACACACACACACACACACACACTCGTGCACTTGTTCACTTATAAATACACCACACCGGCATAGAGAGAAAACATTCTACTACACACTGCTATGCCTCACCACCACCATGTCTAACTACTATTCTGTGTTCATGCAAAGCAGGTTCATGTTATTATTTGTCTCCGTTTTGTCATTTTCTCCTTTTGTTTTATAGATTGAATATGTGACAATAAAATATCTCCGTGTATGTGAATGTCAGGATACAGAACGATACACAAGCATGTTGTCAAGGATATTAAGGATATGTTAGCCATACCATCTTACTCACCCATAAAACACCCCCAATAGCAATTCAATAAGAATTTATTTTTCCATTTTATTTTAAACGCATATTAAATAAGGAAAAACAAAATGAAAACGATTGGATTTGTATCCAAGTGGAAATGGGGAACATCTTCTGTATGATTTATAATCAAATTATGCAAAAATCTTGAAGATCCTTAAGTAAATTTTTGAAAAATTTAATTAAAAATTTTTTAATTAAAAACAAAAAACAATTTATTAGAACATATGGCAACTCTATTAAAAGAAAAAAATATTCTCGCATAGCAAAAACCTATCCGAACTGACAACGATAGTTTGTCTGACATCCTAGTTCAGATATCTTGAACAAAACGAAATAAAAAAAAATATTTCTTAAGGCGACTTCCCCTCAGCAATCTTCTGACAACAATTCTGATGAGAAGATTCTCAAATCAGTCGTTTGAAGTTGTCGTAGGCTTAAATTTAGCACTTAGGTTTAAAATTATCACACACAATATTGGTTGTGAGTCAAGCTAGGTTGTAATCCTGACTAAAGGCTTATGATAAACAATTAAGTAAATAAGACTAGGTTTGTTGGCAATCATAATGAAATCCTTCACTGGCTACCACTTGACATGTTGGCGCAAAAGAGTGGATGCCATTACGGCAATAAGACTGAGCGGCACAAAAACATGAAAGTATAGAAAGTATTATTCACTGACGTACCCAGATCACTCCACAACGTGGAATCGAGTAGTCTTGTGCATCCAAAATTTATTGCTGGAACTTGTCGAGCCGAATATTATTTGAATAGAATGCAGACGTTAATTAAACTATCGAAATGGCTGTAGATTTGGCTTTCAAAAGTTTTTTATGTAATTGGGCGCATTGTGAATATTAATAACATCATAGAAGTCCCTTTCTCTCTTTACGGAACCGCAAAACTTGCTCAAAATTATATTGGACAGCCTTATCAGACTTTGGTATTCCTTATTGGGTGTTTCTCAATTTAGTTTTCAAGGCTCTTTTTTAAGATTTGGCGCAATATAATGATGGACTTGCCAGGATAGCTTACGTATCTATAAAATACAAATCAGGCAGGAATTGAAGCCCAACGAACGTCGTTTGCTTCGAAATTAAAAATTTGGTTCGAACAAAACGTGCAATATGCCATACAGTGCTTTTGCCAGTCGATTTAATGTCAAAAAATCTTTTCTAGAAGTTTTCTTTGAATTTCTAGAAGTTTCCTTATTTCTAGAAGTTTCCTTTGAGCAAGCTACCAACTCTTAGAGCAGTGGAAGCCATCATAAAAGCCACCATTGATACTATACGACCAGATTTATTAGAAAAAGTTATCAAGAATTGGCCGGATAGAGCCGACAATGCAACTTGAAGTTTCGGCGGATAAATTTACATTCATTCTAACCATGCTTCTGTCTTGTATTGGTTATATTTACGTACTCACCCAATAGAACATATGAAATCTTGGCATTGCTTACATACCGTTAAACTTATGGTTTTACATCTTTGATAACCTCGACAACATTACCAGTAACAGTGTTGCAATGTTTTACCAACAACACACAAACAAGGACTTGGTGATAATATCCTTTTACTCCTTTTACATTTTCTGCATATGTAATCGTATTGCAGTCAGTCAGAACACACAGAATTGTGGGTTTATAGACCAAACCAACCAATAAGATTCTCTCAGATACTGAATAACGTTTCTAAAGGAAGGATAATAAAGCTGCATAATATCAACAATAGCAGGACAGTCAAGGCATGTGCCATGCAACAATACAATTCCGTTTAGGGAAACGAAAGAAGTTTCTATTAAAAATGTTACGGCAGCAACAGTTCCTTCCTAATGCAATCAAAGGATTTATAGCGTGTCAGTACATGGAAGTACTGAATAATGTAAACAAAAATAAAGCACAAGAGATTTCCTGAAAATGAATACTTAAAAACATTGAATTGTAAATCCAGAATTTAAATGCATTTTTCAACAGAATTTGAAATCAAAAATTATACAAAAATCTCTAGAGAATGTATTTGAAATGCGGTATCATTACCAAACAGCGTTTCCTTTGAAATCTTCTTCTAACTTAACAGTTAAGCTAAAGAGATTGTAGTCTAACAGGAAAAAGAGCACACCAATAACTTACTTAATCGGTCATTACATCCCGCTAGTCAGGATTACAACCTAACTTCTCACACCAATTATGTGAGTGAAGAAACAACCTACAGTTTAAGCTTGAATTCAAAAGACGAATTTGAGAAACTTTTTACGGCAATTTTATTTACTCTCTACAGGGTTTTGCCAAAAGACTGCTTCGAGTTTCTCAGCAATTTTATTTTGTTCAAGATGTCTGAGCTGGAATTTGAACCACGGGTTCAAGTCTAAGCTAAAATACCATCTATACCACTACAACGATTTCACTCCCCAAAAGCATTCTGTAATACTCGGAGTTCGATGAATATTAAACCATGCCGCTGTCCAAAACACTGATCTTATAACCCTGCCAGCTGAGAGTCATTTCACTACGTGTAGTCCACTGTGATGACGATCGTTTTATACAATATTTTATCTATTGCCACATATCGTGTTCTTTTGTGGTGGAACGACTTCAAACACTGCTCAGAATTATCAATTTATTGTGGTTTTTGCCCGACTGTGTATTCACGCGCGTGAAACACTTTAAACAGAGGTTTCGCATACCCAAATATTTATGCACGGTATCTCCAACAGATTCATTTGATATCTTTAGTGTCTCATCTAAGTCGATCCATTTCAGTTTGCGGTTATACAAAATTATTTTGTGGACTTCTCTAATGCTTAGGTCGGTAAGAATCTCTGTTAGGGCAACCAGTATGTGCATCGTGTCATCAGTGCTCATGTCATCTTCTTTGAATTAGTACAGCACGTCTCAATGTATCACTTTCCCGAGGCAAAGTACCAATAGTATATTCTCAACTTCTATCAGTTTATTCTATTGAGATCTTCCCTAAAATATTGGGATCTCAAGCTCACAAAGGCCCTAAAATGACATAAAAAGTGTTCCATAGTTTTAATACCCTTTTCGCAAGGCCTTCATTCACAATTTATTTTATAACAAGCCTATGCAGTATAGATCTAAACGTCAGGTGAAGTGCTCCATAGGGGCACTCACCCGTTAAATAAAGACGCCTTTTCTGAGTTGCAATCTACGATTACTTATAGTTTGCCTTTCATTATATCGCCTCAGAGTATATTTGCATGTTCTGCCTGCTGTGTCATTATACCTCAACAGTCTATGCGATGTTTCCTCCCATTACTATATAGTGTGGCCTTTAAAACACATGAGTTCCTCCAAGTTTACCCTCTGTCATCTTCTCGTTCAATTCAATCACTACTTGCAGGCTAGATCCTAAAATAATGCGTGCTTTGCCGTGCCAAGAGAAATTGCTGATGGCCTTTGTACAGCGCCCTAGATCTCGGAATTGTCATTTGACTATCAGTGAAGATTTATCTCCATTTTTGTTAAGTTTGCCAAATTTACCGCCTGGCGCAGATCATACACTGTCTGGTAGCAAGGAGCTTCCTGCTCTTCAAATTTAACGGCACAATACCGCCAAAACTCCTTGTATAGAGAAATTTGAACAAGTCGCCAAGGCTATCAGTGTCATGGGCCTAATTGTACACCAGCGTCAATCTGGACCGCGATTGTTATCTGAGACATCCTGACAAATAATATCGCATTAAGCGAGTATCCGTCAAGAGTTTCAATTACAGTTTGGTGTTACGATTTATGATTAATGGTGGTTAATTCATCATTTCCTTAACATTTCATCATTTCAATCGTGCAGTTACTTATTAAAATTAATTGAAAATTGAATTTCATTCATTAAAATTTAACAATTTTCTGGAGTTGACATTTAAAAAATTTTTTTACATTCTTCAGTCGCCGCCGCATGGCAAGCAAAACAAAAATTCTCAATTAAGAAAAACAGTGTAATTAAAATAAATTGAGATAAAATGCAATTAATATGAAGGAATAAAAATTATATCATCAGTTTCCTTTCTGTTGTCCTCTCTTTTTTTTTTTTTTTTTGTTTTGTTTTGGATTTAATAGGAAAAACGTCACCGTTTTTTCATTAATTTGCCACACGTCAGTGGCTGCCATGGGATCCATATTATTCTGATGTCCTTGTCATGCAGCTGCAACAACCCATAAACACTTTATTATGGTTTCTTATGGCTTGTGTTGTTATTCCTTTCGACCAATATACACATACAATGTGAACACATGCTATAAAAATGGCATGTGTTGCAGTGGCAAAGAGCATATGTATGCGGTGTGGCACGTAGTAAATAAAACAAAAAACACTAACAGAGATGCTGTAATAAATTTACAAATGAATAGTGGATGGCAAAAGAAAACTTTTAAGTCCTCGTAGTCATATTGTTACCGTGTTGAGCTATTAGACGTGACCCCATGGTTCAAATCCTAGCTCAGACATTTTGAACAGAACGAAATACGAAAAAAAAATTTTTTTTCTGTAGACGACTTCCTCACAGCAGTCTCAATTCTGTCGTTCGAAGTCGATGTTAAAATATAGATCCTAGCACTAATGACACAACGCACACAACATAAGTGCTGTGAAACCTGACTAAAAGGTTGTAATTACCAATTAAGTAAGACAACTCTTACAAAAAAGAGGCGTGGCATTAAATATATTCTTTCAGCTGAGAGGAGTACAATAACAGCTTTTGGCAGTTGTAAGTTCAATAGCCACTCAAAGAATTAAGAACCCGAGAGTAACAGATGGTTCACACTCTAACTTTATCTACTTCCTCAAAAAGAGGCGTGGCATTAATTATTTTCTTTCACTTGAGAGGAGTATAATATTAGCTTTTGGCAGTTGTGAGGTCAAATATACTTTGCAATAGCCACTCGAGGAATTAAGAACAGTTGTCACTCTAACTTTATCTCCTGGCATAACTAACGTCCAACCAACTTTATCCATTAAAACCGTAATTCAAAATTACTTGTTACAATTCCAATTGAACTGAGTGTGAAACGTTAATTTTTAAAATTCAATAAAGGGGCGTGGCTTTAAACGAAAAAAAACTCTTAACTATAATTCTTAGTAAATTTTGTTACACACTGTAAACTACTAAATTCTTTTAACCACACACACACACACGCACACTTACAAACCTAACCAGTATCCCACAATGCTTTTGGCCATTGTATTAAAACTGGATAAAATGTAAATAACTGTTGTAGTTGCTGCTTTTGTTTTATATTCACCATGAAATTTTTTATCCCGTTTACTGTAAAGCTACACCATTTCCCTTAGAAATGCTTTTTATGATATATCGTTAGGACTATGACAGTTTCTATATGACATGCACTCATGTTTCGCTTGCCCCTGATTGCAAAGTCATGCTGTCACTAAGAGTAGGCTAGTTGCTGTTAGATTATCTTAGGCAGGCGCTAGTGCTTATTTTCCAATATTCCAACAAAATGCACTGCAAAAATACGGGTCATCTTCTGTACAATGATTTCCGTAAAAAAAATGCGGCAGTCACGGATGGACATTGAATATATGGTTGGTATTTAAATGCAGGTGCCTGTGCCGTAACTATAAATTCTTCGACTTTAAACTGTAGGTCCCACCCACTCATGTATAAAAATTAGCACACACAATAAGTCGTAATACCGACTGAAGGGTTGTAATGATCACCCCTATTTAACCTTTAAAGGGACCATCTGATACAACCTGGATCTACACGAGCCATACACAAGCAGAAGTATTCGTAGTTTAGTAATTTGACTTATTTGGCGAAAGCCTAGGGTTCAAACCCCTCAAACTATCCCGAACAAAAGGAAATATGAAAAAAAAATATTTCCGCGGCGACTTCCCCCTTAGCAGATTTCTGACAAAAACTCTGAGAGTAAATAAAATTGCCGTAAAAAGTTTTTCGAAAAGTCTGTCGCTCAGAGTTGACATTAAACTGTAGGTCCCATTACTCATGTATCAAACTAACACACACAACATGAATGGTGTGAGAAGCTAAATTTTAACCTTGACTAGTTGCCATAATGGCCTAAGAGAAGTTAATTCGAAAAGACTACATTATCCATATTCGACGAAGAGGAAAAAAATGAGATTGTGCCCCTATTTTCATTTACACAATTATTGATCTTCATAATTCACAAAAGCAATCGTGGAATTTTCGAATGCCAACTAAGGGGAATTCCTGGGCATCCAGAAATTATCGTTTGAAAGTGTGTACCTACATAAAGCCATTAGGATGGCTGAGAGATATCAGCCAATATAGATAATAGTTTGATGGACTAAGTAGGGATGAAGTAACAATGGAATCTTATAGAAACCAAGTAAGCTACACTTTTGCTAGTTTAATTTGAATTAATCTTCAAAAACATTAATTGTTTGAATACAAGTCTTTAGAACTCAGTCCCAAATCCATTAATTCAATGGTTAAAATTCTAAGCTGTAGTGCTACAGCTTAGAAATTGGCAAACAGAACCTCTGATGTCATGATTTTCTTCAAATTTCTATAATTTACAAAGCCGCTTCCAACTGTTTTATATAAAACTGGAAATGGTGTTTTAGTTTCAACTACATTAGTAAACAGGATAATATGTCCTTTTGTATGGACTTTACATTGTATGACTTGGCATTGTTATTATTCTTCTCATTTGTGTGCGTATGCTCGCTCTGTTCCTCAAGATCTTAAATATAATTTATTGCAATTGGGTTGTAATAATTCATAGTTGTGTTGCAATTTTTTACTAAAGTATTTTCGTATTGTCTTCTTATTTTAAGTCCGGTCATAAATATGTATGCAACGGAAATGATTACACTGTGATAACATAACAGCAACACTATAGCTATTAAAGAAACTCAATGAGCGACTTTAAGAAATTTTTCAATTAAAAATTTTAATATTTAAAGCACTTTTAGTTAAGAGAAGTAGATGTTAGATTTAATTCTAACGATTTAAATTATCTCAGCTTTCATTTTAAAGCCTTAAATAGTAAAACAAGTTTTTCTGTTCTTACTTTCAACCACAATTGTGGCTGTGATAGTTTTATTGTACTTACAATAGTTTGGTAACACAGTGCAAAAGTTTTTTACAATCACTTTCTCTCTCTCTCCCTTACACTAATTCACATCAAATAGAGGAGATACCTCTTTAAAAACTTACAAAAAAGATCATAAAAATGCCAGTAAAAACAAGAAAATGAGAAAATTTTAATGAAGTTTTGCCCAAAAAAAAAAAAAAAAAAAAAAAAAAAAAAAAAAAAAAAAAAAAAAAAAAAAAAAAAAAATCTAAAGTAAAATGTATTTCTAATATATAGCATAGTTTAAGGGGTATAACTTTAAATTTCTTATTCGTCTCCATTTTATTTCTGTTTTATTTCTTTTTAGTAAATATTTGCCATTAAATGGTTTAAAACAGGAAAACTATTTTTGCTAAAGATATCGTAATTCTAATTGAAAAAGTTTTCTTAACAAGACAGAACAAGAAATTGGAGTATATTTCTTAAAGATTTGGAAAAAGATTTATCAGCATATTTTTAGGAGTAAGAACAGTAAATCAAATATTACTACGTAAGAAAAAAGTTGAAAAGAATATTTTTAATTTTTATGCTTTAAAAACTTGAGAAGAGTTAGAAATTTAAGTAGAAATTTAGAAAATGGAAAATATTTAATATTGTGTTAGGAAAAGGTGACCAGAGTTTTATATGATATAATGGATAATATAGTGGGGAGACTGCAAATCATAAAATTTTGAGGACAGTTATAAGATAACTCGTGCCAAGCTTCTAGAATAACAACTAAAATATTATATTTGATATTGATGGCTTTAGCCCTCTACTATATGTGCGAATATTAATCGGTTCATTCATTAAAGGCATCATATCTTTTAATTTAAATAAAGCTAAGTGTATGTGAGACATCATTGTAATTCTTTATTCGCTTGAAATACCTATGCCACTACGTGTGCAATATAACATCGTTCAAAAGCGGCCAAAGCCTTTTCTGGGTAGCATTCATCTGAAATGTCCAATTTTCTATGAAATGGCATGTGCTATGTTGGCTTTGAGGACCACTTTAATTTGTAACTTATTCGCATACACCTGTAAACTCCACAAAAAAAAAGTCTAACAGGGTCAAATCATTTAATCACGATGACAAGTTCACATTACCTCCACGTGAAAGAACCCTGCCCTTAAAATTGTTCATGCAAGCTATTCAATATGGCATGAGCTGTGGGGCCCTTCTATTGGATGATAAAAGAAGTTGGTAATAATCGACCTATAGAGCTTGCTGTTTACAGTGACGACTTGGCTCAATGTTTTTAAGATACATTGGATGCACTTAGATCTGATGAGAATTAATATCGTCCCAAATTAAAAAGAAAAAATTACGTATTATTTTTCGTACGCAACTGTGCCAGAGCCCATTTAGTAAACACACATCGTTGTCTATGGTCGGCCATAGTATTTTTGCCCAATAGAATGAATAGATGACAACTATTTTAACAGATGTAGCTTTAAAAGATGGCCTGTTAAAGTTCAGAATTCCTTGTTGGAAACCCCAATATAAGGTTCACGAGAAGAAAAGGGCACAGTAAATTTTCTAAATCAACTTCTATTCTATACCAATGCCTTCACTTCAACCCGTATCTGTCGCTGCTGTTTACTTGTTCTTCAACTTAGCTAGCGTGAGTAGGGCATCCGCTTTCTCAATTTACTTGCGAATTCCACTTTATGGTGCTCCGGAAGATATCGTTTGATTATCTCATAATCATCTTTTGATTATCCAACATCATTTGGGCCTCTTTATGACGATCAACAAAGTCTATATTTTGCCAGAGATTCTAATTGGAAATAGTTCTCGGCCAGAATACAAGATCATTCTCGATCTTGCAAAGACAGCTCCTCAGGAACAGAGTTTCATATTCTGCAATCGTATATATTGAGAATTTTATATTTAAGGTATGCAGCTGTGAAAAATTTCCAACTGGCCCTAATGCAACGATATGTCTGACCACCTTTTTTAAACGATTATTAATATCATCGCACAATCGTGTATACTGTTGGCAAAATATTTATTGCAGACCATACGATCTATTGTGATCCCTCAAATTTTTTAGGATTCCCCAATAATGTCTCTTCGAAGCCTATTACCTTGACAAATTTCCGAATGCTGCTCGATGATGGCAATTTTCTGTTGAGCATCTGATAAGTACCAAGTACTTCCTTCTGGAAGGCATTAATGCCCCTCAGATTCGAAGAATATGTCATAGAATCTATATGTTGGGCTTGGGGCCACCTCGGCTACCACTCTCAATAAGTGTACTGCTCTGAGCCTACAGGTGATATCTAGGTAATTTCCAAAACTGCTATCAAATTTAATAATTTTTTTCTTCAATTAATCCATGAAATATTATAATTAAGATGAAATAAAATACCCAAAAATAAATATTTAAAGCATGGGGTTTACACAGGTTGCTGTTATCTTTATCCACATTGTATTTATATTGCTTATACTGTAGGCGTCCCAAATTGACAAATTATTTGTTGCCTATTTTTAGGAGTTCATTTAACAAAATAAAGGCTTGCGAGAACTATAACATACACACAGGTCTTATGTAACAATAATAAAGTATTCAATATGTTTATATATTGGTTTTGTATGGTAGAAATAATATCAACAATAAATAATAAAAGAAACATTAATTTACGATACTACAATACTTTTTTTGTAGTCTATTTTTAGGCAGTATTGTTAGACTCTAACAATTTAACTATAAAAATATTTGTTAAATTAAACTTTAGTAAACCTTTAGGGGATCGTCTAAGGAAAAATGAAAAAGAAAACAAAGGAAATATTCTAGAAAATAAACAGAAATCAATTAAATCCTTAGAGTTACACTCAATCTCCTCCTCTCTGTCAGTCTATGTGTCTCGGAATGTGGTGCCACTTGTTGTGTAATGATTTGATGTTCTTTGAAAAATTTTCACACAGTTTTTGAAAAACTATTCTAAGCATTAATAGAGGACTAGGGATTATAGTTAAGAGACGACATTATGATTTTATACGTCATTCTAGGAAATAAAATGAAATCTAAACACAGACAGTGAAGCCGTCAGTCAGTGTCTCTTATCAACCTAAATACACACGATTTTCTAACTCAAAAGGAAAATAAGCAACGCAATTACGCCTTGGCTGTTGTTGTTATTACAGCAATAAACAATGAAATCTCGTACTTATCGACGCCGCCACCCTGAGCCAAAATCCTTTTTCTTTTTTCTTTCTTTTTCATATTCATGTCTGCAAATCGTAAAAGAAGAAAACAGAGTAGAATCTTAATGCCATAGAATTAAGCAGATTAACAAACAACAACAGAAAAAAAGGGGCAAAAATTTATTTAAAATCAATACAAATAAAATAATTTTGAAATGAGCTCAACTTTTGTAAACAGGAAAAATACACAACAAATAGTACCACCATACAGTATTTAAAGAGTTGAACGCAAATCAGCCTCAGGCCACACAGGATATGATTTGTATTTAAGCCATTGTCTTTACCATAATATTCCACACAGACGATTAAAATTAGAATTCAAGTGATTCTAATAAAAAAAAAATGTGATGTAAAATTGTAGGGGTATTTGAGTCTACAAGGTTACAAGGGTACAAATGAAAACCCCTGAGAAAGGATTCGCTTTTTGCAAATAAAGAGTCTTATTACGTATATTATGAAGTTTTTTTAAAATAATACTTGTTTTGAAGTACTTTTACGATAAAAAAAGTACTATTTTGTAAAGGTACTTTTTTGTAAAAGTACTATTTTGTAAAAATACTTTTTTATGAAAGTATATTTTTAGAAAATCACTTTTTTTTGTTAAATAACTGTTTTGTAATAGGACTTACTTTGTAAAAGTACTTTTTTGTGAAATTACTTTTTTGCAAAAGTACTTTATTGCAAAAGTACTTTTTTGTAAAAGTACTTTTTTGCAAAAGAACTTTATAGAATAGTTTTTTTAAACTCAGTAATTTTTTTTAATAAAATTACGTCTTTAGGTTAGGCTGGACAAAATTGGCCTTAAGAAAGTTAGTTTAGGTTGGTGGTGCATAACTTTACCCCTATTTTTAAGCCTTCATCCAGAGATCCATTGAACGATTGTGGAACCTCACGAACAGAAAAAGGGAAACCAGAAAAAGGGAAAATAAAGAAATAAAAAGAGAGAAAACAAAAGGGGGTTGTTGGATAACAAAATCAGGGAGAAATGTGAAAGTAAGAAAAGCGAGAATAATTATTAGCTTCTAAGGCTCATAATGTGGTGCAGATAAATTATTCTATCCCCCCAGCCAGGCAAAATCGTTTACGATTTTATGACAAATATATGATTTTCAAATTGTGGTCCTTTAGATCTGCCAGTTCCTCAAAAAATCTCTGCCAACGATCCCTTAGGCAGGGACAGTGCTCTGCTTCAAAAGAAATCAACCTACCCTACCCCCATAACACCTGCAGCTCCTATATCTATAGGCCATGCATCATTAGTACTCCTATAATAGCTCTCATCTCCCCTTTACGCATACCTAGGACTAGTTTCCTACCTTTAGGATAGGGCTCTCGCAACCCTATAGCCCTACATTTCAAAGAGGTCTATTCGTGATTTCACCGTCTTTTTTTTTCTGATGTAGCTTTCTTTCCGCAATCTCCAATAAAATTGCAATTACTAGGTAACATCCTATCTCAACAATTTTGGCGATTTTATGAAGCTATGCCTACTCACTATTTTTAATTAGTACTTCTAAAACAGAATTCCAAGACTCTCTATAGCAGGCGTTTCCTCTTCGACTATTCACTTTAAAAAGTTTAAAAAGTCTATATTCAACCCGATCTTTCACTCGGAGTTTTGACAATCCTCTTTTACATTTTTGACTAAGTAGTATCGCCCACACGAACTATGTCGCCAAAACACTGCTGCAGGATAATCAATGTAGCCTTTAAGGTTATAAAGGTTCTAGTTCATCTAATGCGTAATCGCGGAAAATATAAACGGACTCATACACTCTACGAATCATCTTTTGTTCGAAACCATTAAGGCATAAATCTATTTGCACAAGTTCTCGAGCTTATGCGCCTATAAGACACATCGGGTCTCTATTAGTCCAGCTGAATCCTAGTCTACTGTCTAAGTAATTAGTCTGGCTGCTGACTTTACATATTTAATATCGCTTCTATAAATCTAAGCACAAACGACAGGTCGCAGTCTGTTTACAAACAGAACGGAAGCCTCGCTAAAGGTTAACGCCGGTGGATAACTTTGCACAGAGGTCAACACATGAAGGTTTGTGAGTCGATGTAGAGTGTAATAGACTATAAGCACTTTAGGTTCACCAAGTTTAACTAATCACAAATTTTCAGCGGATTTCCACGCTCCTTGACTTGTATGTAATAGAACAGGAACGTAGTAGCTCCCTGTGCAGTGTGATTTTCGCTTTCTCGGAGTGAATTTTGCTTTTAGACTACTTGTTCAGATAGTTGCCACCTGTTAGCAGGTCAGATCCTTCCCCTTATATCTTCTAATCCTGTCATCAAAATCTATTAGCTTAAGAGACAATCTTAGATCTAGATGATCTGACAAGATTCCATCGATGACATTGTCATTTGATCTTGAACCGTTAGTAATTACTTGGAGAATTTACTTAAAAAGGTGCACGCTGTTGTCATAATACAACCATAACGGTATTTTTCTTATAGTGAATGCGGTTTCGGATATCTTTAAGTGAATAAAGAGATTCCAATCAATAGCATGCCTCATAGCTACTAACTGGCGCGCAGGAAAACTTGCGCATGGCTTAGTTGATGGACACTACTGTGGAACCTTAAGCCAAAACCTTTTTTAACTCCCATTTTGAGTGGAAAACACCGTCACTTTCATATTTTGTTCTTACACATGTGCTGCTACTAAAAAAATATGCTGAAATATGCTGCAATAATTAAATGTCAACTTCTCGAAAAGTACTAAGAATTGTTTACCACCATAACTTAATACCGAGCTGTCACATGCTATGGAAACAATTGAGTGGCAAATTCATTGAAATTGAAAAAAAAAAACAAAAGAAGTATGAAAAATCCTCAGGATTTGACATTTACACTTCAAGGTCATTGAAAGGTTGAGAATTGTTTATGATTTTTACAGCTCCAAAAAGCCTCCATAATTTAATTTTAATTTTTAATTCAAAAGAACAGGAGACAACCTGGCTGCAAAGTTAACACTCTCTGGGAATGATAATAAAAACGATAAAAAGAAAAGAAGAGGCATTGTCATGCAGATGTGATGACGTCAATGTTAATTTATGATTCTGCTTTTTATATTGTTTTTCTCGCATATTGTTGTTGTTGATGTTGTTGTTGTTATTGTAAAATTGTAAGCTTGTAAATCTCAATTTGTTATCGTTCATATAGTACTTCTGTCTGTCTGTTGTCAATTTAATAATTTGTTGTAAATTTTTTTTCTGTTTTTGTTTTTGTTTTTGCTGTTATCACAGTGTGAATAGATTTCGAAATGGGAAACATTAAGTTGATGTTGTTTGTTGTTGCCATAGGAGAGTTTGGTAGTATGATGTGTCTGGTGTGTCTGTGTGTGTGTGTCAAAAACAATAAATACCACATGACGTAGGAAAGAAAAATTAATTGCGAAGGCAAAGAAAACAAAGAGAGAATAAAAAAAAACCTACGACAAGTGCTAAAAGCCTGCCTAAGGGAGAAAATTCAAGATTAAATTCTCTTTTAATTTAATTTTCTCCCATTTTACAAAATTATTTGCAAAAATTTTTAACGACATGAGTTGCTTGCACGGTAAAATTAAGTTTTTTTTTTAATTAAAATTCGTTTACATTTTCTAATTGGCCATTTAATTTGGCCAGATTTAATGAAACTGCAAAATGAACATGAAATTACTGGCGGCATTTGTGTCATAATTAATGAAAATTTATGGCATTGATTATTGGACATGCAAGGGCATTAGCAAAATACCAGCGAAATTATTTTGGTTTGCCAAACAGTACATCGAGAGAAATAATTAAAGTATGGCTCACTTAAAACATGGACGTAATTTAAGACTCATAATTCCATTTCATTTTACACTTGGAATGGAGGCTCTCATTCGACTTTAAAGTGTAGGTGCCTCCACTCATGTATACAATTAACACACACAACATAAGTACTTTGAGAAGCTGGTTGTTGTCCTGACTGAAGGTTGTTGTCCTGACTGAAGGGTCATTATGACGAATTATGCACGTAAGTATGTACTAATATCCATTACCGTTCGATCATTTAGATCATCTGCATAGTAGAACACCAATATACTTCCACGTCATAGCTTTGGGCACGTACCCATGTAGGTGAAAACCACTTTCCTTCTCTTTTTCGTCGCAACAACTGCTGCAAAAGTAATTTGCAATATCTAGTATTGTCTTCAGTTGCTAAACTTAGCGTGTTGAGTAGACTTTCTTACTTACTTAATCGGTCATAACACCCCTTCAGACAGGACAACAACCTAAGATAGATCTATCCGTATCCGTAGATGTATCCGTAATTTTATCAGACTAGCGGGGCTTGTAGTTTAAAGTCGGCTACGAACGACAGATTTGAAGAACTTTTCATGACAATTTTATTATACTCTCAGAGTTTTTGACAGAACACTATAAAGAAGACTGACACACTATCTACTAGACTGCGGCGAAGTGCCACATTCAATAATTAAGAATTCACAATGAAACCCCGACAGAGCTTTTAAACAAATTGGTTGTAGGAAGAAATTTTGGATTCATAACATGCTTAAGAAAACGGGAACTAATAGCAATTTTGACATTTAGTTCCATTCTCTTATCATGTATTCAGAATGTATTCACGGATGTATTCAGGTATCTAGTTACAACCACATGTTACTAGTGAACACATACCAAGAAAAAAAACATATTTACAGCTGTCACCACATTATACCATAAATAGTGAACTCTACTCATGCCTTCAAATAAAACAAAGTTCTATGGCAGGACAACACGCGGAGATCTCTAAGCATGTATCACACAGTTTCTAAAAGTGATATTAAGGTTGTGGTGGACCTCGATAGCGATGTTCGAGTTAACTGTAGAGCGACTGTGGCTAGGTGTGTCAACCTTTTTCAGGTTTGACACTAGACTACTGAGATGGTTTTAAAATTCTTACTCCTTTTGTAGTTCTGGACTTTTATTAGGTGCATAGCACTGTATACACTTGATATTCCGAGCCTAAATACGAAATCGCGTCTCTATGATCCCATCAAAGAAGAGCCGCCAGTCTATCAGCACATTGCGAGTTGCTCGATTCTGTTGTTGTTCAGAAGATTTCCCGATTCAATCATTAAAAATCCATAAGAAATTGGTATCTTGATCGAACCTTAGAGAGGCGAGGTTTTAATACTCTTCGTATATATTGCTTTCAGCGAATAGTGAAAGGACTGATAGCTCAGCCCAAAACCTCTTTTACAAGAGCAAAGGGCTCAAATTAACATTGTCCTTCTGTATTAACTTATTGCTCAAATCCATCGCTAGGCTATTACAGCTACTTTAATGTATTTCTTTACTCTTCCAACATTACATTACGATTTACTGCTTCAAAGTACAGTCGTACATTCCACTCCTTAGATTGTTATCAGTTTCGTATGTTTTGAAAACAAGCAACGACTTAATATCGGCTTAAAGCCTTTGATTGCCATAACAATAACCATTAATTCAGTGACATTATTTGCGGTTTGGATCAAATGGTACCCTATTTGAGACTAACAAAGAAATGAAACGTTGAATAGACAATGACATACCGACAGACAGACAGACAGACACAGTTCAGATATCAAATTGTTACAAATGCGCCAAATTGTTGTGCGAAAAACTCAGGGATTTTTGCCAGCAACTCTTTTCATACAAAACAAAATACACACACAGGCACAGGATGAGTTGAGGAAACAAATCTGCTCTGAAAATAAGCAAAAATAAGTCAACAATGATGGGAAAGTACAATAGCCAGAGTAAAAAAAGAAGAAAGGGTTACAATAATGGCTTTGAATGATGGAATCATTATTATAAATGTAAGGATATGCCTACATGTACACTCATGTACATATGTATGCCGCTTTTGAATTGTAATTGAGTATGGGGCATCATTGGCGGCTGAATGCAGCATTAGAATTTGTGTGTTTCTTTGAAGCTCTATTGTAATCACAATAGGTAGTAATGCCCTGAGCCACACGTATTGCATTCCTGTAGATAACTAGTGGAATACTAAAGTTCCTATAGTTAATTAGACAATACAATACATTATCCAAATTGTATGTTAATCCCTTTATAACAGAGACGTGTATGGGGATTTCGCATGGTATTGAGATGCAGGCTTCGATGGAAATACTTGAAAAAATAGACACAGCATCGGCTGTAGGTTAGTTTAAGTTAGGTTTGAGGCGCCTACTTGCCATTGGGGCAGGTACAATTCCCAGAGGTCACAATGACACATTTTCAATCCGTCGTAGAAGAGAAGGAGAGAGGATAGTGAAGGAGACAGGAGCTCTGCAACTAAACCACTGGTGGAAAATTATAGGGCCTTTCAACAATGACTTCCGAACTAACAACAACCTGATTGAAGCAACATCTCTTCTCCTATAATCTCTTGTCTAACTCATAGAGATGATCGATGCTGGTCATCTTAATGCAGTTACTAAATAGATCCTGAGAATATCAGTCTGCAAATAATGCTCACGGTTTCCTTTGATACCTCTGAGGAGAGCAGTTCAAACTTGGGCTGCTTAGTTTAGGAACAAGCATTCAATTGCTTTGCATGTTAGTTTTATTTACTTAATCAATCCCAATATTATGATTGACCTTAGGATGACAAGACTTGCATAAAACAAACAATCTCTATGAAAAGAGGAGAGGAAAGGAATTTTTCTCATTGACTCATGTTCTTTGTTAAGAAGTAGCGTCGCTTAATCTTCATGAATTCTAAAAACAAATAGCAGGAGTGGTTCTAAAAGAGTACCCTAATAAACTACTGTCATCATCCTGATGCATGACATACCACAATGGTCATATTGTATGTTCTAAACACAGATTTCAGTCGAGAAATATTTTCAAATACTTCAAGCGTAAACTCTCACTGACGCGAAATAAAAGCACTTCTAATTTAGGGGCTAATTGTGACAATATTTTTTGGACTTACCTTTACTCTGGATCGATTTTGCACTTATATTCGTTGCGAATTGAACACTGGAATTGCTGAGCTTGCTATCTGCGGACTACAATAACTGCGCTACATTTTCTCAGCCTTTTTAACTGCATTTATATGCAATTCATCTCTTAAGGCAATTGTCTAGCGTATCTCTCAGGAGACGGAGACAGATAGGAATTTATGACAAGAACTCTCCCATAGACGTCTTGATTGTAATTCAGATCTTTAATATAATGAGAGTGAGGATGCAATATAATCCAAATATTTTAAGCTTGTTTATGTCCTACAAAGAAATTACAATAAAATTCAATTAGAATTCGTAAGCATATCGTATATATTTAATATAAAACAAATACTTTTATACGGCAATACATATATGCATGTATGTGTGTTTGTAACATTTGTTCAAAACCCTGATTTCATTTAAAATTTAAGAAACACTCTCGCATTGGGTATAGAAAGCATTGATAATTTCTCTTCAAAACAAGCATAAAGCGTTTGTTGTAAACATGCATGAATTCAATCATTATGCCACCACAATTACTCATTCATTCATTCATGCAACCATTCTATTCATTCTTAACTGAATTTCTTTGGCGAGTATTTTTAATCAGAAAACATAACAGTTACGGACTACAATGACACACAAATGAAATCCACTTAAACGGGGACACACCCATTTTAGTGTTTCATTTCATTCCCTTTTTCTTTGTTGATGTCGTTCTTGGTGTTGTTGCTGTTGTTGTTGTAACTAACTTGCGGAACATCTTCTAGAGCTATAATAAATATTATTATAAAAGACAACAACAACAATAACAACAACTCCGCTATAAAAGATACATCTCAACCCTCTGCACACAACAAACATTTTTGAAAAATAAAATAGAAACGCACCTTCACAGCTGTAATATCGATTAAACCTTGAAAGAGACAGGAAAAAAGAATATAAAAGTTCGAGGGTAAATGATAAGCACAGTGGTTGGAGAAACGTTTTTGAGTTGGTTTGAAATATTAACTTGGTTAAGAAGATAGCCGTCACGTGTGGAGTAGCAAGGCACGCCTTTACAATTATTTCACGGTTCATGACATCAGGAATCGGGGACCTGATTCTCCTTAATTCAAAGACGATTTTCTAAAAGCCCTCGTTTTCAGTACGGACTACTTTTAGAGCGAATTGAAGTCCTTAAACGTAAAAATTCATAAACCCTGATGAAAATTCTTTCGTTTTCTATGAGTTTTAGGTCCCAATTGTTTGTATGAAGCTCTATACCACCACAGGCCATTTTTTCCAATTCTAAGAAATTTAATCTGAGAAACCATTGTCCAGTTTCAGTGTTCATTAATAATTTCTTTTAGAGTTACGTTATGATGGGGGGTTTAGGGGTAATGTCTGAGATAAATTCTTGATTCGAACTCTGTTTGACAACGCTACAGTAAAGTAAATCTACACCACAATCATACAAAAAGCGCATACACGTTATATTGTCGTGAAGCCTTTAGCATGGTGCACTGAAGCCCCATCTGGCGGGGGAATAGAGACGTGCAGGGGGTTTCAAAATTCTATTAGAAAACCTTTCCATTTACCCTTTGGAATACCCAATTCTGAAACTTTTCATGTCAATTTTATTAATTCTCAGAATTTTCGCTAGAAATCTTCTAAGAGAGAGCCGCCGAAGAAATATTTTCCATATTTCGTTTTGTTGGAGATGCCTGAGCTGGGTTTTGAATCATGGACTTTTATTTAATAAGTCAAAACATCACAAACAAGGTTACGATAACTTCAAGGCTTCTAACCGAAATTATTTATTAGGACAGCTTCAGAAAAGAGCAAGTTTTAACAGAAACAAAGTAAATGAATGTTCGATTAGTAACTAAAGTCACGTTCTTATAGGCACAGTTATTCTACAGCGACCATTTGCTTTAAGTGAAATATCCTCAAATATTAACCCTTCTTAGCTCCCAAATACTCCCTTTTCATTAGAATAAAATGGAAAGTCATTTCCTGATCAAATATTTAAAACAGTCAAGCATAACGATCTACATCCATCAAGACTTTCAACCGCCTTTTTGGTGTAACACTTTCAACCCCTACTACCTTTTTAGGGTTAAAAGGTAGTAATGCAGTGTATGTATGTGTATATGTGTTCTGCCTTTAACCATTTAGAGTGTATTAAATAAATTAAAAATTAAATCAAGCACGTATGACAAATTGAAATGAGAATAGTGAATGAGATTTCCCATAAGGAGAGACCTAGCAAGGGAACGTGATGAAGAACGTGAAATCCTTAAAACTATGCAATAAATTTTCAATTAAAATAAAAAAAACAAATTTGTTTTTTTTTTGCTTGTTTTACATTAATTTTCACATACACGTTTAATGAATTTGAAAATTTCTGTTCCATGTTTTATTGAGAGGATTATTTGAAAGGAAAGGCCCACTTTCTAGGTGGTGGCTATCATAGGCTGTGTGTATTAAATTGTAATAAAAATGGATTTTCATTTAATTTATTATGCGATTCAATATAAATTAGTTTGAGATCATAAAACTGAAAAGGTTGACATATTGTTCGATATTTAAAGAGAAGAGAAAATGTTTAATGAAACGAAAGAGCGCAAATGTTGCAAAATATTAACACTGTCTTTGAGATAAATGTTCTCAAATTAATGAATGCCTTAAAATGTTACGTTTTTTATTACGTTTCTGAACCAAAAGTGTAGTTGGAAAATGTTCGAAAATGGATTCTTATTGGATTCGAGGGTCATAGGTCCTTAACAATTCCAATAACTTCAGCTTACACCACGAATTATTTGAGTTGTCACTTTTGATGGTTGCTCTCATTGCGTCGGGATGGAGATCAAGTCCTATCAATCTCGACTTTCCTCTACGAATGCCTATGAATCATAGGGTCTTAGCAATTAAGTTCAATTTCCTTTAAATTCTATTCCAATAACTTCAGCTTATTCCACGAATTATTTGAGTTATCACTTTTGATGGTTGCCCTCATTGCGTCGGATGCAAAACATCTCGACTTGCCCCTACGAATACTTATGACAATTGCAGTCTGTCAGGTTTGTGTCCAGGAACGATTAAATAATTCGCATCCTTAGAAGTCAACTGACTTCATGTTAGACTTTTCGACTTTTAGACTTTTGCAGAGAGTTGCAACTGGGTGTAGTTGACTGTAGACTTGTCAGGTCAACATGCATTCCTAAAAGCCCTCTCTAGAGCCCCTGTTTCTTGTAGTAAAGTTCTCCAGGCATTAAAATGGCCGGAAGTTTCAAATCTTCCTTCATATCGGATAAATTTACGCAACATACCACTGAAGCTTTGCAATACCAGACGTGTTACCATTAACTTAACTTTTGCCATAGTGCTGGGGAGCCTTGATGAACCGCGACATTGAGCCGCTTGTCATATCTTCGCGCGCAATTCAATTTCTCCGGTTCAATCTGTAGTTCCATCGTTAAATAGTAATCAACCGCAAACATATTTACAATCGAACCATTTTTTTCCCTTTTACGGTAATAAAAGCCATCGTGCAGAAGCTAAGTCTATCAAAACTATCAAATTAGTTGTCATTAAAGCAGACAGTTTGGCAAATCCTCAAGGATGACCTTGATGTGTTCGCTAAATTATCGCTTGCGCAATTGGCAACTGATCCTAACTTTCATCAAAAAATCATCTTTAGGACTAAGGTTCATTTCTGAATAAAGGTGTATGTGAACAACCAACCAAAATTGTCGAATTTGAAAACATTGTATTAGGTATCCTGAAAAATTCATAGTTTGCTGTAGCTTTTGGACTGGTGGCGTCATCGTTCCATACTTATTAGAGAATGACATTTTCACCGACAAGCTCTACGAGAATTTTTTGTAGAATTTCCAAGTTAGGCGCGCATCGAGGTGAAAACCGAGATATTTTAGGTGCAAATGTTGTGATTGTGGGTTTTTTTGTATATATTTTTGTCCATTACAACCCTTCAGTCAGGATTACGGCCTAGGTTCTCACAACACTTATGTTAAAAGTCGACTTCGAACGACAGATTTTTTGAGAAACTTTTCATGGCAATTTTATTTACTCTCAGAATTTTTGCCGGAAATCTGCTGAGAGGAATTGTCATATTTCGTTTTTGATGTCTGACCGGTGGATTCGAACCCTGGCCTTTCATCTAATAAGCCAACACACTACCTACTAGACTACGGCGACTGCATTAAAGTTCACTACCTTTAATCCTCCATAGACCACTACTCTGAAGAAGAAACTTGTTGCACGAAACATTGTGACCAGCACTCTCTCATAATTACACGGAAACCTACATTTTTTAATCAACAACTAAAAACCTCCTGCTAATGTAACAAGCATCCTTCTGCAACCTCTGTAACACATGAAGACGATCCTCAGGTCTGGTGTACTCCTATTCTATGGGGTGGCTAATAACCAAACATTGTTTCAGTTACCCTGCCATTGTAATTATCTTGTAATTGTAAGTTTTGCCAAAAACACTAACATTAAAGGACAACTAAATCCAAGGGCCAATATTTCCTCGTTCTGCCATTTTTCTGTTGAAAAAAACACAAAAAATCTCTGTTAATCCCATTAAACAAAACAACACGTTTTTAGTGTTAAAAGAAATAACAACAACAATTGCAAGAAAATTACAAAAAAAAAAAAAAAGATTTTTACAACAACGACACCAGCAATTACACACCCATATTGATGATAAATAAAGAGAAAACACACAGAAAATAGAGAAAAATTAGATCCTTTTCATTACACAAGGACTGTGTTTTTGTTTTTATTGCGAACAAAAAAAAAATTATAATTTGTTCCTAAGGGTCGCTGGTATTCCTTTATGCCATGCTTGTCGCATACTGCATATCGTATTACAAAATTTTTAAACGCCGCTAATCTACGACGTATGCCATGATGATACCATTATGGGAGGAATGAAGGGTGTTGAGGAATTATTGTCATCATATTTATACACGATGGCATGTGGCATTTGTGGCTGGCTATTAGTATTATCAAGCTGGTGTATGGCAAGTATGGCAAGTATGCGTTTTAAGAGTACTTGTCTACTCTTTGAAAGTGATAATACAGGCATTAGGGTGGTGCACTCAGTCAATCCCATGATAATGATATTAAAATCAAGGAAATATGAGTAAATGCACTAATGTACGACAGAGAAAGTTAGGTGGGGACAAATTGGGCCAGAAGCAGAAAAAGGGAATTTTTAGCGGACATAAGTAGGACCGTTCACACACAATGGTGAATTTGGAGGGTGAATGTCTTTTTCTGAGCACTGTTTCATAACAGCTGCAATCAACCAGCCTGGATTGATGAATAGTGCACTACGATGGCACCTGTCGTTTCGGAGTCGACTTTAAACTGTAGGTCCCGCCACTCATGTATAAAATTAGCACACACAACATAAGTGGTGTGAGAAGCTAGGCCGTAATGAAGGGTTGTAATGGCCAATTATGTATGTATGTATGTATGTACGATGGCACCTAAAATAATTTTCCAAGTGGGCAAATTCGCTTAAAGACACAACCAATGCTCTAACTTTGTGCAAATAATAAAGGCACATGTAGCGGTAGCAACTAGTTAACCACATGAGGGTATGGAGAAGATAGAATAGACAGACACTCGGAATGAATGGAACAGACTAAGTTGCAATAGAGGTGTTACCTTCAGAACTTGCGTAATGATAAGGCACGTAGAATATTTGTAATCACACTAAAACAATGATGAAAATACTAACAGCAAGCATGTAGCAGTCAAGCTACAATCAAGTTCCCTACGTATGCAACCGTGACATTCATCCTCGCTCATGAAGTCCAATAATTCGGGAAATATCGGGTCATTCAAAGGTAATATATGAATGGATTCCAGAATACAGGAATAGCGTCGGAATTCTTGTCACTTATGAAAACGGAGAGTGTCCCCCAGTAGTTGTAAAACAAAGCTCAACTTCATTAGCATGAGGGCAATTGCCATTCCAGGCTATAGCAATAGCATTGGAATTCGTGTTGCTTTTGAACTGGGCAGGATAGATACAGATGTTTGCCTCCTATAAACGTGGTGTTCTCCTGTTGTTGTAAAAGAAGGCTCAACTTCATCATTGGCAGCATAAAGACCACGTGGAATGCGGTACAGGCTCTGCTGGACTAATCTGACTAACTATCGAATGACCATCCATTACATTAATGCAGTTCTCACAGGTCAGTGCTTCTTTTAGAAGGCATACCATCTGTACATTCGGTATTCCCTTGTATGATGTTAGCAGAACCTATGAATCCGAGGAGGAGGATACTTGAAAAAGCGAACCTTCTTGGACTAATTTATATCCTTTTTTTAAGTGTGAAAGACCTCATTACATTCCAATTTCTGTTTAAATTTTTCAGAAAGTGAGTAAAGGGAGAGGGCACAGAAGGAGTGGTAGGGGACAAATGTATTCTTATAAGCTTAGATTACGGCAATAGTAAGAATTATTCTGGAATCGGATCATTTGGGTAACGGCTTATGATATCACAATTTATCTAAACTCATGCTTACATGGGACTTTACTTCTCTTAGAAAGTCCGCTATAAAACCTAACCTAACAAAACAATCAGTATCGGGAAAATTTTCTATACAACTAGCAGCACCCTAATATCCGTTAAGTTTACTCTTGTAAAGAAAAAAATTTTTGTTCGTTGCAAGAAAAAAAAAAAAAAACACGACCATAAAGACAGTATTTGCAATATAATGACATTGATGATGACAGAGACAACAATTACAACAACATCGATAATAAGGAACATAAAACCCAGTTAATACCACTTGATGAACCATTTTAAAGGGTGTTTCCTGTGATATCAGCAACTCATTTTATTGGCAATATTTTTACGATTTTTTTTTCTGCATTATTTTCCAAACATTTTTTTTTCAGTTTTTAACACAATTTTGTTTTTGTTTTTGTTACACTCAAATATTGTATTTAAAAGAAAAAAAAATATGTTCAAAGGACATGTAATTGATCAATATCCTGTGTATGCTTGCTTGCTTAGCTAACTGGATAATCACTGACATTTTATTGTTGTTTTTATGCTGCCATAAAAGAGATTTTCATTCCAATTATAATTACAACAAATAGGGTTGAAGGATGGTCGTGTGGCGTCTGTGTGTGTGTTTGAGGTTCGGGTATTTTTTTGGGTGTGTGTGTGTGTATGTTTATTTCTATCATTATTTGCGAGGGACATTTGAAGGTCAGTTTTGTATTTTTTTTTGCAAATTTTAATGGCTAATTATGGCATTTACGTTTAAATCAACTCGCTGCAAAAAAAGGGCCAATCAAGAGGCGTTTTTAATAGGGATTTAAAATACGCAAGTTTTTTAGACAATTTTAAGGCAAAATTAAGGCAATTATTTGTAGCACAATAATTACTCAAGCATTTAAAAAAGGTTTTTTATAGGCAAAGGCCTATTTGTTAATGGGAAATGTAAATGCGAACTCGGCCATAATGAACGCACGCTAAAGAAGTGGATTCCCGAAAAAATCTCTCTGGTAATCGAACTTCAGATCTCATTAAAACTGAGCCTCGTAGAGTTAAACTACACTTGCAGAGAAACGCAGTGAGCGCGCAGACA
Organism: Sarcophaga bullata; assembly: GCA_005959815.1. Classification (NCBI taxonomy): domain Eukaryota; kingdom Metazoa; phylum Arthropoda; class Insecta; order Diptera; family Sarcophagidae; genus Sarcophaga; species Sarcophaga bullata. The sequence goes on from QOCX01000206.1 coordinate 158,499, forward strand.
AAAGAAGATGGATTAACATGATCAGCGAGGACGCACTAACTGCAGCGGTAAGTCATTGGATCCTCGATATGTAATGGTCATTGAAAAAACTCGCTAATGATCATATCCAAAATATCCAAAAGGACCTTAAGGGATGTCTAGAGTACCAAGTAAAAGTAGTGGCGAAGCATTGAAGCGCACACTATTGGGTTATAATCGTTCTCAACAAACTGAGTGTAAATGTGAGTTGCATTTGAATGGCCCATGCCACGTTTCTGCAGTTCAAAAGACAAAAAGATGGATAAACGTAATCAGCCAGGATGCACAAACCGCAGCGAATAGTCATCGCACCAGCGGTGTATACAATAAAGAATACAAAGTAAAACTACTGCCGAAGCACTGAACCGCACATTCTCGAAATGTAACCCTCCTCTACGAACTGAGTGTATATATGAGTCAGATTTAGATGGCCCAGAATTACAACCTAGTGTCTCGTCCTATAGTTTAACGCCATCTTTGAACAACAGTTTTGAATCACATTTAATGGCAATTTTATTTAGCCTTAAGCGTTTTTGCCAGAAGACCAGGAAATCACCGAAAGAAATCTTTGTTCAAGAACTTTGAACCACAGACCCTCTTCTAATAAGCCAACACACTATCTACTAAAATTCCCGATTCAGATACGATTGCTATAATACTACAGCCAATCATTCGTATATTCTGGCAAAGTGAAAATTTAACAATGAATTCTCCTCTGAGGGCCAGATAATAAATATACCAACAAAGGACGGTTGCCTTATGGTATTTTTATGGTATCTATGCTACGTAAATTGGCATTTAATTGCCAAAAGTATCGTCGAAAGGGTAACATTAACTTAGAGGCAGGAAAAGTCTCGATTCCGATTCCATAAGTTCACTATAAGTCAACTATCGACCATATAAACAGGTTTCGTCTTATTGTGGCCTCTGTAGAAAGGCGCTCCCCCGTGTCCTACCTTTATAGACTTTGAGAAATACTTTTATAAACTAAGTCATGATGTAATTTGGAATCCATTGGGATGTAAAGGAATCCCTGTGAAATTTATAGGATGATACATGGGTGAAGGAGATCTATAATCAACATTTTGTTCCACTACCATGCAAAGGCTCTTAGCCTGGTTTTATGAGGCCTTAAAAATGCTTATTTCTCGCAGAGTAATGAGAACCAAGCGTAACTCATTCTTTTGCTAATAGACGATATTGATGCATCTTCTTTTCATATTCTAAAGAAAATTATTGTCTTATCTGTGGCTTGATTGTGACTGATAAGTTAGCTATTTACAGTTAAGCTCTTATCTATACATGCTAAACGCAAGCGGTTACATATATTCTGAAACATATTTTCAATACGTAACTGCTTTACCTGTTGGGTTTACTCATATGAATACATTACAACAGTCCACACGTAAATAATGTAAGAGTATGGTGGGGTTCGAATGTAAATTCCAATTTATTGTTTCATTAGTTCAGGTTACATTTCTACTAATAACATGCAGCATACGTACGTATGTACGTACGTACAGCTTACAACATGATTCTTATTATGACTGCATATCTACACATGTACGAGTATGTTCGTTCACTTATGACATTTATATGAAAACTACTCTCTTTCTCCGTCTCTCTCTCTTTCTCCGTCTCTCTCTCTTTCTCCGTCTCTCTCTCTCTCTATCTCTCTCTCTCTTTCTCGGTATATGCCTTCGTTTCTAACCATCCTTGTCTATTAGTTTTAATCTTTTGATCTCTATTGTCAAAATGTTACAATTTGCATATCGATGTTGTTGTTGTTGTTGTTGTTGTATTCCCATTATCGTTGTATTCTTCTCGTACATTTTTATTCCATTATTGTTAACGGAAGTCTAGTTGAAATATGTATGTACGTGAGTATATGTGTGTGAAAACGACAGGCATTAGTATTTATTAGTTTATATTAGCATACGAGGGTAACATGTGAAATTGTTAGAAAAAACTTTGAAGACTTTTTTTAATCGAAAGTATGGTAATGCAGTTCGTATCCGCTCTTCAACGAAAAGAACAATTTTAGTCCTTAGGAATGAATCGAGGAATATAAAAACCGGCATTCATGCATTTTTGACCTTTGACCTTTGAAAAATGTAAATGGAATAAGATCACTGCCCTCGCTAGAATGTACAGATCTATCAACAGCAATTCTTAAAACCAAATTAAAAACATTCTTGCCAATGAAATAACCAAAGAATACCGTTGAGTTGAGAGATGGATTTTGAATTTGAAGCAGCAAGTGAGGACCAATATGGTGATGATAGACCATATGATCGAAAAGATTGGATATGGAAACCTATCGAAGCAGTTGAATCTTTTGTTTTTCTCTTTCGTTTTTATTAATCCCTTTGGGAATATAGTTTCCCCACAAAAAACTTTCCAACGAATTATATTTAATGCTTCAGATCATTTGGAAAAGAGCTCTTTCAAGTGTAACGTGACCCAACAGGTTTTCAACCTGGATTATTCGGTATTGCAGTGAAGCACTGAAGTCGCCATAGTCTAGTAGGTAGTGTGTTGGCTTATTAGACGTGAGGCCACGAAATATCAAAAAAATTTTGTCAGGCGACTTCCTCTCAGCATACTTCAGGCAAAAACTCTGAGATTAAATAAAATTGCCATGAAAGTTTCTCAAAACTCTGTTGTTCGGAATCGACTTTAGACTGTAGGTCCTGTCGCTTATGTATAAAATTAACACACACCACATAAAAGGTGTGAGAAGCAGGTCGTAATCCCAACTTAAGGTTCGTAATGAGCAAATATGTATGGCGTATGTATGTAATGCCCTATTTAGACAAACAGAAAATGTTCCAGGCAAGGAAAATTCTACTTTCGTATATTCAATGGAGTCCCCCGACGTATAAGCAGTCTCTCTCCACTTAATTACCACTATAATTTTCATACCAGCGACCTAGGCGTTCTATAAAACTGAAGTCGATTTCTATTTCATTTTGTGTTGCTCCACACCAGTTCTTATTCTTCTTCTTTTTTCTCTAGGTTAGGTCAGACGACGGACTTTTCAAAAGGGATCCACTTATATTGATTCTCTGTGACGACACCAGAAGCCGACACAGTAGTTTAACAGTAATAATGCAAAGGATAACCACACGTTCCAAGGAAAGAAGTCAATAAGTTCTCTTACTATTCACATCTAGAATATGCACGTGTTCTAATGCTACCAACGAAGATAAGTTTTCTTGTGCAAAAACCGGAAATTTCCCTAAGAAATCCACGGAATTCATAAACGAGAACGGACATCGAAGCAACATTCTTAGAAGACTAGAATAGAGCCTAGTTTTTAGCGTATATAAGATGATTTTAAAGAAAAATCCTATCACTTAACAAAACTTTGTATAGTTTCCTATGCAGCCATGACTTTTGCCTGGAATTCGCTGCAGTTCAGCATATACTAATAGCAGAACTTAACGTATATTCCACAGACAACTATGTCCAGCATAAGTCGGTCGGATAAGCCATGAACCTCTATTTGGAATCATAAATTCAATCCCCTATCAAAAAAAATAATACGAAACCATATAGTCGAGACGTAATAACTGCATTAAGCTACCAGTTTCAATAGAATATCGGACGAGAGCCACTTAAGTACTGCAGCGAAAAAAGGTCGAGGATTTGGTTAATAGGCTAGTTTTAAGGTTTTAGCTGATTCCACACTAAACGTAGATTACGAACATAGGAGTGGTGGCTAATAATTCATTTTAAAAAAGAGTCATTTTTGAATTAAAAAACCTCTTTTATCAACGGTGGTTCACGAAGATAATATTTTATATTTAAACAACTTATGACGCCTCCCTCGTATGCTTTTATAATACTTTATAACACTTTCATAATAGTTTTCTGCTGTATACAGTCTCTAATAGTCTAATCCTTCTTCCTTTCTTTTTTCCAATTTAATTGTTGTTATTTTTGTTGTTGTTTTGTTGCTGTTGTATTGTAATATGATGGCGATGATGACAACGATGACAACAACATTGAAATTAATAATGACTGTGTGCTGAGGCGACAGGATGTTAATAAACGGAAATAGAAAAAAATCGAAAAATCTTTCATTTTATTTTATTCTGTTTTTATTTTGTTGTTATTGTTATTCTACACACAGTTGTATATACGAGTACATACATGCATACATATTTAAAAAAACTTCTTAATTAAGTTGAGAATTAAATACGAAGGGATTTAAAGTAAAAGTAGTAGGATTAGCAGCAGTGACTTTAGAATGGAAGTCAACAAAGCTAAGGATTTCAACGATTAATTAAGAAAATCAGTTGATACGTAAAGAACTTGCAATCGATTTATTGGTGTTAAGTGCAACAGTGAAATCATGGAAAATAATAATCATGAACTGCTAATATTGATATTGAAGGCGCTGAAGTCAAGGTATGTAGTGTGGTGTTTTTTAGATGAGAGCCCGTGGTTCAAAGTCAAACGGTGACTTCCTCTCAACGGATTTTTGACCAAAACTTTGCAATGAAAGAACCATCAGCACTCGATTACCATGCAATTGCGTACAGCACAGTTGAAATTAAAAGGTTACCGCTGGATCCAATGACATTACAAAACAAGGCAAAGACAAATCTACTAAGGCCAAGTCTTTGGCATCCTACCAACGTGGACGTGCAGCCATAGGAGAAGTCGAAAAGTTGATTAGAGATGCTCTGGACAAGTTCCAAGGAAGTTTACCTTTTCGAAACAGGAAATCGGCTGAGGAAAAAACCTGACTAACAAGTTTTCTCTCGTAGTAGTGAAAGAAATGTTCACAGGCTTTTCAACAGCCCACACAGTGAACTCCACTGGAATGCCTGTTACATAGAGTGGTTGCAATAAGATCATACGTAAAGCTATATGAAGGAAATGTTCACAAGCTTTTTAACAGATCCCGCAATGAACGCTACTAGAATGGCAACTACTTGGAGTGAATACAGTAAGATTATGAGCATGGATAAACGTAACTGCTGAACACTAGGCCCTGAATATGTGAACAAATTTTTACGAAAATTAAGGCCCAGGCTGAAACGAATTAAGGAATTCTTGCATCCTTTAATGACTTCCCATTTTCTTAATCGTTTGAGAGGATCATCACCGGCATAAAATTTGACCTTAACAGAACTCTGTTAGCTGGTTAACAAGCATATTTGTTTAGGAGCTAAGTTTAGAATGAGTGCCATACCTGGGAACCCACGGCGTCGTAATATAATCAGCAATATGTATGCGCACATATCAATTGGTATGGTATTGAGAGAATTGATTTTGAAAATATAAATTTTTTGCTGGAAAATTCTCTAAAATATCAGTGGCCATTTTGGAACATATGGAACATAATACACCTATTCGACTATATGCAAAAGGTAGTCCGGAGGAGAGTCCTCTTTCGAACCATGGTAAGGGCTTATCTTAAATAATATTAGGATTTGAGAAAATGAATTTAAAAAAAAAATAGATTTTTGGTCAAAAACATATGAAAATATTGTTGGTTTGTGTCTTGGGTATTTAAATTCAATACCATTTTGCAGTCCTTAGACCAGCTTCAGGTTGATCAATCTTTGAGATACTGGATCGATCATATGCTAAGGATCAGTTTATTTGAGAGTTCAGAGAAAAGGTTCAGCAGCAAGGTTACCTCTCTTGAGGGATTATATGGTACACAATATAGTAGGAATCCCAAACTCTTTGTTATTCGAACGACTTTTTCATTTTTAAAAGTGGAAAATACTGAAACCAAATGTAGTGGGGAGCAGAAGATGCTCTGAACATAACAGTGAATATTGATTTAGGATACAGGAAGTTTACATGGCCTGCCATCTTCAGTCTTTGGGAAAGGATTAGCTAATAAGGCATATCAACAGATATGTCAATACAATTTGATATTCTCGGCTGTCAAACCGTAGTTAAAATTTACTTTTATAAACTTTTTGTGTTTTTCAACAATTTTCTAAACTCAAACTTTTAAAACCTAGCCATTTAAGCATTTCTGTCTAGTTATCAATCTAGTTATCCTCCCTAATTAAGCCACTTTAGTTTCATTTGCACTAAACATGTGCCATTTTAAGTAAATGAAGGCTTTCAAACCACAAACATAATTTCACTGTGACATTGAAGGTTACGTGTGTACGTGTGTGTTTTTGACAATTTGCATACATTTCCGGGGGAATGTGTATCCGTAGTAAGAGACTGTTTTAAAGCAATTAATAATGACAGACACTCATTAGCTGCTGGAAGAGCATTCAAAATACAAGACGAGTTTGTGGTTAAAACAGCGGGTCTAAATGAACAAATGATTGGAAATGATTTGTGCAAACAAAAACCGGGGAAAACAAAAGTTTTTCAATACGGTATACAGAAAGCCAATAATTTCTTGAATTCATTTTTTTTTTTGTATCGTTCAGTACGAACTTTGTTTTTTTTAATAAATTCTCATTTTATTTGGTATTATCTGCTCTGAGAGTCTTGTGAACAGCGGCTTTAAATAGGTCGGTCATGCCATTAAATTGGCACCCTTAAGTCTGTTTTTCTCAATAAAATTCCAACTATTTTAACCATTAAATCTAAATTGTTTTTCCTTCTTCTTCTTCTTCTTTGTCTTCATTATTTCTCTCTGTTTTCTATTGTGTTGTTTTATTTGTACAATCTTAAGCGCTATTAAAAGCATTGCGGGCGGTTTTTTTCTTGTATTTATTTGGCCAAGTTAACGAGTATGTCAGTGAGTGAGTGCGTGAGTGAGTGAGTGTAGGAGTAGATTTTACGTTTTTCTTTACAACAGTGTGTTCTATGTGCTCGGGTAATAAAGTTAAAAACTAAAGTTAAACAGTTAATAAACATAAAATTGTACTTTAGCACATACCTACATACGTACGTATGTACATGACTCATTAAAGCCATAAAAGGCAGAAAAAAAGGCACATGGAAAGAAGAAGCATATCTTAATTGACTTTCCAGTGAGTGGACACTACAAGCTGTTTGCTTTCTGGGTCATAAAGTTTAAAGCAAGATTTAAAAAACTTCAATCAAATAGGGACAAGCAATAAGAGACCATGAATTCGCCGTATGTAGTGTGTTGGTCTATTAGACATTAGGCCTCAGTTATAACCCCATGTCCAACAACACGAAATATGAAAAAATATTTCTCAGCAGATTTCTGGCAAAACATCTGTCGTTCGTAATGTATAAAATTAACACACACAACATAAGTGATGTGAGAAGCTAGGTAGAAGCATATAAGTATGCTGGGTACTGCTTTGTATCATCGCTAACTACGCACTGTTGAAATTATCGCTCTTATTAGAGAAAGTGTATGGGTAATCCGAACACTGTTGGTCCTGCCACTCATGTATAAAATTAATAATCCTGGCTCCTTTGGACAAAATCAACGAGTTTTTAATGCCCCTCACTTCATTACAGTGAATGCCAAGTACTATTGAGTCACGCTGACCAATTTTTTTTTATCAACAAAACATTAACGACATTATGTTTCGACAAGGCGGCGCAACTTGCCATCCGTCGTGATTAGCAATCACTTTCTCGCTCAATGAATTTCGTAACTGGAACGGTCACTTCCCCCTCGTTCAAGCAATTTAACGCTTCTGGATTACTTTTAATGGGACTATGTTAAGCAATAATTCTTGAAACAATACAAGCAATTAGTCAAGACACCATTGATGCCATACTGCCAGAGACATTGTTGTCTAGAATGTCTAAGAGTTGAGCTCCAACAGCGCTATACTTTAAAATCTTTTTGTAGTAAAAATTTTAGTGGTTTTAGATGGTTTAAGGATGAAAAGCTTTCCTATTTTCCTTGATTTTTTTTTTATGAAACAAAACTAATTTCCAAATTATATTAAACCAGTTCCAAGAACACCAATTTACAAATAAAAAACCAATGTTTTCCGATTTTTAAAAGAAAAAAGAAAAACAGCGCACAAATATTTCATTCCCCCATCTTTAATAAGGCAACTGTGTTCATAAAACAGATTTTTTTTTTGAGAATCTTTTCCCAACACCATAACAATTTGCCAAAATATTCTCACAAATAATGAGCGGTTTGGGACCGGCGGCATGTTGGCTCGCCCATAAACGCATTGAGTCATGGTCACGTATGGCTAAGGAACGTGTTGGTGCTGTGCGTAAAGTCGCCTTAGAACGTAATTCAGATGAATTGCCAACAACGTCCAGTAGTAGTTCCTCGAATAATACGGGTGCTGCTGCTAATGCAACAGCTTTGGCAGCAGCAACAACATCGGGATCAAATTCAACATCACAAACACCACCGTTATCACAGCCGATGACACCGCCGCCATCGGCATCATCGATAACATCGAATACAAGCGGTATTGGTAGTGTAACGGATAGCTATGACTTGCATACAGATTCGGAACAGGTGAAGTATTCATTTTATACGGGAATATTTCTAAGTTCAAACATAATACAGATGCGTCCTATCATAGCTTTCTAGTTTTCACACTTCAAGATTAAAATTTTTTTTTTGTTTTCTTTACAGGAGGTTAACTTTACCAGAGAATCACAACCGATACAACCTCAACCGAATCTAGGTTCAACACATACAGTCAATGCAGATGTTTTAAGAGGACCAGCCGATGTCTTACACAGTCCCTTGCATTTGCACCATCAATCCAGATCGTTTCCACCGAGACTACAACGGACGCCTTCAATATCTAGCCAATCTAGTGTAGATAGTGCACCATCTAGGCAATCAGTAGGTTTTTCTTTTTTCTTTCTCTCTTTGATCAGAAAGATTAATTTTAATGCTCCACAAAATTATTTCCCAGTGTCATCGTGGCTCCTCACCACAAATACGCACATTTGGTCCAGATGGTCGCAGTTCTTTGCCCACCGAATCGGTATTTCCTTATTATGTGAGTATTTCAGGGACTTGATTTTATCAAGGGGTCAAAAAACAATAAAAATTTTCTAATTTAGTTATCACGTACACCAAGTCCTATGCGCACCATATCCTTGGATGCCCGTACTGCTAGTCAGGTGGCTGCTGAAGTAGCGGATTTGCGTACTTCTAGTCCCTCGCAAAATAGTTTGGCTTCTCTATCCAGTGTTTCGAATGCTCCGCTATCACCCCACTCACCACATTCTTCGAAGCACGTGAATAGATGCATTTCACCTTTGCTAATACCACCCAGAATACAGCCCAATGTGGATCCCACTTTGGGTCCGGCTTCACCCTTGGGTGCCATACAACCCGATTTGTATAGGGGACCCGATGGCCCCATCTACCTGAATGCTCCTGAAAATAGTCCAGCATTGGGTCGTTTACATTTAAGAGTTAAATACGATTATCATTTGTTTGACTTGACCGTGCACCTAATCGAAGGTGGGTAACACCGAATTTATATACTAGCCTATCTTTGCCTAGCTTAGCTTAACATATTATTTGTCGTCCTTTAAACAGCTCACAATTTGTGTCCCATTGAAGAAGGCGGTTTCAGAGATCCTTATGTACGTTTGTTATTGGAACCTGAGGTCGATAAACGCAAACGTCAAACTCTTATACATCGTGGCGAAACGAATCCTTATTTCGATCAACATTTCAAATTTCCGGTTTCACGTGATCAATTGCAAGGCAAAGAGTTAGTCTTACAGGTCTTAGACTATGATCGCTATTCACACAATGACATAATTGGCGAGGTCCGTGTTAGCATTGATGAATTGGACTTATCCAAGTCGGTAGAGGTAAATAAGCGCGTAATTGTAACTGTAAATCCAGTTCTACATTATTTATGAAACTCATTTCAGATTTGGGGTGATTTGTTACGTACCAAAAAGCCACCTGAAGATCGTCCTGAACTATTGTGCTCACTAAACTATTTACCCCAAGCCGAACGCCTAACTGTGGTCATAATGAAGGCCAAGAATTTGGATACTGTACAGGAAACCTATGTTAAGGTGAGTTTTAAACTTTCAAATCGAATTTACTTTTGAATCGAAAATAATACGCAATTCTATCATGTTGTAGTTGTACTTAATACAGAATGGCAAACGTGTCAAGAAGCGTAAGACAAGCATAAGTAGATCGGATGATCCCACCAATCCCACTTGGAATGAACCATTCACTTTTAACCTGCAATCATCCTATTTGCACAATGCAGCTATAGAGGTAATTCCAATAACCATATTCTAAATAAATGTATGGTAGAAGGCGTCAAAGGTCACAACCTGTGTCAAGTTAAGCCCCGTTACGTTTTCAAAATTTTGTTTCAAATTTGGATTCAGAAAAAATCGACTATATTAATAGTCCAAGCCATGGACTATAGAACCCTCTTGAAAATTCACAATATTTTCGACCAACGCGCACAACCTCTGTCAAAAGCCAAATAACCTTAGCTTGAGTTCTTACGAAGAAGATTAATGGCTTGAATAATTACTGTGCGTTACCTAACCAAACTTCACCTAACACATCACCTATGAAATCCGATGATAACAATCGTTTATAATCGAAAAACGGTAACTAAAAGATATCCAAGCGCGTAGCAATTAAAAAAGCCATACGCCAATGAAAACACGGGTCATATAACATAGAACTCTTACAGAAAAGATGTATTAATCGGTTGTAGAACCAGAGGAAACATTCCAGGTTGTTAGGAGAGGACTTCATATAACAAGGTGGCAAAGATTAGGGGTTAAAGTGCTTGAATACAAATTCAAGCAGCCAAACAGTTTCACTTACGGTTGTTTTGACCCATTTTCCTCAAAAAAATACCCAGAGATTAACATAACATCGAACATCATGGAAAACTCAGTCAGCGGCACTTTTTGCGAAAGACAAATACATACTTCTAAAGAATGGCAGTTGGTAACCCTATCATCCTAGAACTTCTAACTATAGATCGATCATCTGTTTATCGAAAAAATTTGATTAACTGAGGATAAATAAAAGGGAACTCTTTGCAATACTATTTTATCTATGGCACTGTCTGTGTATAATTCGTGACTGTCATCACTTCTTAGCCATATTGAGAGCTTTTAGAAGTTATAGATTTCGAACAACTCAACTCTGGCTAGATAAGTTCTGTAAATATTTTCGGAGTGTGCAAAAATGTTACGTCTCAAATCCCCGAATTCCGGACCACGAGAGCGAAAATATTCCGTGGTCCTCGTCTGTCTCATGAGTGCTCTGAGATATGTATGTTAGATTTAAGGCAGATCATAGTCAAATTTGTCTGGTGGTTCTTCGAAATGAAGTCTGTGTTAATGTTAGCCTCTAGCTACAGTGGATTATGTAATTTCCAGAAGATTGTAGAGTGTGAAGAAATGAATCGAAAAGATTCCACCTCCAAAATTTGCATACGATCTTGATCCGTATGTGAATACTTCATTAAAACATAAACAGGAAAGCAAAGATAGATTCATCTCAAGGCCAGGGCATTACACACGAGTAAAAACGACTTGATTAGGTCTTTAATTAGGCAAATTTAAGTTGTTAAAACGACAATATAGTTTCAAGTCTTGACAAAATTACTTGGGGGTAAAAGAGTTGATAACGATAAAGTCGCCACAGTCGAATAGGTAGTGTACTGCTTTAACAAATGAGAGCCCATGATTCAAACCCTAGCTCAGACAACTGGAACAAAATGAATAATGAAGAACAATATTCCTTCTCATCAGTCTTCTGGGAAAAACTTTGAGAGTAAACAAGAATTGCCAAGAAAAGTTTCTCTAAGCAACTGTCTCTCGGAATCGATGCTAAACTGCAGGCGCTGACCCTCATAGATAAAAAATATCACACATAACATGATGAATGGTCTGAGAAGTTAGGTTGTAAGGTAGAGTTTAGGGCTGATAGATATTTTAAGAATAAATTTAGTAACGAAGCTATGGTGGGAGGGAAGTAGTGTATCAAATCAAAGTGAGGTTATGTTGAAGAAAATATATTGTTTCTTAAATCGCCTAATGTTAAGAATTCCTGTTCTAACAATAGATTTGTTTTTACAATTTTTTTGCAGATCTATGTGGTAGCAGTTGGTGGCGAGACACAAGAAATTGGCAGCATTGGTTTAGGTCCACAAGAAAGTGGCACCGGTTGCCAACATTGGCATGATATGATTAATAATGCACGTAAGCCGACAGCCATGTGGCATTTTGTGCGTTAATAAATGCAACAAAAAAAAAAAAAATTTCATAAAAATTTAAAATATTACACATACAAGCATACCTAAGCGTATACATATAAATAAATAAATAAATAATAAACATAATAAAATTAATTTAAAAAAAAGAAACTAAAACTATAATTAATAATAATAAATCATATGAAAATACCAAACAAAAACCATTTACACTTACAAATATATACATACATATACTATAAATACATACATACAGTATAGTAAGTAAATAATACAATATAATACAATACAATACAATACATACTACATATAATATGGTATATATATATACATAGTAAGTAAATGAAATTATAAATCAAATTCTAAGAAATTAATAATTATTAATTAATTTTAAACAACAGCAACAACATCAGCAACAATAGAAAAAGTTAAACAAAATGGCCACAATTATTCAAAAACAAATAAATTTTAATTACTTTCCATACAGAACAAAACTACTTTATTTTGAAATAATATTATAATAAATGAAAATGAAATGGAAAATCTAATTGAATTGAAATCATAATACAATAGAAATCGTTTTTAATTTAAAATTTTACAAACAACAAATAAAAATTCAAACAATTTGTGAAAATCTAAAAAGCGGAAATCAAAATAATGAAAATCAATTGAAGAATTCATAATTAAAACAACGCAACATAATCAAAAAACTATATACACTGATAAATACAGTTGGGGGTAAAAATTTAGTTCGACATATAAAATATTATTATAATCTCTCTGCTTATACAGACTTTACAACTATACGATGCGAGTTTAGCGTAAATGGAATAAAACCATGGCACAATTTTATCTCCAATTTTTTTTGCCTCTCGCTTAATAAGAAATTTTTATTGTTTTTTTCCATTACCCCTCTTGGGAGCATTCAAGCCATTCAAATCATTTCAATCTTATCCGGTTGACTGCTGTTATTTTTATATCTCCTATGTAAGCTTGAGAAGCCGCCGTGGTCTAGTAGGTAGTGTGTTGGCTTATTAGCCGAAAGGCCATGTCAGACAAATCCCCGGTCAGACATCAAAACGAAATATAAAAAAAAAAACGGCGACTTCCTCTCAGCAGATTTCTGGCAAAAACTCTAAGAGTAAATAAAATTGTCATGAAAAGTTTATCAAAAATCAGTCTTTCTTTAAACTGTAGGTCCCGCCACTCATGTATTAAATTAACACACACAACGTAAGTGATGTGAGGAGCTAGCTTGTAATCCTGATTGAAGGTTTGTAATGACCAATTATATATGTAGGCTAGAAGTGTCTAAGTATGCTGGGTACTGCTGTGTATCATCGCACTGTTGAAATTATCGCTCCTGTTAGAGAAAGTGCGTCCGAACACTGTTGGTCCTGCTCCACATGTATAAAATTAACACACCACACCATGGCCAATTATGTATGTATGTATGTAAGCTTGCACCCTCCTTGATATTGAAGTATCAAACGTCTCTAGGTGTTCTTTGGCCGGCCACAGATTGTTGAGCTTTGAGGATTCCACTCAAGTACCATTCTTGTTGTAGTATCAGTATCCAATTTGTCTTTAGTAACGTTCCTGACATCTCTGGTTTTGATGTTTTAGGGTCTGAATATCTTTTACATGATCCTGGGACACTTGTTAATAAATCCCGGTAGTTTGCATGTGAAGATGTTTAATACGAACCAGGCTTCCCTTTCGTACAACAGAGTTGATTTCACAATATTCTGGATATTTATAAACTTCTCCAAATTAACGTCTGAAGTAATATTGCCGGATCCATCTCTTTTCCAACGTTTTATTTGCATTATTATGGGTTCCACGTTGGTAAGGTTCCAGGGATCAATGTTGCTGATGCTATTTGGAAAGAATATTTTGCAAATGATTCTAAGGCACTTGTTGATGAATAACTGTAGTTTTTGCGTGATGCTGTTAGATACTAACTAGGTTGTACTTCCGTACAAAAAGGCCGATTTTACACATGCGTTGTATATTCTGAGCTTAGCTAGTCTAGACATTTGTGAGCTTCTCTATATTGGCAGGAACCGTCCGAATGACGCTCTCATTTTATTGAGCCTGTCGATAGCGTCTGCATTCTACCTTTCATTCCAGCCATGGATTGTACAATTTATGCCTTCGTGCAGTTGCAGGTACAGGCACAGTTGTTATACTTTTATGCTCTTTTCTACTTTTACATCGATAGATAGATCATACGGCTTAGATTTTAGTAGTTTATCCTAATTCGGAAATCTTATATAATAAAGGTACCTTTTAATACTATTAAAAAAGTACCTTTTTATATTTTTATGTAAATCTAACTTTTGTCTAAAAGTCCTATGTGCGTTTGAACATGAAGAAAATTTTGGTACTTTTTTCCAAGTACTTTTTGGCACTTTTGAAATTTATATAGAGTTAATTTTGGTACAATTTAGTTGCTTCTAATATATAACAACGTTGAGAACTATTCTAAAGCAGTAAAATATATGCAAAGGTACCTTCCGGTTATTAAATGAAAGGATATTTTTAAAACCTTTATTGAATAGTGGCTATTATAAGTGAAATAAAATTATATTTTGGTACTTTATTGGTATAAGTTTGATTAACTCAAACAAAAGATATAGAAAAAGAAACAAGTACCAGGTACTTTATAAAGTACTTTACACTTTTTAAATGTAGTTGCTATTATAATTGGGAAAAAATATTATTTTGGTACTTATCAGGTACTCTTTAAAAAGTACTTTTAAAAATTAAAAAAAAAAAAGTTTAAAAATGTACTTTTTAAAAAGTAGTATTATTATAGCAACTACATTTAAAAAGCTTCCTTAATTGAATTCCTTACTGTACGACTGATTGATTCGTTAAATACTAAACAACACAACAATGTAATGAAAACGACTTAAAAAAAAGAACAAAAACAAAAAATTTGTCAACTTAAGAAATCCTTGCAAAAACCAAAGGCGTTGAAAGGGGTGTTTTTGCTCTCTCTTTTTCTTTCTTTGAATTTTTAAAAACGAAATATGATTGACGACAATACGTCAGTCAAACAAATTCTTTAAACTTCTTATAATCCCTAAAATTGATTGAGAGGCTACTTAAAATTCTAAAGAAAGTAAAATTAAAGAGAGAAAGAAAAAAAATAAAAGCAGCAGCATAAATTATGTTTTCAAACATTAAATGAATTCCATTAAAAAGTCAATCCATTAAGAAAAAATATTTCGTCGCATGAAATGCTTAAACAATTATGACAATTATTATGACAGACTGTTCCTAAAGGACTATTGAATTAAACACAATGTCAAGTGTAAAGGGAGAAAAAATTCTTTATAAATTCAGCTAATAAGAGAACAACTTGGCGTTTTAAAAAGCTTTTCATAAAAGGAGCAAGGGAGAATAAAATAAATTTAAAGAAATATTAACTGTCACATGGGTGACGTTTTTATAAAGAACAAGTTCTACGCTACTACATCAGGCAATAGCATGCAGTAAAAGCAGTGTCACACTCACTCAAGTAAGTTTGATAAACTTATAGGGCTCAGTCATTGACGATATTAACTCTAATCCATTTTAAAATTTTATTAGACTTTTGGAGCCTGATTTCTATTTTCTTTTTTGCCCGGTTCCTCTAGTCTTATCGAGGTAGGTTAAAGCGTCCCATGATCAAATTGTTCACTCATAGTGCTTACACGGGGCCTCCTCCTTGGTATTGGAAGCGAATTCAAGCTGCAATCTATAGTAGGAGTTTTGAAAAGTAGCTTTACTTGCTATTTTTGCTACTCCCTATCCATTCTAGGTTGGTGACATAGCTAACAACCTCGGCTTCTGCCTAACAGCGCTTTAGACTAATTATCTAATCTACCTGAATCTTAAATGTAAATGCAATTGTTCACTAGTAAACTGACCCCACTGTTTGGGCAGTGATCTCTTCGCAAATCTTCCACGGGGCCTCCTCTTTTGAGTTGGAAGCGAATTCAAGCGGTAATCTTTAGTATAACGATGGCCAGACAGCGTTCTGAAGAGAAGCTATACTTGCTAGATTGTCACCCTGGATTGGTGGCTTTGCTGACAACTCCGGCTCATATCTAGCGGAGCTATTGACTAATCGTCCATTTGCCTAATCTCCTGTTTATTTCGCTTATATTGTAAACTTCCACTTTTAATTCGATCTGTGAAGACTTCAACCCTATTTGCATTGATTTTGGGTGAGCTAAGCTGAAGGAGATCTTTATAAGATGCCATCCTTAAAGAAAAAAGTGTTTAAGAATAGAGGAATAGAGTTACTAAATCAACGAGAGCCAAAGCCGGCTTAAGGTGTAAAGTCAAGTCGATACTCATAGTGTTCCTACATAGCATTGGAGGCCTTAAACATTCTCTCTTGGTAATAAAAAATAAAAAATAAAAAAGAGATCCAGAGGCGCGAGTATACTTTCTCTAAAGAAATCTTGCAAATTGAAGATTACGGGCAAAAATACCCATTTTTTTGTAACAGTACTTTAGAAAAGCCTAGAAATTGTTTCTTGGTATATGTCCATGCTATGACATCACTAAGCTCGGCCATAAACCTGATAATTGTGGTTATACGATCATGTATAGTTTAATACATAGGGGGATTTTTATTTCAATTGTATTTTCTAATTAGATATTTATAAATTTGAGCATATACAAGGGTTTTAAAAAGTTATGTAGTCTGGTAATAAACCACAAATTGTTAATGAAATGGGTTTTAAGTGCTTGTATACCAGTTGTATACCAAAGGAAGTTTTCATATTCAAAGCTAAAATTCCAAAACATGAAATAAAAAAATTAAATAGCAAAATAAGAAAAGGTACCTATATACAGGGAGCATTTAAAAAAGTACCAAATGGTGCAATAACTTTTAATAACTTTCAACAGTGAAATTGTAATAAATGTGTACGTGAGAAAATATTATGTTTTACACATTTTCTCATACACTTTGTATCATATTTTGAAAAGTATTGAACAAAAGAAAACCAAAAAGCATAAGTTAGGTAGGGCAATAATTATGACAACCCTCGACACGTAATGTAACGCCGAGAAAAACTATTTGACATACAATGAAAGGGAAGTCTGATCTCCTTCGTCGCGTAGACCAGACCTAATCCATTCTGATTAAGGTTTGTTTCAATTGAGGCAGATTGCTACCTTCACTTCAGAGCAGTGTTGATGGCTGCTATAAATGATCAAAAAGATGATAAAACGTCATTGCATTCAACGGTAATATGAGGCACGTTCTTTCAAAAAACAATGTAATTGAGTTTTACTAGCTACTTTTACTAATACTTAAAGGTACCACTTTTGGTATCTTTTTTCTTGCTCTTTAGTCACTAATTTTTCCTTGTCTTACTTTATTTTCAAGAAAATAAAACAAATTTACATAAAAAGTAAAAAAAAAAATTCTAAAAATCTTGTAACACAATGGAAGGTACCATCCACTTTTGGTACCTTTTTTCGTACTCTTTAATCAGTACTTTTTCTTTCTCTTAATTTATTTTCAATAAAATAAAATAAATTTACATAAAAAGTAAAAAATGTAACATAATTTAAGATACCAATTTTGGTACTTTTTTTCGTACTCTTTACTCAGTACTTTTTCTTTCTTTTAAATTATTTTCAATAATGCAAAATAAATGTATTTCTGAAGTAAAAATTTAGCAAAATTATAAAAAATTTGAAGTATTTCACTTACCTTCTTGGTTATAGAGGATGGATTTGGGGAGCTGAAAATATAAAAGTACATTTTACAATTAAAAAAGGTACCAAAGATTATATAAAATACATAAAAAAGAGTGATTTAAATATGAAAAATACTAAAAGCAGTTGAATTATTGTACTCCTACATCATGATAGAAAGTACTATTTGTATTTAACTATCAAACTCTAAGAAAAAAATCCCTAAATCCATAAACAAAAGTATTAAAAATTTTCATTTGCGTACTTTTTTTTTCATTATACTAAAAAAGTTAAAAATCATTTAACATTAATGATAACGGTACCAAATTTATTATCATTTCGTACCTTTATTTATTTCCTTTTTTTCGGTTTAACAACTGAAAAGTACTTTTTTCTAAGTGGAACTTTTTTTGAAACAATTATTAAATTCTATTAAACTTTAATAAATTTAAGAAAAGATGCATTAAGAAAAAGTACCATTTGCTTTGCTAACAATAGTAGAAAGTGCCAATTTTAAAACCATATTTTTCTATTCTTGACTTTTAAAAAAATATAGAAAAAATAAAAATTTAATTAAATTAAATATTGCTAAAAAAAAAGTACCATATTCGACACCACATTTCAACAAATAAAAAATACCATTTTTGAAAACATACTTTTCTAAACATACTTCCATACTTCATATTTGCCGATTCATTTAAAAAAAATAAATAAAAAAATAAAAAAATTAACATTTTAGCAAAAAAAAAAAAAAAGGTACTATTTTTCCTATCATATGATTTTTTAACAGTAAAGTACCTTTCCACAATATTAAAAATTATAACAAAAAGCTTTTAAAGTTGCATTGTAATTATAATGATTCTGAAGAAAAGATCTGAAGAAAAAACAACAAAAACTCAAAAGTAAGTACCAAATAAAAAAAAGTACCACTTTGTAATGTACTTAATCAAAATTTTTTATGACGTCCTTTTCTTGATAATACCTTCTATACAAAATAAAACTAAAATTTTTACACTGAATACTAAACAAAAACTATTGAAACTTGTAAAACCGTGCCGTAACATAAAAAAGTATCTTTTGTGTGTACAACAATAGAAACGTCTTAAGATACTTTATATTTATAATTTAAAAAAGATATTTCGGTTTGACTATATCTCTATAGACATGTGTCCTATTTAAAATGTCAAAGACAAAAAATTAAAAAGACTTTTACAAGAAACAAACAAAAAAAGTACTTTTTTCAAAAATTTCTTTTTTTAAACAGATGTTACTAAAAACCGTCTCTTTATTAAAGAAAACCAACAACAAAGAAACAAGAAAATATAAAAACAAATTATTAAATAAATTATTATATTAACAATTAAAAAGATTAAAAAAAAATTAAAAATTCCCTTAGAAAATATTAAGGATGTTCACACTTCCTAATTTTTTTTTTTTTTTTTGTATTTTAAAATTTTTTGTAAACACAGCACAATTTAGGAAGAATGACAGTTGTGTCCCATTATTATTATTACTTTTTTTTATATTAAGTTCTTATGATTTAAGTGAATACCCTTAATAATAAAACAGAATAAGCCACGTAAAAAATGTATCATACAAATAAAAGGTTTCAAAGTTAACTTAATACCCCAAAATCTCAGCAAAAATTGTAAAAAAAAAACGCTTAAAAATTTTCGAAAAAAAAACTCTAGATTCGTAAACAAAAATTTAAAAAGGAAACTTTAAAAAAAAAAAAAAAAAATTATTTTTGACCAAGATTCTAACAAGTTTAAAATGAAACTATTTCGTATTTGGTTCGCTAGCTAAACTCCAAAAAGCTTTCATATTTTGCCTTTGTAATGGAAGATTACTAATGTACGCCAACCCATAAAAAGCCTCCTTTTTCTCTCACGCTCTAAAAAGCGTGAAAAAAACAGGCAAAATTTATATACCAAGCACGGATTTGGTGAGAATAAGCATGGAGCTATAGCCTGGTAGGTACCTGCGATTCAAATCTCATCACAGACACTTCAAGCGAGACGAAATATGAAAAAATATTTCGGGGACTTCCTCCCAGAAGCCTTCTGTCAAAAATTCTAGGAGTAAATAAAAATTGTTTATCAAACCTGCTGCTCGCAGTTGATGTTAGATGTTAGGTCCCTTTACTCAGGATAGTATGAGAAGCTAAGTTGTAATCTTGTCTAAAGGGTTGTAATGACCAATGCAATAAGTCAGCTTGTAGCTTGCAATAGAGTATGACATGGTGCGCTCTCATTGATACTAAATTTTGGTGTCGACATATGAGCGTTTTTTCAGAAACCTTATATAGGTCTGCAATACTTTTTTGATATGTTCGATTATTATGGACTAGAACCTTATTCACCATCAGCACCGCACTACTCTAAACTGACATACGGTGGTATTACTTCAGCTAATCTCCTAGCTGATGTTCCATTAATTGCTGTTTCTTACATTCGATGACTGTTTTAATGGACTGCCCTGCCGAGTTCTAGTTCTTCTGCCACAGTAGCACTACCTCTATTTCATTGGCTTTTAGCACAATCTGACCATGATTATCGGGATTCCAAATTCCTTTCAATATTCGCCAAATCTTGCGAATTTCAACACAATATGTTCTGATTTTTGATTTCTTTTTTGCGCCACATCTACGGCGATAATTCCTAGTACAACACTTGCCCCTTTCAAATATGTGTCGCAGCAGCAAAGCAGCTCCTTCTAAATTAAGTAAAATAGCTGACGCAGCTGTATTGTTGAGGATTACTGTTCACAGCATGAATGAACGTTTAATAATGAATCTAATGAACGATTTGAAATCAAGTTACAATGGCTCCAAAGAAAAGAAGTAATATTCGTAAAATGCCTTAAACGAACGCTGGCAAATAATGTGGGAAAAATTTTCGAATCGCTCCAACGGCTGAATGATCAGTGAGAAGAGATGCAACATACACACAACATAAACGGTATAAGACGCTAGATCGTAATTCTGAGGGACAAGTTTTATGTGAGTCTGGCAATGAAGCAAAATTCTTTCCAAGCCAACTTATTAGCTCAACAACTCTTACTAGGCATATACACCAGTAGTGTAAGGAAAGTTAATAGATTGACTGAATTGACGGACTAAGTAATGGACTGAAGGATAATGATTTTTATTTACATACTCTATGGACCCTTGAGAGGATTTAGCATCTAGAGCAGAAGCATAGAAAATTTATGTTAAATTCTAGGAATGCTGGAATCAACTTTAAACTTTAGGTCCCACTACTCATATATAAAAGTAACAAACACACACAACATAAGTGGTGCGAGTGGGAATGCGGGTGTGTGATAATATTCAACGAAGTTTCTTAGTGAGCGATAAGTTTGCAGGGGATTTCTCCTACACTGTGTTACCTATTAAAGACAAGATAACGTCCAGCGTACATTAGAAATCTAAACAACTCTTTAATACCGCTAATCTCGAATGTAAATCACTACAAATTGCGGTGGTAATCCCCTTTTATCAAAGGACTACAGTGGCTATAGATGTTTTACATTAAGAAACGGAGCACCATTTAATTTCTACTGACCTGTCTTACTCGTTAAGGCCTACTCTATGGCCCTTGTTAAATACATTAAGTACAGCAAACCATTTCAAATACGTTTTTAAATTAAAATTTTAAGCTGAGATATTTGCGTCAAATTTTTTTTTCAAAATTTTAAACATAAAAATTAAATATTTTTAATAAATATTTACACCAAAAAAACAAAAAAATAATAACAAATATTACGCTTAAAAATATGCTGTAAACTATAGTTATTAACATTAAAAGTACGTTTTTCTTCCAATATTAAATAATAAATCTATAATAAATGTTAAAAATTAAACAAAATATACACTACTAAATACCTAAACAATACATATATAAATTAATTAAAAAAAAAAATAATTAAAAATAAAAAAGAATATTTTATTAGAAATAATTATTTAAACCAAAGTGACATTGTAAGGGAATTTAAATAAAATAAAAAAACCAACCAACAAAAAATATTTAAAATAACTACAAAATAAACAAACAACAACAATTGTTGAACAATACAAAAATACAACTACAACTACAACTACAAATAATAAAAAAATGTCCTTTTTGAAAAATAATTCTCTTTTTTCTTTTGTAAAATAAAACATTAACAATTTGAAACAATTTAAGAAAGAAATTATTTCTAAACATTACACTGTGCTACAGAAAAAAAAATATGCGCTAGGTTTTTCTATATCGAAATTCGAGTAGTTGGAAGGGAGGTAATATGCCTGAATTTTTTCCAATTACTTCATTCATTCAAAGCACTGTAACAAACTCCGAACCTTGAATTCTAATAATTTCTTCCAACTGCAGTGTGAGAGGTCTGATCAATTTTAATTTTTAATACATAATGCTGGCATCTCAAACCACAACACATCTAACGTCTGCTCTTCTTTGAAAGTTCGTTAAGGATTGAACTCTTCATTCATCGGTCATTATATTCGGTCGTGATATAAAATCCATCATTAGGATATATTATCCATGATGGACAGCAAAGGTCCTATAGTCACGATCTACCGAGACATACGCAGAAAACGAGATAAGGATCGACACAACTAGATGATGTCATTAGGGTGGTATACTTTCCCCACAAATGTGGAGACTGGCAGTGCATGAACTTCTGAAAAAGAAAAATTTAAGTGCTACTCTGCAACGCCATTCAGAGAGGTTTTGAGATTGTAAGTCGTGGATAAACCCGGGAAAGATCATAATATGATCACTTACAAATGGAAGAATAATTGATTCCTGATTAAGATAATAACATGGACATGGAGGGCTTATATAGAGAGCGTTTCTAGAAAGACTAAACATGCCAAAATAATATGCAGATCCTGGCGTATTCCAGTGTTCATCTTAACGGAACAGTTGTAAAGTTTCAACACGAAAATTTTAAAGTGGATGATGAGTTAATCTGAAACCTATTTTCATTGCAATGAGTTTCACATCACAGGCAGGATGCGGCGGAACAGCTCTACGATTTAAAACCAATTTGGCTGTTTCCAAGGTCTACTATGAGCGAATGTGACACCACTCGCTGGTGGAATATATAAAATTGTTTCTTTTTTGATCACCGCAAGCACTGCGAGATCGCTCTTAAATTTCTGTATTCAAAGAGATATTTCTTCATGGTCACTTTGATAATGAGCGGCTTACTTCCAGAAGTATTGGTTTTTTTGTAAATCAAATTAACATTGTCACACCCTTGGTGCCATTAGTACCTTGGCATTAGTTCCGCATTAGAGTAGGTATTCAAGCATGCCTCAGTTAAACTAGATATTGTTCACTCGTTTTAAAGGCGAGGCTTAATTTTGTTGGCAACAAAAGGGTAGGTGCAATTAGAAATGTTGACTCTGTTGGACAGATGTGGATAAGCAGAGAACCGATTCACTTCTATCTATTCTTTCTACAGAGAGGCTCAGTTTCATTGACAACAAGAGGTTACGTGTAAAATTTTTAGGCTCTAATGATAATGATAATGATAAGCAAAGGATTAATCCATTTCTATCTATCGTAGGCTTGCCGAAAGACTTAACATTCCGTCAAATGACTGCTGAAGCCAAGTTGTTATTGATTGTGGTAGCACAGGAGGAGTTTGATCTCTTAACCTAACTTAACCTAACCTAACTTTCAAGCAGTTCACATTTCACAATAATGTGATGTTCTTACTATACTTCACTGCTCTGTTTATAAGCGTTCGTTCACGATTTCTTCCTTATATGGACAGTTCTTACTCTTTAACTGTTGTAAGTTAATGAATAAACATAATGTAGGCATAATAATCAGATGTCTTTTCCGCATTTTTAAGTAGATTTACTGTTGTTGGGGTCTTCGTCCTATACATCTAGGTACAGATTCGATATATGAGAACTTTGCTTATTGCTTTTTTTCTGTTTCACAGTGTTATTATGGCATTAGAATAGTTAAGCAATGGGTGACAATATAACTCCGCGACTGTTAAACTTTCTGTAAAAACTTTCCAAATATTTCTTAACATTCTAAGCACATTCTTGTCACTCTCTCTCTCTCTCTCCCTCCCCCTCACTCAATACAATTGAAAACAAAACAAAAACAATTTAGAATTTAATAAAGAAAAAATTATACTGTTTAGCTGTCATAAATAATTTCAATTTAATGAATAAAATTAAGAAAACTACAAAAACAACAATACCAACATATATTGTGTATATATTTTTAAACTATTTTCAAATAAAAAAATAAAATTTAAATAACAGAAACTTAATGTATATTTGTGTATAAATGTGTAATAATTTATTAACAAAAACTAAAAAACAAAATTATTTAATAAAAATTAAAAATATAATAAAACAAAAAAAAATAAAAACGAATTGCAAATTTTTTTGTCCACTGGGTAAGGATGGATAAATTCATGAAATTTGATAACTTTGTCGCAGAAAGTCTCAACATAATCTTAAAACTAAACCAAATCAGCCGAATGTTCCCCTAAAAATCATCACTTTGTACATACTTCTACTCTCCCTGCTGAATAATTGCTTCATGGCAGTTAGGTTATACGGTTCAAAGGATTTAGATTTCAGATTATTAACGATGAGTTAGTGGAGCAATAAGATAAAGCTCTTCTCTTGTATGGATTAATATTAATCCAGCCGTATGATCTATTGATTGCACTCAATCTGTATAGGATACCCCTATAATGTCTCTTTCAAGACTGTTGCTCTGGCAAATTTCAGGATGCTGATTGTCTATTACTTGCTATGCTAACAGGTGCTTCCACTTGGGAAATATTAGTGCCTCATCAGCAGCAAGAATGTGTTCTGATGATTCATTCTCACAAAATGTACGTCTTGAGTTCGATACGATCCCTATTTTGAAAAAATTTAAGTGGTGCTCTGTTAAAAGACCGGCAACGAACTTCAGGTTATCTATGTATAGTTTGATGCAGAACATAAGTCTGTTTACTTCGCTTTATCTTCACTTTTGTTAAGAATACCTCTCTACATCTGCCCTTATTCTACCGAAAGTTTCTGGCCCCATCAGTAGCGTGGTAGTAGCTCTTCTATCCGCAAGTTCATCCGGGTGCTTATGTCCACATGAGCTGAGACCGAGAACAAAGTAACCTTATTATTTCTATCTACCTGAATCAGCTGTAATTGAACGGCGGCCTAAGCCTAACAGTCAAATAATATTGTCAAGTCCTGTTTTTTATAAGTCGTACTCAATTTAATTGCGTCCACCTTTATATAACATAGACTTTCGCTTGGATCCTCAAGTTTCTTATATTTTTTATATTCTTATTGACATGAAAAGTTTCTCAAAACTATGTAATTAGGACTCGACTTTAATAGGTTCTCACCGGCGCGTACCACCGGTTGCCCAAACTAGACTGACTTATCGGGTGGTACTTACCACCGGTTGCCCATACTAGACTGTCTCATCGTGCGGTGTGTACCACCAATTGTAGGCAATTAATCATGCTATTAAACGATACGTACATACATACATAATTGGCCATTACAACCCTTCAGTCAGGATTACGGTCTAGCTTCTCACACCGCTTATATTGTGTGTGTTAATATTATACATAAGTGGCGGGACCTACAGTTTAAAGTCGACTCGGAACGATAGATTTTTCGAGAAAATTTTCATGTCAATTTTATTTACTCTCAGAGTTTTTGCCAGAAATCTGCTGAGAGGAAGTCGCCGAAGAAATATTTTTTTTTTCATATTTCGTTTTTGATATCTGACTGAAGATTCGGACCCTGACCTTTTGACTAATAAGCCAACACACGACCTACTAGACTACGGCTTATACATACCGCCGCCTTGAAATATTATATGCGTATATATTCAGAATTCCCTATCTGGTATCACAGGAATGAACTTTTGTTGCTTCTATAAGAGAGTCGAAATACTTGATCTAAGACCAGCTCAAGCCTGTACAATTTCTGCACATGTAATATGCAATGACACATTTTCTATTCCTGTATCCGTGACAATTTAGAGCCACATTTCGCCATATCACGGGATGCACATTATCATTATCAAACATGGTCCGTTATCGTTCGAATTAGCAGCACTGGTGGACAAAATTGTACACGGTGATATGAACGAGTGTCCGTAGTCCACTACATAGTGTGATAGCTTCAATGCTTAGCTCAGAAATAGCAACCAAAACAAAATATGAAACAAATTACAATCGGCGACTTCCACTCAGTATATTACTGATAAAAACTATGAGAATAAATAAAATTTTCATTAAAATTTTCTCAAAAATCGTTCGTTTGAAATCGAATTTAAACTGTACTGTCGTAATCCTAACTAAAGGATTGTAATGACACCAATGAAGCAAGTAATATGGACGAACACAATCACAATCTTCTTAAAAATTTTATAAATTTACCAACGTAGCTATGGTGTAAAATCTATGCATAAAGAAACATAAAACCTAACTTAACAGAAGGCAATTATCAGCTGTTAAAAGTACTGTCAGGTGAAGTGAATCTCAAAAAAACCACTCATTACTACAAGATATTAAATTTGATTTTCTTAGAGCCATTATTAAAAGTTGCCGTTAAAGTTGGGGTTAGTTAAAGGTACCTTTAGCTAAAGGGAACTATTATTACAACTTACAGATAAAATTAAATTAAGTTTATCAAAAATATGGCAATTATCGGTGCAATATCGATAACTTTTGCCACTTTAAAAAAGTTATTTAAAAACACAGTGGCAACGACTTGCTTACATATCGAAAATAATGTATAATAAGTTCAAAGATGAAGTGAGCTTTAAATGCTAAAGGTAGGATGATCTTCCGTCTAGCTTTACACTCACTGCTATCTTATTGGGTACTCATAATAATGAAAAACAATTTATCTGCCCGTTAAAACCTTCCATTTAGTTAACAAGTTGTAATAATGACCCTTAAACACATAAAAATAAATACAGAATCCTACAAATAAAAGTTAAATCATGTCATCAAATCTTTGAAATTGTATTTGGCAACACTACCTTCCCATATCAAACATTAAACATGTTTGAAGCGAACCCGCATTCTCATGCAATGATTTCAACGCACTGGCATTTAAATACTGAATCAAACGCCACTTGTTGCCTTACTTTTGTTTGTGTGCACAACGTGGAAACTTATGGAATTGAAACTGAGCAAACTGAAACACAAAAAGAGAGCTTGTTGGGAGAGTACGAAAATAAAAATAAAAGATTTTCCTATTTGAAAAGTTTCTTATAAAAATAATGACAGTGTTTCGCTGATAGCGAACGCGTGCAATACGTTATCGTAGAAGCCGGTAAAATGAAATGTTTTTTTCAATGAAAAGTGTTTATAAATACATGTGGAAAATATTTATTAAATAAAGTGTTAATAAAAGAAAATTATAAAATAATTTACAAAAAGGTTTCATTTACAAAAAAAAAATTAAAAATAATAATTCAAGTGGAAGAAAACCAAAAAATAATAATAAAAAAAAAGAAGAAAAAAATCATATCCTGCCTGTGTGTAGAAAGTCTATTTAAAAAATTTGTCATTCAAAGCACGGCTGGAAGCTGTGTATCGAAGCAAAATAGAAAAACAGAAACGGAGTTTAATGTCGTACAAGTATTCCTCTTTGTATGTGCACATGTGTGTATGTGTGTGTGTTTAAACATTCGTGTCATTTACATTCATAATTAATACGCTCCATTTTTTCGTTAACATACAAACCAAAAAAAAAAAAAAGTTGAAAAAAGTAAAAATAAAAGAGAAAATATAACGTTAAAAAAAGAAACCGTTAAAATACGCTCATAAAAATACACAAAAAGGAAAAATTAAACAAAAAAAAAAACGGTACATACATACAGACGTACGTACATATAAACACAAGAAATGCACTTATATTTCACTTTGAGCGCGCCGGAAGTGGTATCCTAACGGTATTTGTGTTGTATAAACGAAGCAAAACAAGCAAAAACAAGCTTTAGTTAAAATACACCAACAACAACAACTACAAAAGAAAACACGCACACAATCGCAAAACACAAAAACCCATGTCGGTAGTGTTAAACACAGAGAGAAAACTACAGTAACTACAACTACAACAACACAAACAAAAACAAAGAGAAAAGAGAGAAAAACGAGAAGAAAAAAAAGGATTCCATTTATACAATTGCTAGGCATGTACATGAAAATGTGAGTATAAAAGCAAATGCATGTATAGGTTAGGTGTGTGTGTATATGCGAGTAAGTGCTTTATAATGGATGCAAATAATAGTACAAGTGCTAGTAGTAATGGTGGTGGCATTAGTGGTGGTAATGGTGGCAGTAGTATTGGTGTTTGTAGTGTAACTATAAAAAGCTTCTCTTCATCACAATGACGATGGCGATGGCGATGATGATGATGATGCTGCTGCTGCTGATGAGTTGGGCTTACCAGCTGCTGCTGCTGTTGTTGTTTTCTAGCCTTTGATGCCGGTTTAAAGTCAAAGTATGGGATGTTTGTGACGACATGGTTATGATGTTGCAACGCTGTTATTGATAATGATGATGATGTTGAAGAAGATAATGTTAAATATAGCGAGAGTAAGGGTGACAGAATCTTTGTTGTGCCAAAGTGTACTCGTTGTTTGATGTTTGTTTTTGTCTTCATTTGCTCTTGTTTCATATCCTTTGAGGGAATAATAAAACACGACAACTCTGTGCCTCTTTATGCAATTTGTTTTTTACGTGTTTTTTTTTTTATTGTGTTGCGTTGTTGGTTTTTTTTCGTATTTTTGCTACTTCTTTGTCTCTTCTTCTGGTTTCATTGCCCAATAAACAACACTGGCATCAGCATCAGCTGCTGCTGCATGTCTCAAAGTGTCCTCCTTTTTTTTTTTTGTTTTGTTTTGTTTTTGTTTAAATGGCAGCCTTTATAATCCCCTTTAACAAATACAAACTGTTACACACTCACATACACACCAACTTGCTCACACTTGTACTCCCGCCGTTATAGCTGTGTTTCTGTGTTGCTTTATAATGGCTTTTAAGCAAGCCAATGTTAAACCGAAAATGAGAAAACCAAACAACGAAACAAAACAAAATGCAACAGCAGCCCCATAAAAACTAAAACAAACAAAAAAAAATCCTTTTAAATGCAAAAAACAAAGCCACTGCTGCTCTACTCTTCCTTTTTTTCAAATATTCCCTCCATACTCTACTAAAAGCGGGTTGCCATTTTGTTATTCTTATGCGTCAACTTCAGACTTCAAAAAAAGGTTGCTTTTCTTGCTACTCCCATACGGCGGCTAGATGTTCTCAATGCACAACACGACTCAAACCTTTACAAAATATTTGGATTTTGCTACACGAGTAACGTACTCTGCAATGCGGCGGACAATTTAGCGCCTTGATATGACCTCTGTTATCACTTCCATTCTAATAAGACACTGTCCTTAGCAAAAATTTAAGTGCTAGGATGGGATCACCGATCTTTTTTTCGGCGCAAGATAGGAAGTGCTTACTTAAACGGTTATTGCAACTCGCTAGTCAGAATTACAACCTAGTTTCTCACATTGCCCATGTTGTGTGTTTTTAATTTTATCCACGAATGGCGAGATGTACAGTTTGAAGTCGATTCCAAACGACAGATTTGAAAAACTGTTCATGGTAGTTTTATTTACCCTGAGAGATTATGTCGCAAGAGTGTTGACAGCAAATCACCAAATGATATATTTCGATATGCTCAAAACCGCTGAGCTGGGGTTTGAACGAGGGACTCTTGTAGAGGAAGACAATACACTACCTACTAAACTACGGCAACTTAAATGTGTCATCATTACATCCATTAAAATTGACTATTTGGAGAGATTTACGCTTTAGCATGCCATTTCTTTCGAACTGTGCGAAGGAAGGTCATTATAGAGGAAGATGAGCACTGTCGATATGAAATTTTGATGTCAAAAATTAATCACTTAAACATCAAGGATTTTTGGTACCAATAAACGATGCAACTTGCCGTTAAACGTCGTTGTGTTGTGTTTGTTAATTTTATTCATGAGTGGCGGTAACCACAGTTAAAAGTCGATTTCGAGCCACAAATTTGTGAGAACGTTTTCATGGCTATTTTATTAACTCTCAGAAATCTGTAGACATTTCGCTTCGTTGACTACATCTGACCTGGGAATTAAACCCAGGAATCATGTCTAATAAGCCAACACACTACCTACAAGACTGCGGCGACTTTAACGACGGATACATACTGCAAATCATATTTAAAAGATAAATGCTGTGAATTCATTCCAACAATATTTGTGCGGTTAAGTTCTTAAGAAAACACCTTCACTAAAGTGATCTAAAAGTTTACTCTACATCTCCACCATTTAAATACAAACAAAGACAACGGCAACACTGTTCATTAGGCAAACTCTGTTTTGAACTGAAAAAAATTCTCTTACACACTCACTCACTCTTAATCCCACCACACACTTTGCTCTCTCTTAGTGTTGCTATTTCGCCTCATCCTTTTAACGCTTTTGCCTGGTTTTTGTGAATTGGCTTTTTCTGTTGTTGTATTTCTGTTGTTGTTGGTGCTGTGAAAAAGACCTCTTAGTAACTAGTTAGTTGTATTGCTGTTCTGCATACATACATACACTCACACAGACTCCACACATACCCACTTGCAAGCAAATATGCCTAGCAAAAATACAAACAAACGCGGAAAAATATGCTTTTAAAACAGCAATTAAAGTACAACATACTACAACAACAATAACATACAGAAAACAAAGAGAGAAAAAAATAAAAACAAAAAAAAAACTACAACAACATCAAAGCAAAAAGGATGCAATTCATAGAAACAAACAAAAAAAAATCCTTTTTTTCTATAGTTCGTGCTTGCTTGTTATTGTAGTTGTTCAAAAAACTACATACGTTTTGCTCTCTTCTTCTCTATCCCGCCTCTCTTTACTATTTTTCTGCTTTGTAAGGAGCAGAGCATAGAAGCGTTAGTGTATGTGTGTTAGTGGGTATTTTTTTTTTGTTGTTTTTTGGTGGCCTAAAGCCCACTAGGAAAACACCATCAAATGAATTGGCCATGTAAACATCGGCAACAACAAAACACAGAGCAAATACAACTGAATAGAGGGGAAAACAATAACAAGCTGCTGCATGTTTACACTTACCGCCCAAAGAAAAATGAGAGGAGATTTGTTTAAATCAAATCAAAGGAAATTATCATTATAATTACGATAGCGTTTCAGTCATGAAAATAAGCCGGTATACGAGGGTCGTTTATTAGCTTTACTACGATAAAAAGAGCATAGTACTTAAAGATTTTTACAGAATAAAGGCAATAATGGAAGGGATGAAATGTAGAGGACCTAATTGTTATTCTCCTTCTGCATTACGCCCAGGGCGTACAAAGGAGTGGAATATCAAACATATTCGGAAAGAAATTCGTAAATATTAAAAGAGATAAAACTTTCTGTATGGAATTCAGATGGAAGAAAGAGAAATCCACCAAGGTATTAAAGGCCCTTTAATTGGCAGTCTAAAGCTGATTTGCCTATTGTCTTCTCACATATGTAGATATGGATGGTTCATATGAGGAACGTGGGGCCTTAAAAATGTTTTTCCTTCTTCTTGTGAATCTTCTGCAACTATCCTGTGGATTGCAATATCGAATTTCCGTTTTCTTAGAGTGTAGTCAAACCATCATAACTTGTAGAGACGTATTTGTAATGATATTGGCTCCAGGTGTGTGGCCGACCATAAAACTCGTGATGCTATTCAACCGCAGTTTAATATCGGTAAGCTTAGCAGTTATGTCTGTGTGTTTACATACGAAAAGGCAGCTGTGGCAGCCATGTTGAAGATTCCCTTATAGTATAGCTTACTTGGTTCAACTTTCAACATCGATATTACCTTCAGCTAGACACCTTCAATAAATTCTATGCGCCCAAGAAACCTTCGCCTCAAATGTCCAAAGTCTGGACAATGTCAGAAAAGTTATTTTGAAGACTCCTCTCCGTCTTCCTCGTCAATACACCTACTGCAGAAGTGCTTACGAGGTATCTCCAATCTCCGGGAGTGTCCACCCACACATGAGTGTTCGACATGGTCTTTTACTGCATTCGCACCACCGTGGCAGCATTTGTATTGCCTACAGACTAAGATTCAGCTGTTTTGAAAAGATTTCACATTTTGAATCCAGTGAATACTTGGATGAGTTTTTTTTTGGAAGATGTAAACCAATATCATACTCTCCGCTATATTCACTGAAAAGTCAGGATCGAAAGTGGATTCAGGTATTGTGTAGTAAATTAGTACATCGACATCAACAAAACTTTAGCTTCTATATACCCTTCCTTTGGTTGGGCTCAGTGTTCATGCGGCGTTCGCAGCCTCTTAATTCACTAATAAGTCTGGTGGAAGATGTGCACCTGTTATCATGTTCGCCACAATTCTCTTACGTTCAAATCGGGTTTGAAGATTCCTATTTTCCTAAAGCCAAGCACCAAACCTTTTCACTGTAAAAACACCCGGTCCATTGAACTCTTTCAACAACAAAGACCACTTACTGCCTTAAGGGTCCTAGATTAGATACTCGTATTCCATTTTAGTTTGTTGCCCAATATGATTCCAAGATATTAAGCGATAAGAGCTAATCTAATGATACGAGAGATAGCAAATTAAGAACTTTGTAGCTTCTGTATTAACTCTGTTTTGGTTTGAGTTAACTCCAGGTCCACATTCGTTGGTGTGATAACGTTTTGTCTACATTCGGGCATTGACAACATTTTCGTGAAATGTTTTACTCGAGGCAATAGTTTAACTACTGCTGTCATGTCAGGAATTGGGTTTGATTAACTTCTCATAACTTGTGTGCATCCATCTCTGAATATCTAGGATTCGTTAGGCTCAATAAACCTTTTCTTATCACGCTCCCTACTCAACCTTTTTCTAGCTATTCACAATTTTGAATGCTTGTCTCCAAATACCTCTACATCCTACTTAAAACAGAACTGTGCGTGTTTCCACAATAGAGTTGGCCTTGTAAGATTTTGAACCCTTTAGAAAATTTCGAATTTAATTGTGAATTGTTTTTAGCGATTTCCTACAGGGTATTCATTTTGTTTTAAACCTTTTTTTTCTATAAATTTTCACTAGAGTATGCATGTACATATCAAAAAAAAAAAATCCTTTTTTGTTGTTGTATTTTCAAAAATTCTCTTTGATGTTGTTGGGTTTTCACAACTACTCTCACATACACACACACATATAGAAAGAGAAAGAGAGATTCCTGCACATCAGGCTCCTCAAACGCCAGCAACAGCACCATCAACATCAACAGCAACAACAAAGTTATCGTCAGCATTATTTTATTTTTTTGTTTTTTGTTTTATTTCAAAGAGAAATTGTTGTACAACAACAAATTCAAAACAAAAAAAAAAATGTTCAACTTCTGTATGCAAATCTTTGTTGACTTTTTCTCTTAGTTTTTCATTTTAATTTTTTAAGTTTCTTCTTCTTTTTTTTATTTACTTTTCGTGTCTTGTCACTTGTTATTCACAAAAAAAAAGTAGGAGAAGAGAGGAAGGAATATTGCCTTAAATTATTCTACATTTTACCTTCTCCACTGAAGAGAACAAAAAAATTTTTTTTTTTTTTGCAAAAATAGGCCTTTTTCTTGCACTGGCAAATTTTTGTCAAAAAGTCTTAATGCCGTTATAAATGAAATAAAAATTATAAAAAACAACAACAACAAACCCAGTGAAATTTTTTAAACACAACTGGGGAAAGATTTTCTCTTTTTCTTCTTGCTGTTTTGTTTTTGCTTTGACTTTAACCAGCATGAGCTGAACTGAAATGAAAGAAACATAAGAGAAGTAGCGAGGAAAAACATGAAATGAAAGAAAATGAAAATGTTGTATGTTCTTTGAAATGTTTTGAACTTTGTTTAAGTGCAGGTCAATTGGTTTCAATTAATGCTTCTTTCTTTCTTTCCTCTTTTTTGTTTTGCCGGGTTTAACAAAAATTAAAAAAAAAAATCTTTTATTTGATGTTTCACCGTGTTTCCACGGGTTTACCAAAAAAAAAAAAAAGCAGAAAAGAAAAGCAAAAAATTAAATTTTCTTTTTACCTACCATTTTCTTTGATGAAAGATTTATTAAAACAAAAACAAAGTAACATCAAAACAACCTGGCTAAGAATTGGCTTAAGAACATGCTCTTCTTGCTCACACTGGAATTCATGGCCTAACATCCTATCTCCATTGCCATCATCATCTAATTTAGCTTTGATGTTGAAAAATGTTTAATTATTGATATTCTGTTGATATTCCGTATAAAAAATCAAATCATTAAATCAAATCCCATTTAAATTAAAAGAAACTAAAAGAAAGAGTAAGAGTAAGCAAGGGCCAGAGAACATAAAAAGGACATTCCAAAGGATGAAACGAATCGAAACGAAACGAAACGACATTAAAGCAACCATAACCATTAGACCAGAGATAAAAGCAAATGTACTGTAAAGCACTTTTGATAAAACACCATTCTACCATAAATAATATACGAGGGTGGTAAGAGAAAGGAGAGGAAGTTAAAGGAATTTTTTACAAATTTTTTTTTATCTTTTTGAGAAATTTAAAAATAATTTTATATAAAATACTACACAGTAGAAATATTATAGATTGGTAGATAGAGATAGCTTTCAACTTCAAGAAGTTAGGATATGTACAGTTAGAACTATTCAGATTTTTTATGAGAGCACTAAAACTCATTGTTATTTGAATGAGATAATGAATACTGTAAATTCCCTTGTCATTCTATTATAGGTGGTTCACAGCTACTACACAATATTATCCAAGTATTCACTGACAGATCCCTATAATGCTACAAGATCGAATGAGATATCATTTCAGAACACTCGAATGTTACATTGTTCTTTTGCAGAATTTCTCAAAAATCTGTCGTTCGTAGTCGACTTTAAACTGTAAAAAGCTAAACTGAGAATCCTGACAGAAGGGTTGTAATGGCCAATTATGTATGTATGCATGTATGTAGTACCCAGTTACTGTAGTACTGTTCAAGAATCCCGATATCAGAATATATCGAACGGAGATACATGTATCTATTCGCACTAAGCGCCCATTAGATTTCTACACAATACGTACACAACAATTCACAACAAGTCTCAGTAGTCTAGTAGGTAGTATATTGGCACATTAGACATGAGACCGGACAGGTAACTGAGCACTAGAATAGCTTTGTAGCTGGCCAGCAGGGTAGCTAGGTAGCTGGATAGCTAGGCAGCTAGGTGGCTGGATAGCTAGGTAGATAGGTAACTGGAAAACTGGGTAGCTAGACAACTGGCTAGCTGGGTAGCTGCCTAGTAGGATACCAGGTCAGCCGTCTCTAACAAAACAAAATATGAAAAAATATATCCTCGGCGACTTTACCTCAGCAGATTTCTGGCAAAAACTCTGAACAAAATAAAATTGCCATGAAAAAGTTTCACAAAAAAAAATCTCTCGAGAGATGACTTTAAACTGTAGATCGCGACAGTCATACAAACAAAAAAAATTATAAAATGAACACACATAACATAGGTGGCGTGAGAAGGCGGGTCCTGATACTGACTGAAGGGTTGCAATGACTAATTGTGAGTGTATGCTAATTTGTGCTCAATTTTAGCTTAACTTAGATGTAAAAAAGCAGAATTATCGCATTTTGTGGGATGTAGAGCCAGATATAGTTTGAGAGATGAATTGTTTGGTGTAGGTTTGATGGTTTTTTCAAGAACAATGACAATCGCCACGATCTACAATCAATAAAACTAGGTATAGTGCGATAATTACTGAATCTCCTTTGTTTTGAACAAAATTGAAGAACATATATACGCCTAGTATACGCCAATTTTTTGTGGCAATACGTGAATTCTCTTGTGAACAGGGGACAAGCCAACATCACAGCTACCAAATCTAGCTTCCAAATTTATAAAAATTCGTTTTTAAAATAATTAAAAATATCTTGTTGAACAGTGTTCAGAAGCAGTCAATAGGATGTGTGTAAAGCTAGTTACTAAAGGTAATGTTATGTTAACAGAGACTGTAAAGTTAACATAATTGAAAAACCGGAGATCTAAAAACAGCAACTGTTTAAATTTTATCGAATATTACATGATTTATGTGTAGCCCTTGCGCTGACCAACTTCTCTTCTTCGGTCAGTACAGGGACTGTGCTGCATATGGAACAAGCCAATCACAATATCACCCCTGGCAGGCAAAATTAAAGCTACTAACGACGAGATAAAGCCGAATATGTGGCCATATAAATACTGGCAATATTATGTTCATACTAGTTTAAGGCGAATATGGCAACTAAGGCTTTAATTTTTAATGACTTCATTTTAAAAAAATGTTAAACTTGAGTTGAGTTTAACAGTTAAAAAAAATTTTTTTTTTTTTTTTTTTATTAATTTTTAAAAAATTTAAAATTTTTTATTTTTTATTTTCCAGCATTTTTGTCAGCAGCTGCAAAAATAAAGCAACAAGAAATAATAAACAGAACATGAACTAAATTAATAAATTTAAGAGACCAGCCCACAAACATTTTTTATAGAAAATGAAACGACAAAATTGAACAAGTGCCATAAAAAACAACAACTACAACAACAACAACAACAACAACAACAACAACAACAACAATAGAAGCAACTGCAAGATGAAAAAAAATTAAAATGAAAAACAAAAATTATGAATGAGATGAGAAGACAATTAAAAGTAATAAAGATTAATATAAAAATAAAAAACAACACGCTGTAAATAAAACCACAAGTGATAAATATTATAAAAAGGAAATAAAAAAAATTTAAAAAAAAAATTTTAAAAAAAATTCATAAAAATTCATAAAAAAAAAATTAAATCTTGAAAAAATCCGCCAGCGATGAGATGAAACGAAAGTAGTAGTGACTAGCAGTCAGAGACAGAGAGAGAGAGAAAGATAGAGATAGAGAGACACACAAGTTTATTAAAATTCTCAACTAAAAAGAAAAAGTGAGTTATCAGTAGAATATAAATACTCTCGCGGCCAATCCTACACACCCCCCCCCTCCACCAACCCCTTTCGTGGAAATCAATGTAAATACAAGTAAATTAAGCAGAACAAAAACATGCAGAAATTAAACTCAACATCCTCGTCGTCGTTAACAACACCAGGCTTCGGCCACACCAACACCACTACTACCATTGCTACCTCCTCATCATGGTCGTTGTCATCATCAACATCATCATGGCTGACAACAATATGCTGTAATCTCTTAGTGCCTACAATAGTTGGCCTGGTCTTGGTGATGTCGTTAATGCCTACAGCCGTGACATCCGTTCGCCATATTGATAATGATGAATACAATTATAATGACGATATTGTTCTCGATGTGGCTGTAAAAACACATGCAACAACAACAACTACAACAACAGGCAGTGGTAGTGGTAGTGATAAATCATCATCATCATCATCATTACCGTCAAGCGCATTAAATGAGTATCATCAACAGCAACAATTATTATTGAAACGCCGTAGTAGTAGTAGTAGTACTGCCAGCAGTAATAATCGTCGTCGTAATGAATCTCAACATTGGAAACGTTTTAATAAACAATATCACAACAATAATAATAACAACAACAACAACAACAACAATAATAATAATAATTATAACAACAACTACAATAAACATAATTTATACAATAACAACAATAAATTATCAATGGCTCTTACAAAATATCAAAGTTCTGAAACTCAATATGCCGATGATGAAGAGGACACTGATATCAATGATAATAATTATCATTCAATTGATAATAACGATTCCGATAATTTCGATGATGATGAGGACCAAGATAATGATGATAATGACAATAATAACAATAACAATAACAATAATAATAACAATATGGATGAATCATTGGATTCAAGAATGTCAAGCGATGTTAAACAACATTTGCATCCGCCCTATGGTAAGTGCTTTTGAATTGATTTAAAAATACTTTTAAAAGGCTTTATCTAGTAACTAAAGGTCAAAGGTCAAGTGTCATAATTCACAATTCATAAGAAATTACAATTTATTTCAAAATTGTTACGAATAAAGGCGAAGCTATCAGGTCTCCTACAGGGTTTTCCAAACTTTGACAGCTGTTAACAGCCATCTTGTTGAAGCTACATCTGTCAAATAAGTCATCATCAAACCAACCCTGAACGGTTATAGAATTCAGCAACTCGTTCAAATAATGAAACTGTTTTTTAGGTCGGGAAACGTACTGTGCGTTTCGCTTATTTTACGTTTGCCATAATCATTCTATCAACAGGACTATTCGCAATGTGGTGGATAAATTCGAGTACACTGATTCAGTGAACAACCTACCAATAACCGTGCGTCGAAGAAACACAAGATCTGGTGAAAAAATTGCCACTGTCCGTAAGAGTGTGTAGGTGCATTTGAAACAATGGAATCCGGGTCGCTCACAAGAAATAGACCTCCTCTCGCAGACCGCACAACTTGGCGAACTTAACGTTGTGACCTCAGCCTATACTGACTGACCCAAGCAATAAAGCTAAGATATGTCCACGATATGTTCTTTTGACCTTGAGATCCTCAGCATCTTATTTAAAAATGTTTTATGGATGTGTTTGAATATTTGGAGCGTCCTCAGTTTACATTTCATCTCGTTTAAATTTAGAAAACCATTTTTCGATTGCTTAAAAATTGATCACTGAATCTTTTAAACTTTCGGACTGGCTTTCAGTCTAATTCTAAGGGTCTTGACATGCTTAAAGTCCAGATAGTGATTGCTGAGACCTGTTAATCATGAATTATCAGGGGGTATCACTTCAAGTGGTATCACAACGGGCCGCTGCTAAGCTATCACCACCTATCATCTTACATGATTGCTGCCCATCAGTTGTAGAACTGACGTATGAGTTGTATGCGGATTAAGCTAGGTCTGAGCAGAGCTTTAGACTGCTGACTTAGTTGGCTAATAAATTTGTAACCAAGCAACGAGTAATTTTGGGTTCAATATTGAGACGTTAGAGTAGTGCTTCGTAGTCACCCTGTCCGATATTTTTTTATATTAATTTTCTGTTAATGGGAGATTGTCTAGGCGTTTGTAATTTTATTGGAATGTTTGTGATAATTTTTTTACTTTTTTTTTTTGGTTTTTCTAAATAATTTCTATTCTTGCTATGCAATTTACAACAAACAGTTGCCTTTAAACATTTCCATTTAGCTGATAAGCGTAAGCCGGACTACGACATAACTTTGCAGTTCGCGTTTTTTGTATTTCCACAATTTTTTTTCCTTCGTTCGTTCGTTGTAACTGATAAGAATGCAAGTATGTTGTAAAACAATTGTGCTCCAGTTGGAGTACTATTCATGAGACTGACTAAATGCATGCCACAGAACTTATCAATACAACAGGATTTTTTTTTGCTAAAGAAATATTTCAATAAAAATAATAAAAAATAAAATAAAATAAAGAACGAAAATTGTCTTTCTGAAATCATGTTTATGAGTCATTGCAACAAAACATATCTCTTGTTTTGCAGTCATAAATCTTTATTTCTGTCAATTTTGTTTTCTTTATTTCTCAAAGAATAGAAGTCTTTTGTTTTAATAAAAACAAATAAAAAAGTCTGAAATATTGTCTCTATTAAAGAAAAAAAAACTCGTAGTTTTATTCGATTCTAGACTTTATAAATAGATTTCCAATTCGAAAAAAAAAACAGAAAAAAATAATAATTCGTGTCCAATGATAACCTTTTTCAATGAACTCTTGCAATATCAAAATAAAATATTTTACAAATTATTTACACGAGTACAACAAATTTTTATAGATTTGGAAGGTTTCCATAGAAGAATTAAAAGAAAAATGCTGTTAAACGTTGATCAGAAGTAAACGATAGAATGTGCCTGAAGTTAGCTGCGAAAGATAATGTTAAGTTAACAGAAACCTATTTAAATTATATCGAATTATACCCGATTTCTGGTCTTATATCTTCGACCACAAAGGTTACCCGACCGTAACGACATCTGCGATGGGTCATTGCTCTTTATGGGTAAACATTTGTATTTAAATGATACCTTTGGTTGAATTTTATAGACTATATGATGATATCTAGGGAAAACACACATGAATAGGTGGTTGTTGTGGTGGCATTATAACCACCGATTCGCAAGTTCAAGTTGTCTAGACCAGGAACCTGAAAACCAGTGACAAAATGGTTTATGCAGGACCTTATAGTGACATTAGAACCAATTTTTCCATACTAGTGACACTAGAGCTAATTTCTAGGTAGTTCCCGTTGGCATTGAATTCACTAGTATAATTTGTTAGTTCTTGTCTACAGTAATGACCTTAGAAATAGTGACTAGGAGGAGACACTGATTAATTAGTGGTAGTCTACACCAATGACTAACTAATGTCGAGGTAGTTTCAGTAGGACTACATTGTTGACATTGGAACCGCTGATTCGCTAGTATAATTTGGTTGTTGTCTACACTAGTGACCTCAGAACTAGCGATTCTTGTGGGGCCATTTATCTATCTTGAAACCACTGGATCACTAATCCTTGCATCAAATACCCGTCACGCCGGAGCATTCGTGGTCGTGGAATATTAATGCGCAGTACATCGTTTATGTCGCTGAGGTGTTCAAACCGCTCATTGTTGGATCGAATGCGGAATTCAACGCCAAGTCGCACTAGAGCGAACACTTCTCGAATACTCTCAAAGCTGCTATAGCGGTGAAACATCGTAACAGAGAGATCTCTTCTACTCAATTGCCAATTGAGATCATAGTAGCGCCTGTTTACAGGAGTGATAATGCGTTTGATCTCCAAGTGAGATCATTTTTGCTGGTACAGGCGATGAAAAGATAAAGAAATTCACTGACTATATCGAAAGTATACGTATCGGCGTAATAGTTAGCACTTGGTATACACTGTGATGTCAATGTTGTCAGCTTATGCAAGTAACCGCTTATTTTTTGTGGAAAATATTGTCATTGTGATGCACGTTCGCTATCAGCAGAACACTTTTCTTGACGACGTTGATAAGCGATTGCCTTAGCTGAAACCTAATGCGGTATCAAATGGTTCAGAGAGGTTTAATTTTACCCTGACGGCATTACAGCAGTTGCTCAACATCATTCTGCATAGCCTTATCAGCTTTTCAGGACGTCTGCATGTAGTCAACAAAAAGATGGTATACGACGACTTTTTTTGATGGGCCAATTGGATTTACCAGGCCTAAAGCCGAACTGATGAGGTCCAATCAGTGTTTCGGCAAGTGGTTTCAGTTTTTCACACAATACGGTCGTGAGAAGCAATACATTTCTTCCCCTTTTTCGTGACAGGGCAGAGGCCACTGTGGTTGGGTATACTTTCCTCTTGTCATATTTTGTAGATAAGCCGTCGCATGTTTCGCAATTAAAATTTTGTTTTGAAGCTGTACGCTTATTTCGTGGCACACTGTAATTTCTTTGTGGCATATTTTTGTTAGGACTGTTGGTCTCTACACGTTATGTTTGCTCTCAAATAGAGACATAAACGCCTCATTATTTTTCACACGCATTTGTTTACAAAACATCATCATCATCATCAACATCTATAGCGTTACAGCAGCATCAAAAGCAACAGTAATATACATACATACATACATATACATACATTGTATATGAAAATAATGGCCATTTATTAAGCAATTAAAAATGTAAATTTTAACAACACCAACAACAATATTATTATTAAAGAGTAATGACAATAGGGAAAATTAACAAAATGAGCAAAAGAGAGAGAGAGAGAGCAAAATGTAAACAACAATAATTAAAATCGTTTGATGTTTGTCGCATAAAAACACTTTTTGGCGGTTTTTTTATATGTTCTTTGATAATTTTTGTTGTAAATGGAATAGGATTTTACAAAATATTTAATATTTTTAAAAACGTTTTTATTTAAAACTTATACCCCCTCCCCTCCCCTCCCTCCTTCCTTTTTCCTATAAACTGTCTTTCCTGTTTCTCAACACAATGCACTTCATGAATAGCAAGTGGTCTTATTCTGAGTGTAGGTCTCAAAACAGCAAATATTGCAATAAGTAGGATTATTATTATTATCCTTAATATGGCTCAGAGTTTTGTACAAAAATCAGTACGATTTTACACTAATTGATATGGTTGAAGTCGGTGTAGCCTGGTAGGTAGTGTGTTTCTTACTAAACAAGAGCACGTGAGTTCAAACTAGAGCTTTGACATCTCGAAAAAAGAAATTTAACAAATATAATTCGCACTTAGTCATTATAGTGTAGGCGTAGGTAGTGTGTTAGCTTACTAGACTTGAGGCTACGGTTCAAAAAATATTTCTTCTTTATGTATAAAACTAATACACAAAACATAAGTGCTGGGAGAAGCTAGGTCGTAATCCTGACTGAAGGGTTGTAATGACCAATTATGTATGTTCTAACATGTTACACTGTTTCCAAGTATATCAAAAACTCAAACACATTAATGTATGCGGACGATGATAAAATATTTTTATTAAATAACATTGACTAACTACTTAACCTCTTGGCGTAGTACTAATTTAACGGAGCTGATTGTTAAAAAAAAATGTAAATATATGTGCTTCACTAGCTAGATCATCTCTAACCAATGGATTTTATACAATGAATGGCGCTTTCCTTAAACAGGTTAATTTCTTTAACGATTTAGGAATAATTTTCGATTGTAAATTTTACTTCAGAAATCATATTACATCAACTGTTAGCAAAGCTACATGTATCCTGGGATTTATGACCCTTATGTGACCAAACAATTATTTACCATAATGGTTCGCCCAATTCTTAAATATGGATCTCTAATATGGGATCCTTAATACACTGTACATTCTGACAGAATCAGTTCCAATACAGTGCTTATTATTTTGGTTTAGGATGGAGATCCTAATAAAAGGCTATCTTCTTATGAAAAACGCCTAGCACTCATTAAATTACAATCTTTAAAAAGCCATCGCAAAATGCTAAATGCTGTCTTTCTCTTGAAGCTGATTAATGGTGTTATCAACTCTCAATTTAATAATAATAACATACGCAATTTAACCTATTCTCAACAGTCTTCGGTCAAAATCTCTGCGAGTAAAATATTGCTTTTCAAATTCGCCGTATTTTCCTTATTTTTTAATGCTTTTTTAAACAAAACGTTTTTAAACAAAAAAAAAAAAAAAAAAAAAATCTGATGAAATTGTTTTTAAATACAACAAAATAATATTATCGATTCCATCTATTTGGATTTAGAAAACTTCAAACACCTATTTTGTGAGGTTAGGTGTTGAATCGGACATTATGTAGTTAAG
This sequence comes from Sarcophaga bullata, assembly GCA_005959815.1. NCBI lineage: Eukaryota > Metazoa > Arthropoda > Insecta > Diptera > Sarcophagidae > Sarcophaga > Sarcophaga bullata. The sequence continues at coordinate 201,766 of QOCX01000206.1, forward strand.
CTCTTTTGCGGTACCTTTTTTAGAAAACAAACAAACTAAGTAAAAATGTTTATTATGTTTAATAATAATAATTTATTTACGAAAAAAAAAAAACAAAAACAAATTCAATAAAAATTTGAATTTTAATTAAAAGCAGCCAACGCCTTAAGTTAAATTTAATGGATTAATGCCAAAAAAAAAAAAGAAAAGAAAAAAATACAAGGCTATGCTATTAATTTCCCACTTACAATATATTTTTTTTCAAATACCTGGCAACACTTGTTTCAGTTTCTTTAGTACCTGAGGATATTATTTACTGTGCATATTAAATGTTTTGTTTTTTTTGTTTTTTTTTTTATAAAATTTCTTATTTAATTAGTATTCATTAAAAGATTTTTTTGCAAAATGCTAAACACAACAAAAAAAAAAGTAAAAAATTCCTTTTAAATTGGAAAATTCGAGAGAAAAAAATATTCCACTTTGAAAAAAAAAAAGTGAAAAAAAACTCTAAACAACGTGCTAAGAAATCATTATAATTTTAATTTTTATTTTTATATTTTTAATAACAATCTTTTTTTATTATCGTTATCGCTGTTGTTGTAGCTCAAGTAACGCGTTAAATATGCATTAAAACACAAAGAGGAGTAGCAGCACAGTACAGCACAGCACAGCACAGCTAATATTGAAAGACCATAAAATAATGGCAGATTTCTTTTGGGGTTGGTTGATTGACAAACGTATTATTTTTTCTGTATTTTTTTATAAACTTTATTAGAATTTTAATTAATTTTTATTGCTTATTTTGCATTGTATTATATTAGAATAAAAATCTTTTTTTCTTCTTCTTCTTCACTTTTTACCAAGAACTTTACATTCCTTCATTTTATATAAACAAGTCCGTCACTTTTGCTTCTTCTTACTGCGTTTATTGTTTATAAAGGGAAATTATCTTTAGAATTTTTGACAGTTGCATACATAAATCACATTGGAAAATATTCCATATCGACATTTATAAGCTGTCATTGTGTCAATGTAATTACAGAAAATGTCAACAGTTAAATGGTAAACAGAAGAAGAAAAAAGAAAAAATGCAAAAACACAGAAAGAATAAAATTATTATTTATACCTTCGCAGCAACTTCTATTTTATAAAAGAAGAGTTTTTTTATTACAAAGGAGCCTATTTGTTTTATTTCGTTTTGTAAAAAGTTTTGTTATTTTACAAACATTAAACAACAGTGGTCAACAAAAACAAATACAAAGTATTGTATTGACCTTCATTACTAACAATGTTCCCTTCGTTCTTATAAGGAAATGTTTCGTCAACATTCGTTCGTTTTTGAATAAGCAAATGATTAGCCTACTGCATCCTACCCTAATGACTTTTCAGACAGGCTTTATAAGCAAACATACGTATAGCAAACCGCTGACTGTAAGTACAGACGCCCGCTCTCAGTTGCACTCGCACTATTGTGGATGTGAAAATGTCGTGCGACACAAATGGAAAGGTGATGCCTAATCATTTCGTCAATGTTCACCATCAGGCACACATTCGTCGATTATCCGGTGCTGCTTGTTTGCGGGACCCAATTTTTCTTAGCAATCCTTTAAATATCCGTTTCTCTTGCCTACAGATCGTTACTTTGAAATCCTAAAATCCTATGTAAATTCCGCTTCAAAGGATTGTTCACTTCTTAAGCTCCACAACGAATGAAGCTACATTCAGGGCTGAGATATAAGACAGCCCTTGCGCTGACCAACTTCTTCCTCTTTCCTGGCTTTGGTAGAACTTGGTCAGTACAAAGACTGCGTTTACCAGTGGCGTCACAGCAAAAGCCACTACTCCGACCTAACAACCTATGAGACGAGAGAAGAAAATGTTGGCGTAGTATAGACGTTAAAGTGCTTAACTACAATCACAAGCATATCAGGTTCGAATACAACAGAGAACAAACATCTTTTTTTTAAATCGAATTAAAAACTTCACTCCTGCTCTACATAATTCACCAAGCCTCTGGATCGTTTAAAGCGAACATCAACAGCGAATATCGTAGAATGGTTAGGGTTGCAATGTTACAGTAAATCAGATCTCATATTTTAAACATTTATAGGTGAAAGCTTTTCTGAAGCGATCTGAATCTGGTGCCATTTCAGCAGCCCATCAGCAAATAATAGCGTAACAGCCTGTATCTACTGGTCGATTCGATTTCAAGCCTTATCAGATGGTCTGGTATATTGAAAGAGAAGGAAGGAAGGAAAAGGAAAGAAAAGAAAGGAAAAGGTTCGGTGAGCCAGTACTCGTATACAACATCTGAGTTGTTTACCATTGTGCCGAGTGTTACCTTGAGTCTAGCCAGAGAGCAAAGGAATTGCATTAAGTCTTCCAAACATAAACCCTTGATATACAGAGTGCTGTCAATAGCGTTAATGAAGTTGGTTATCAACCCCATGAGACAATGGAATATTAATCATCTCTTTTGTTGGCAAACTGCTAAGAAAGAGGAATATCGCCTCCAGGGGTGTACGGTTTAGTGCTAGGGTTTATAGAAAATGAATCATCAAACCCGACTTAAGCGTATTATGGGGACGATAGGAATGAGGATAAAACTGTAGTGATAGCTGAGAGAAAATAGTCTGGAGTTATAATTGCTTGACGTAACCTATTAACCTTCGCCTAACCTAAGTTGCTAATCTAACAAGAGGTTTTAAGCACATGACCTATCTGCTCTTACTCTCTACAATGTGTATGTTAAGTTCAATTCATTAGGTTAGGGATCTACAATTTAACTATGAACTTCGAACGCCAGATTTGAACATATTTTATATGACAATGATGAAATTTTATTGAGATTATGAGGACAATATCGTCTACTCCCGCACAAGATATCGAATATGTAAACAAGAAAATCTCAAAAACTAGGGCTAATAAATAAAAGTTGAAATTCACATCGAGATACTGCAAAAATACCCTTGAGATGTACTGTCATAAAACTATCTTTCTAATTATAAAATTTTGTTGTCCATTGTTTTTTACATATTCTTGCAACCCTTATTTTAAAAAGAGAATTTTTTATCAAAAAATTCTAATTAACTTGGATAGTAAATGTTTTACTAACACTAAACTATCAGCCTTATTACTACTGTTGCTTTGTTTACAATTCTCTGAGGCTCACATAAGCGTTTGAGTGATTGCGTGAAATATGCATACCCATAGCGTACGTATGTAACGTTTCATTTTCATCGTGTTTCACTTGGTTAATTTTGTTTACACTTTGTGCCATTTTTTACGGTAATTTTTTCTTCTGTTTTTTTTTTTTCAGTTTTGCTTTTGTAAAGCTTTACGGGCCTTTGAAAACTTTAATACTCATACTACGTAATTTCTTTCTTTTGCTTTTTGCCAAAGAATATTTGCAATGTTGATGCACAAAAATAAGGTTGCCAGATTGGAAATTAACAGAAGGGCATGAAAAACGTTCAAGTCTAACATGTGTTAAAAACATTTTCATTTTTGAATCAACGAGGCGGGTGACTGGTGGCGAAAAGGGGAGCACTTGAGACAATGTAAGTCTAAAGCAATTACAACTGCTGGTTGATAGCTCTCAACCATACCGATAATTTTATAAGAGGGTATTGTGTCCAAATCACTTCTGTCGGTGGCCAAGTAGCCTTCGTCTTAGGCTCTTTAGTGACAAACAATAACAGAGAAAATGTTGTGTGCTCGCTCTCCACTTTTTTATTGTCATCATAGCTTTTGTAGAAAGTGTTGTAAAATGTTCCCAGCCTTTGGTCCAGAGGCCAGTGTCCCGTTTTAACTGCGATAGGCGTCCGGAGACGGACTCTCGACAGTTTTAAAGCAATGTTGTCGCCTTAGTCTAGTAGATAGTGTGCTGGCTTATTAAATGTGAGGTCATGATTCAACCATAAAAATATTTCCTGAAGGGTACAATCACACTTAGGTCCATAAAAAAGAATTTAAGGTGAAGTCGCCGTAGTCTAGTAGGTAGTCTGCTGCCTTGTTAGATGTGAGGTCATGATTCAACCATAAAAATATTTCTTGAAGGATAAGATCACACTTCGGACCTTAAAAAGAATTTAAGGTGAAGTCGCCGGAGACTAGTAGGTAGTGTGTTGGCTTATTTAAAACTCAGGCGACTTCCTCTCAGTAGATTAGACGCGCTGTCACGGTTTAAACCCCAAATAAGACATCTCGAACGAAACGATTTATGAAAAAAGATTTCTTCGGCGACTGTCTCCCAGCAGATTTCTAGCAAAAATTCTGAAAGCAAGTAAAATTGCCATCAAAAGTTTCCCAAAAGCCTGTCTTACAAAGTCGACTTTAAACTATAGGTCCTAACAAACATGTAAAAAATTGATACACAAAACATAAGTGGGTATGAGAAGCTTGGTCGTAATCGTAACTGAATGATTAGGCAATCGTATCACGTTCGTCAAATCTCTCCCTTCAGACATCCGAAAGGTACGAAGTGAACTGTACAGAAGCTCATTGTGTAATTAGATGACCTCTTAACATAATTTATTGTATCAAATCCGTAGTTATTTAAACTAGAAAACTAATAATACCTCGAATTGAAATTATCTTGCAATTTGGCAACCCTTTTAGTTTTTGCACATCATTCCCGGGGGAAAAAAAGTGTTTTTTAAACGCCCTCATCCATTGTAAATGATATGAAAAACACATGTTTGTCATGTTATAAGCATGACAAATGTCTCAACTTTTATACCGACATTATCACAATGATGAGGGGATAATAATAATGATTAACAATAAAGATGATAATGATGTTGTCATATACCACATACATCACACATACACAAAATATTATGCACTAGACCCTATAAAAAAAAGAAAAAGAGAAAGAATTTTTGTCACTTCTTTCTCAAGCTTAACGAAAAAGATGAAGAACTTTTTTTTGGGATTTTGCAAAAACAAGAACAAGAAATGAAATATCACACCAACTGCAACATGCCATGCCATGTAGCATCATAGCATAACATCATAACACATGTATCATCGTCATTCATCCCAGAGACAGCAATAGCCTGGCTAAACATGCATACGAATGCAACATCCTTTTCCATTTTGCCATACCACCATACCATACCATCGTAGTATTAAGCAACATCAGCACCAGCGTCAGCGTCGTCGTTGCCATCATCGTCATCTTTTTCTGCTTCTGCTTTAGATCAAAAACCACTCATTAATTAAGTGTGTAATTCTTTTACGTGTTGTATGATGATGATGATGATGATGATGTTTATACAACTGGTACGGTATATGTTGCAAGTTGCAAGGCTGCCTGCCTCCATGTAGAGGATATTTTTTGCATCACAACAAATGCAAATAAAGAACCAAAAAAAAAAGAAAGAAAAAAAAAATGAAAAACGTGCAACACAAAGTAAAAAAGAAACTTTCTTTTGATGTCTACTTAAAGAGTTGCTTGTTATGTTGCATCCACATGAGGGTGTTTGCTTTGCTTTGCTTCTTTTTTCTACTCTTTTTTGTCGTCATTTTTTTTTTTGTTGTTTTTAGTACTTATTCCACAATGATTAAATATGATTTAATGTGGTATAAATTTTATAAATTACAACCAAAGCACCAGCCCGCAAAAATGTTGGAAACCAGAAAGTAATGAAAGGCGAACAAAAAGAAAATGTCTGGCATTATCACCGACGAGAAAGGAAAAAAACATTTTCTTTTTCTCTTGCAGCGTCGTATATTTCTCATCTCATTATAAATGCTTAGATTAATAAGGAAAATTACTTTAAATGCAGCTGCTGCTTAAGGCTTAATTAACAATTTTCTGTCGTTATTTTTAGTTTTACGAAATAATTCAGGGCCAGATAGGGGTGGGAAGGTAAGAGTTTAAAGTTGATCTTAAATAATAAATTCGCAGCCATTACAAGCAGATCTAGAGGCTGACTAGAGAAAAAACAAAAGAAATGGGAAACGGTCCTATCCTCCTTTAGGTTAGGTTGCACGAACCCTGCTTGAAGGACAACGTCCTATTTAGGCTAAAGCGTGTTAGTATCACGGAATTGATCAAAGATTCCCGGCAAAAAACGAGCGGATAACAGCTAGTAGTAATCGCCATACCTATACCCTGTAGAATATCGAAGATTGCGAACTGCGTACCGGTATGTAAAGCAGCCCCCTTGCTATTCATAAAAATAAATTAGAGTCTAGCTATAGTACCTTCCGGCCACCAAAGAAGTTGAGACTTCTTGTAAAGCAAAAGGAGAACACCTAGTTTAATTGTAGTGAACGAGGTACCTACACCCTGTGGCATAGCGGAGATTTTGAATTCTGTACCGCCGCTAGTCAGTTTGTCAACAATAGAATTCCCTATGTCCGGGAAGCCATATAAAATTCATTTTTAAATGATCCGAAATACCCTGAGATATGCTTGGACTTATGGCTGAGAACGGACATCAAAATGACCTTTGTTAGGAGATCGTAGCCTAGCTGTTCAAATAAAGCAAAAGATTTTCCGCGTAGAAAACACTACAGCGATCAGGCGATTTTTACGAAAGTTTAATACAAAAACTTTTAATAAATATAGCGCAGCATACGTACGTACATAATTGGTCATTACAACCCTTCAGTCAGGATTACGACCTAGCTTCTCACACCAACCATGTTGTATATGCTAATTTTGTGCATGAGTGGCGGAAATACAATTTAAAGTCAACTCCGAACGATAGATTTTTGAAAAACTTTTCATAGTTTTGCTATAGATGTCTGATATGGGCTTCGAACCGCGGCCTCATGCCTAATAAACCACCACCTACGAGACAATGGCGATGATTCTCTATATTAATGCAATTGAAAACCCAATATACCCGCATTATCTCTTTAAATATTACTGGGCACGCCTGTGACAAGTCTGGCAATACTGCAACTTTTACATGCAACAATGTAATTCAAACTTTCGTTAGCTAGCAACAAGCAAAGGACATTTGAGTGTCAAAGTTCAGATTATTGTCAGTCATAACACCAAGACATGTAATGGTCTCTGGGAGGTTTATTTCCCTTCCATTTGTCTCAGCTACTTCCGTTAGCTTTATCTCTATCTATATTGAGAAAGTAGTTCCGCCATGCTTTCTCTGTTAGTCATACGTCATACGTCATCCTAACCAATACTTCTAACGAAAAAAATTAAAAACAAAGAAATTTTTTTTTTTTTTATAAAACAACACCTACTTTTACAATAACATTCTCTAAGTGGAGGGCGGATTCAAAAGCTATTAAGAAATTTAAAAGACTACTTTATGACACCATTTCCACAAAATTATGAACAAATTGACCTTTTGAACTCGTATTTTGTCCCTTAAAAATGACATCAAAAACAAGCGTTTAGAAAACATAAATTAATGGCCTCAAATAAAAATATTAAAAACGCATTAAAAATACTTTCAAATGCATTACGACACATAAAATATAAAACAAAAACAAACAAAAAATAAATACGAAAATTATTAAAAAAAAAGAAGAGAAAATAGAAAAAAAACCTAGAAATTTTACATTTAAACTAACCAGCTCAGTGACAGCTAATTTTAAAATGAACACAGCAAGCAACTGAAAAAGAAAAAAGAACACGAAATAGAAAACGGGAAATAATTTCAAGCGAAAATATGAAATTAAAAACGATAATTTTACACACATGCACACACACAGGGACGATGGCGAGAATCATAGCGATGATGATGATGATTGCAATAGCGATGATAATCATGTTCAAAGTACTTTGAAGAGGTTCTTGATGAACCATAACACTGTGATGTTTATAGTTTAGTTTGTTGACGTTGTTGTTATTGTTGTTATTTTCTATACATTCATACAGTCAATAACAAAAATAAACGCACACTCTATTTACATTCTAACTTTGGAATTATACTTTTAACATGCATAATTGGCCATTACAACCCTTCACAGTTAGGATTATGACCTAGCTTCTCACATCTCTTACGTTGTGTGTGTTAATTTTATACATGAATGGCGGCACCTACAGTTTAAAGTCGACTCCGAGCGACTGATTTTTTGAGAAACTTCTCATGGCAATTTTATTTACTCTCAGAGTTTTTGCCAGAAATCTACTGAGAGGAAGTCGCCCTGGCCTAAGCCAACGCACTACTTACTAGACTACGGCTACTACCTACTAGACTACGGCGACTTAAGTTCATTGTTAAAAGCAAAGAAAAAATATCGCAAAAGCTTTTCCGAATCTTTCAAGTTCCAAGTCTAGCGATCTCTTGTTAACTTCAAATTATCGATAATTATCGATAATCTGTCAACTTATTACCAAGTGTGCTCACAGAAAGAAAATTTCCTCTCTAAAAGACGAAGGATTATTCGATTACATCGGTTAAACGTGGTATGTGTTCCGTTCGAAGTTAAAAGAGGCTCAACTTTATTGATATGCTACTAATTTAAGTTTAAGCAGGAGCTCTTAATCCGAGGACGAAGAGGAGAAGGAGGAAATCGTCTTTCTCAGCTCTCAACTATTATCATGAAGAGGTGATGGTTCGTTCTTGGCCTCTTGCTTTCTCTCATATTTGACTAAATTCTCCAAAATTAAGATTAACGTAATCGCGTTATGGCCGAAATGGTGTGCTGAACACACCATAGGCTAATAGCTAGTGCTTTGACTTATTAGACTAGATTTCGTGGTTCAAATCTTAACTAGAACATCTGGAACAGAACGAAATATGAAAGAAATATTGCTGGGTAAATAAAATTTTAATTTCAAAAGCTGCTCACGTCTGTTATATGGAGTTGACGATAACCTGTAGGTAACGCCAATCATTAACACACACACTATATGGGTGGTGGGAAAAGCTAGGTTGTAATCCTGACTAAAGTGTTGTAATGAACATTTAAATAAGTAAGTGATGGTTTACTATGGGAACTGTTCGGCAACATCTACCTTGTGGTATCACAACGGGCCCTCATTCTTTCTAAGGTCCTAAGTGGGATCCTATCCTTAATAATTTAATTTAATTTAATTTCTTTAGTATTTCGTATTCATAAAAACTTTAAAGATATGTGTACTCCTGTAGGCACAGGCTCGCCACCCGGATCAATCGACAAACAAGCTAGCATTCTCAACCTAAAATTAGGTTAATTGCAGCAGAATATTTTGAAGATTCTTAGTAGACGCCAAGATTAGTAATTTGGCTTTAAGAGTATCAGGATTTTTTTTGGTTTCCGAGAAGAGAATGAATGTGAGAGAAGCAATCTGTCTGTTGCGGTTTAAAATGAAAGCGGTTTGAAATGAAAGCATATACTCTGATAGGCTCTTTCTTTAGTTGATATTTAGTGGGCAATGAGAGCCGTTGTATTATTCACAAATTTGTGGTGAATGACGTCATACGTTCTACGTCTCCACAAAGTCCAGAAATAATCACGAATCGAAACTTATATGTACGGATAATTTTGTTACCGACTGTATATTCCATATTCCCGACGCATGAGTATATGTTGTGTATGTAAATTATTTGACAACTATGAGTACATTGTATGACAGATGACAAGTGTTGTTGACAGCTGATGGTATTTTTAGTTTTATTTTTCTACAACATTTTAGTTGTTAGTTGTTAGTTGTTAGTTGCTGGTTGTTATTGCTTTATTAATGCTATAGGGAATCTTAATTATATATGTACGTATGTATAGATACTATACTATACTTATACAAAGCATTTGTAGTGCGTGTGACGCACACTTATTCAACAAACAATTTCCATTGGGAGGATAGAAAAGATCAAAAGAATTTCTTTTTTTTTTACTATTATTTTTTATGTCTCGAGTAAATAATAAATGAATGAATTTTATTGTAATTGTAGTTGTAGTTGTTGTTGTTGTTGTTATTGTTTTTGTAGTCGTTGCCGTTACTGTCTAGGTTATTAAAATTGAAGGTGATGAAAAGCGAACACAATTATTTTCAATCTGTGCTTATCTCTCGTTGTATGCTTGTGAAATTAGTTTGCAAATCTTAATTGTTTGTCAAGTTTTTTATTTTCTTTGGACAAAAAAAGAAGCACGATAAAGATAAAGTGAAAGTGATGAGACAAAATATTCTATTCCATAAGTAGGATATAAAACACTTGCATCACCGCATTTTTCAATCATTGAAGTACTTTTCATGCATTTCAGTTTTTATCGCATCCTTTTCTAGGAGATTTAAAATTCGGAATTCAAGAAATTATTGGGAACTAAATTCTAGGTACACGGTAGCTGAGATATAAAAATAGTTTTGGACAAATAATTCATTCATAATAAAAAAACCAACAGACTAGGGCCTCTATCTCCAGCACCGCTCAAGGAGGATTTGTTCGGAATAGCAATCCCTGCAAACAAAATGTGTTGATTCTTTGATAAGGAAAACTAATCACCTGAACACATACTTGAAACGAGTTAATGTATTGCGGGAAGCAACGACATCTGGAGGTAATGAATTAATAGATCACAAAGTCCCTTAATGAATTTTATTTTAGCTCTGATCTTCACTACCATGTTCAACGGACTTAAATTCAACGCCGATGTTGGATAGGTTTTTATTGCCTGTGCTATGCCAACACACGATAAATTAATGCAATTTCTCCAACTCTATTTAGGATGCTTTGCAACTTATGCTATCACTCAGGTCACTAGTAGTCTGACCATTATGGTATACAGCCAGTGCAATAGTTTTTGGGATATATTCCCAGGGTTTTTGCTGCAGACCTTCTGCATATTGTTATGGTATATCAGGCCTGTTCGGCGAAGGAAAAAACAAGATGGCATGACTCTCTCCAAGCCAGACAGTTAGGTAATCACAGTACCAAGAGAGTTAAGGCTTACATCAGACTATGGGCAGACCTTCTGTGATTAAGTAAACTAATGACCATAATATATACTGGGAACCTATACTTACTTAATTAGTTATTACAACTCTTTAGTTAGGATTACAACCTATTTTCGCACATCAACCACGTTGTGTGTGTTAATTTCATGCATGAGTGGGGAAACTACCTACTGTTTAACGTCAATTCCGAACGACAGATCAGAGAAACTATTTTAATTAACTCTCAGAGAAGAATACTGAGAGGAAGTCGCCGAAAGAGATATTGTGTTCATACTAAATTTTGTGTTCATACTAAATTTGAGGTTAGAACCACCAGCTCTCGCTTAATAAATCAACACATTACCAACTGTACTACTGGGGCTTTCCCCATGTCTTTTAGTGCATTGCAAACAAGTCGATGAAAGTGATCAAAAACGTTACGCATACTATTTCAGAATAATAATACGTAAAGAAAAATTTCAGACACTCTGTGGCGATACTGTTGAGAGGGAAACCTATAGGTTTCCACTGTAGGTGATAAAGAATAATGGAAGCAGAATATATGATGATGACGTCAAAACGATAGAACGCTTTTAATGTCATTATCGAGCATTCGTAAGCTCGAGATTCCAATATTTTAGCAAAAACCACTGAACTAAACATTACAAATCTCAACGAAATGGAGTGGAAGAAGAGTGGAAGAAAAGTGCAAGATAAAGACTACATACACAACAACAGCTAATGAATAACACAATATGGTAACAATAGAACAATTTTTATGTCATTACCTGGCTTTCGTAAGCTTGAGAACCCAAACATTTAAAAAAAAAACCACTGTACTTGATATTACTCATCTCAATGGGATGGAGTGGAAGTTTGGGCAAGATACAGAGTTCATATAGAAAATATGGTTCGTAGCACTCAATGGCAAGCGCATTACAAGCCTATTTGATGACTTAGGCGTATGCCATTAGGCATTAGACTTTTAAAGCTACGATTAAGGTTTTTTCCTTCAACATATGAACGTACCTACCTACCTAGAAGACAAAATCGTTAAAACCTACAACAGATTGACTGTCTATGCCGCTATAAACATGACCGTACTTTTATTTTCGAATCAAATTTATTCACGAATATTTATGGAAATTGCTGGAGTACATTAAACGATTCCAAGCTTCAAGTCCACAGGGAACAAATGGATGTTTACTGGTATTTGAAAAGAAAAAAAAAAACAAAATTCGTTGACCCCATTTTCTGGATTCCATGTCTCCATAATGTTAACAAATTGCTGAGTGATTTACCCTACTTATCTGATGGTTTTGTCAATCATCATATTAAAGGGGGTCACCAACAATGATGAAATATTTAAACGATTTAAAGTGCTACGACATTATAGCATCAGAAAAATCTAAAAGATAAATAAATTTCAAAATTTTCGGATTATACGGCGGAAATTTTTTGTCCAAAAATTTAAAAAAAAAAAAAATTGAAAAAAATTGGAAAAACGAACATAAAAAACTAATTTAACGCCAAATTTATTTCGTTTGACACTTTATAAATAAAAATACGCACATTTAAGTAATAATAAAAATAAAAAGAAAATAAAAAAAGAAAGAAATAGCGGCACATAATCAACGAATTTTTTTTTTTTTTTTGGGTTTAAAGAAATAAAAAATAAAAACGAAACCGCACACTTTACATACATAATTTATTCGAATGTTGATGATGAAAATTATTCGTTTCTTAAATATTTAAAAATAGAATATTTTGTTTCTTCTTTTTTTTCTTGTTCTATAGGGTCTTACATAGTGCAGAGAAAATCCACTTTAAATAAAAATAAAAAAAAAAACGAAAGATGCCACCACAATAATATCACGTCTAAGTACAATAAAATGCTCACCGCTATGATGTTGTTTTGTAGTACAATATTCTGGGCGGCTTTGGCTCTGGTCTTATCAAATAAATAAATGAAGAAGAAGAAGTATAAGAATAATAAGAATATAAAGATAGAAATAGGCCTAAAGAATGAGGAATTGAGTTGAAAATTCTTTACAATTTGACATCAAATGACATCAAACAAAATGCTCAGAGAAGTAAAGAATGTAGCGAATCTTATACTGTCAAGTGTTTTTTCTTTTTCTGTTTTTTTTTTTAATAAATTTCTTTCCTTTTTTGATGTTTCTTTTTTTGTTTTGCTGTTGTTTTTGCTTTTGTCTTTCGGCAAAGATCTAAGAAAATGAAAAAGAGATGCAAAATACACATCCGAGTTGACGGTTTTTAAAAACAAAAAAAAAACAAAAAAAAGAAAAAACAAAGGAAAAAAATGCGTCATGCAGATGAGGATTGTGAATTTCTGTTTTGCATAAAAGTTTAAACAAGAAAACATATGTAAATAAACGCTTTGATAAGTAAATTATTTTTCTAACGTCCTTCTTTTCTTAGGCAATCCCTTTTCAAATATAAAAATCTTCATCCTATGCAATGCTCTTTATCGTAGTGGATATGCTTAGAAGCTTTTAAACTGAATTACGACCATAAAGCCGCATAAAATTCAATAGGAAAGTGAAATCTGCAAAACTTACTCAAAGTAGTTCTACTAGTTCTACCTGATGTTTTTCCAGCTGGCAACTATCGCTATCGATAACTATGATTTGACAGCTAAGAATATCAAAATGTGTTGACATTTCCGCATAAAATTCAATAGGAAAACTAAACCTGCAAGTTTACTCAGAATAGTTCTCCTAGTTCTACCTGGTTTTTTCTTTTCCAGCTGACAACTATCGCTGTCGATAACTACGCTTTGACAGCTAAGAAGGTCAAGCTGACACTAGAAGAACGCTTTCAAATTATAGAAATTGACATTAAAAAAATAAATTTGTACCGAAAATTCATTGAGCATTTTACAACCACATTTACGGCCACCATTATAGTAGAAGACTTTCACTAAAATCTTGGGTTTGAAGCTTAATATTGATGTATTTGATGTATTCTAGGATAATCAGACCTATGATGCCCTTGCTTTGGCAGAAAAAACAATTTTTAAAATAGTTCAAGTGGAATTACAGGGGTTGCGGCAAATGAGATTACATGAGAACATGTATTGCCAAAAACTCTGTTCTTTTCCGTTCTCTGACCAGACCAATAAACTCTAATATCGAATAAGAGTGAACGGATAATCTGGAAACAAGAATGGTTTGCTCGTGTCTGGTATGGAATATACGAAAACAATGGCGAAGCCCATGTTCAATAATTATTTGCTATTTATTGGCCTACATATGCAGGCGAAAATCATTTCAAAGCCGGACTCCACAGTTGTCAGCCTTATTACCTTGTCTGACAGTTAGTTTACTATACACAGATTTTGATAAGAGGATTGATATTTAGAATGAATTTCTGCTTTATATAGGACCAAGTATGTACCTTTAACATAAAACTGCTGTAAGAACAGAGTCCATTGCTAATTGGCTGTCAGTGAAGAGAAAAGAGAAAAGTACTAGTAGTAAGAGAGCATGTAACTTGTCGTTCACAGGCTTGTTCAAACGGTGGCCTATATCGGCCATTGCGTTCTTCACACGATGATAAGAGCAGCTCTGCTTAAAGTTCAAAGAAGTAAGCTCAGTGCTGTTATCGGGGTTATTACGGGGCATTGCATTATAGGAACGCATGCGAGGCGCATTGGTATTGGACACCTTGCTAATGATTTCTGCAGAAGCTGTGGAGATGAGCAAGGGGATGGAACTGTTCTTCATCTACTGTGCACATCCCCGGCACTTGGTCGAAGAAGAAAGAGGCATCTGGGTGCCTACTACATGAAAGATCTGGATGAACTATCATGTATGGATATTGGCAGTCTGAGCCGCTTCATCGGAAGATCCGAGTGATTCCTGAACTAGGGATAAATATGTAACTGTGGTATCACAATGGACCCTGTGTGCGGCCTAAGTGTGTCCGCTCATGACTCCATCGAGGGACAGCCACTTCTACCTACCTACCTACCAATATTCACATGATTCCTTAGGGATGGGTTTGAACCACCCCGATCTTTGGATAAAACCGGCCAGTTACCTTAGTGCCACGTTCGACACCATCACCAGATCTTCAAACGTTCTGTCACCGAAAAACCGATTACCATTGTTTTGAAGTGCATTGCACTCACTTACTGTTCTTCAGTGAGATTAATGGCTGGTACTTTGGCATGAAACATTGTTGTTTCAGGAAAGAACTTCCTTCCATAATGTGCAGAAATCGTGGTTTGAGAGAATTTGATTTGATTTACAAATCGAAGTGTTCCTATTATTTCTGCCGACACTGTAGGTAAATATGGAAATTAAAATATTTTCTGGACAAAATTTATTTCATTAAAAAAGTTGAAAGGATTCCCCCTCATAAAACAAGTTCGGAATTAAAATGCATTTAAAAAATTTTTAAACGGCGTGCCTATTCATCAAGAAGCTTAATTTGTGAAACTGTTTTCTTTGAGAAAATAGGCCACCAATACGATAATGAAATAAAAGCGAGAAACGTTTTTGCAAACAAGGAGTCAAAGGAATTTTTAACTCTCTTTAATGGCCATTCAAGAGTGTGAATCGTTGAGAGAAGGCCTATTTTCACCTTGTTTTTTCAAGTCCTTTTCGTTAATAGCATTCTGAGCCACATGGGCATGAAATAAGGGGCTATTGTGTAGCAACATGTGTGTTATATGCCTACATGTATGTATGAGCGTATGTACATATGTATAGTATTTCTTGCATCTCTCTCTCTCTCTCTCTCTCTATCTAAAGGATATAAAAGCGTAAATAGTTGGTGTTTAGTTGATTCAATTTATAACCACATTTCGCATATTTTTGTTGCTTTCTTTTGTTGGTGAAGTGTTATGGAAATTTTAATTAAAAGTGTTGAATTCCCATAAAGAAATAAATTCATCCTGTGTACGTACATATGTGTATGTGCATATAAAGCGTGATAACTTGAAAGCAATTTAACAAAGAAACTGAAATAATTTTTGTATACGAAACACATAAGAGCGTATTCAAATTCAATAAACAAGGGTGAGTGAGTGAGTAAGTGAGTGAGGGTGGCTGTGCAGTGATGGTGTCTTTTGAGCTTCAGCTTCAAAGATGTTTTCAGTTCTTTGTGTTGCAAGCAATGTTTTTTTTTTGTAGTTTATATGCGTGCGTTTCGGCTCTTGCTTTCCATAATTGATGTTGAAATACTTCACGTTCTTGTTGGTTAAGCTATTCATGCAGGCGCCAGCATTTTATAAAAAAAAAAAAAAAAAAAAGAAAACGATCTTTAGGACAAAAGTTTTAAAAATTCAAAAAAAAAAAGATGGACCACCAGTGCAAAATATATGGATTTGAATACGACAAATTCGTGTTCTCTTTGCATGTTAAAATTTGTCGAATTAAGGACAATAAAATAATAAATTCTCATTAATTTTAATTAAAAAAATTTATTTAAAGTAACTGTCATGATTATTATAAAACTGAAAGTATTCATGCGCCTCTAAAAGAATTTCAAAAGGGAACAACAACAAGGGTTACAGCAAGCGGGTTTATAATCCATTTAATGGTTTCAAAACAGCCGGTCTGGCAAGGCTCTCTCTCAGCTGTCAAATATCTTTCATACGAACTGTCGTTTATTTAGTGAAAGTTTTGCTCTTCAAGAATATCAATCATTTAACAATCAAAGAACACATTGAGTCAAACATGGCCATTTTACAAGAATTATGAGAATGATTATGATCAAACTTGATCGCAATGTCATCTCGATCGTAGTGGGCATGATGCTTACAGGTCATTTCGTTATGGGATGACACGCGATAGGACTGCAGATTCTATTAAATGACTTTTGCCGAGGTTGTCGTTCTGCTGACCATTTTCTTTGTCAATGCTCATCCTAGAGAGGTACACAAATTTAGGATATTTTCACTCCTACAGAGTTATCATCCCTTGATGTCAAGAGAAATCGTGCTTTAGTGTGCAGCCCCAGTGGTGACCAACTACTTCGATGAGTTTGATGGAATATGACCACTACAGGGGCAGTTCCCGTGTATCACAAGGGTCACTATGCGTACTCAAGTGAGCTAGCACTCCAACCTACGTGCCTACCTACCTATGGTCGTCATAATTGACTTACTAAGCAAGGAAAAAAGATTCTAAAGAAATATGAAAAGACTGAGAGCGTTACAAATATGGTCCACGTCTGCATCACGTACCGAAAACATCACTTGTTTCAAAAAGTATGGCCCTAAAGAGCGCCTCCTCGAAGACCGTCCTCGTCTATGAAGGCCGGAGATTTCTCAAGGAAATTTCGAATGATTTAAAGGCTTCGGGGCTATCATCGGACATTACTAATATACAGAGGCGGTACACAGGTCACAATCTCTGACATGTTAAGGGATACAGATATTCCGACGAAAAGTCTAAAGGAGAAGTTTGATCGCCAAAATCATGCTATTTGAACCTACTAGACTCTTCTTAGTATGGATTATAGAAACCTCTCCAGTGCATGGAAAAACAAATTACATCTGCAGCCTTGAAAAACGTATATACAGCTGCAATATTGCTAGATTGCCTTGAATTCTTAAACCTATTGTCTTCGATCCGTGCCGATAAACTCGGCATTCACTCTCTCAAATGATTTCTGCAGAAGCGGAGGATTTGAGGAGAAATCAGTGCCCTGCTCGGGTTCATAGCCTCTCGTTCCCATCCGCAACAGCAAGATTTATTTTCGAGTCGGTTTGGTTGCCTATAGAGAATGTTTGATCCTCGGGTGAGATATTCATTGTGAGATCACAATGAGGGCCTAAACTTTGGCTTAAGTGGAATCACGCCCTACAAAGATGATCCGCCATTTAATAACCTGACTTCATACTTTTCTAAGTACGAAAGTATGATTGTGATGCTCTTCAACAAACGATATATAGGGTGACTTAGACCATAATTAATCAAGGGCACTGTAAGGAGCAAAAAACTCTTGCTTAGAATACCATGTGTAGAGTAATGCAATTCTTCGGAAAGCATATCGCTTATCATTAAAACAATAAATGAAGTCATAAATGTAGGTTACTTCTGTTAACACATTCTCCTTTGGCAAATTCTTGGAATTTATAAAACATGCATCGCGACCAGGAAGTAAAACGGAAATGTAATGCCAATAAATGTATTGACATGGTGATTTCGCATTTGAGTAACACCTCGATTCCAAACAACCTCCTGCAGAATTTTTTTTTTTCATTCACAAAAAAATTCAACATTTGATGAGAACGAACATTCTTCTCTACTCCTGTGACCAACGTGCGTGCCACCATATTAAACAGAATCATAAGTCTGTTGAAATTTATAACCTAACGAGTCATCAAAAGTCATTAAAAAAACTTATTTTTTCCCTTATTTTCCTCCAAGTTACAACTGGAATTGATCTAAACAACTTAAATGCTTTATAACACTTTCCTAGAGAATGATATACGAGTACCATCCTAGAGGACGGACAAATAGACAGACGGATAACCGAAGACATCCATGCCATGCCATTCATATCAGTTCATATTCGTTTGAATGTTTGATTGGTGTAGAGTGGAGTGGAGTACAAGTACTTAAAATTTCTTTTTTGTTTTCCGTTTTTTCTTTGTAAATTTACGCGGGCAAAAAAAAATTGAATTGCCAGAGACAAAGATGGAACAACATGATCGCTGTTGTGGTGGATACACGAACTTTATGGGAAGGTATGCTAATAAGAGCCACAATAAATTATTGAAATATGAGTTTCAAAAAGTAAGATGCTACTTGTAGGGGAAATGGACCTAGCAGGCAAGGATTCCAAAACAGATTACCTTGCGGTCGCATTTTACTTGAAACCGGAGATATAGACGACGAAGTTAATTGTTTTCTTTAAATCAGCACAAAAATTTTTCTATAAAACGGGCAAAATGCGCATTGCGAATTTTTTTGGCGATGACTTGCGTTTTTGTCTATGGATGGAATTTTTGGCGCCGATAACTTGCATTTTTCTGATTGATAACTTGAATTTTTTTGGTCGATGAGTTGCATTTCTTTGTGCGATGGCTTGCATTTTTCTAGTCAACGACTTGCACTTTTTTTGGTCGATGACTTGCATTTGTTGGTTGCTGACTTGAATTATTTAGTTTAGCCACTTGAATTCTTTGGTCGATAACTTACATTTTTTTATATAGAGCACCGTTTTTTTTTTATATAGAACTTGCATTTTTTTTTTTGGTCGATAATTTGCATTTTTTGGTCGATGACTTGCATTTGTTGGTTGCTGTCTTGAATTTTTTAGTTTAGCCACTTGAATTCTTTGGTCGATAACTTGCATTTTTTATATAGAGCACTATTTTTTTTTTATTATGTGAGCAAAATAATTAGCTGCGTCGCCTATATCTCCGGTTCCAAGTGGTCGCATTCCTTCCCTTTGTAAATCGTTTCATTGCAACTTGTGACACTTGTAACGCATAAAACATTTATTTGCATGCTCCACTCACTGTACGCGTTTAATGCATGAATGCGCGGAACGTGAGACGAGTATTAAAACGGAGAAGAAAAAAATAAATTTATTACGCTTATAACACTCTATAAAAGAAACATAACAAGTACAAGTTTCAGATTTGATGATGTTCGAAAGAAATACAAAAACAACAACAACAACAACAACAACAACAAAAACTGAATATGCAATTTGAAAAACTTTAGAGATCTGCAAATACCCTATATTTTCAGATGTCAGATGTTTATGGCGCATTAAATGTCAATTATTCATATTTATGAAGCTTGATAGTTCAACACTCTCGGAGCTTGAGATATTGAAAGATTCTCGGTTGAAATACTCTCTCCATATTTAAGGAACAACCCATTAGTTATCGAATTGTTTCTTCCATCAAAGTATTCGATGCTAGTCGTTAATTTTTATACGGAACAGGAAATAACTTGCAATCGACTCTACATATCGTTTCGAACAATCAACTAAGTTGTCCTCCATCTTGCGGCGAATATATCAGAAAGTGCAGGATCTAGTACTCTTACCACATGTGAAGTGTCTGAGATATTCTAGGCTATCTTCAACACATTGAGTTAGTGGTGTCTCTGAGAGATCCTCCAATGAAAGTATTACTCTGGAGTTGAGTAAGTTATTCAATGTCCAAAGACCAATAAAAGAACGATAGTTGGGTGAACAAAATTAATATGAGGAAACACTTTTCATGCTTTCGTGGGCATGTGTACCATTCACGAAGTAATTCGATGATAAAGTTCGAATACAGATGAAAAACTAAGTACTCCACGAATTGAGCTTTGTACGTCAGAGAAAATGGTAAAAAATGGTAGGCCATGATCGTAGCTGAATATGCGTGGTAGTCACATGGGTGTTAGACATCCCCAATTGCTTCAAGATTTCGAAAGTGGGTACCATGTTTTCCAACAATGCCTTGAAAATATTTTCAATAGAGAGCTTGGCTATGTTTCAACACAGCGAAGCAGAGTTTTTTTTTTGTCTACAACTGTGAATAAGACAAAGCAGTTGACATGAAATCATTCTGATTGCCTATCTTCCAAACGGAAAACAATTACCAGCTACTACCTTGAAACAGTTGTTGGTCTTGCTGTTTCGTAAAGGCTGCATAATCTTTTACGAGAGGCATCCTTCTGTAGTATACGGAGGAGTCGAGGAACGAAATTTTTTTGATTTCAGAATAAAATATTCCGCGTCCTAGAGCTAACTTGCAAGTTGTATTCCAAACGGAAGTCTATGCCATTAAAAGATTTGTTCAATTCAACCTGGAGAGAGAATACAAGGGGCGGATATAGCAAAACTTTCTCAGATGCAGACCACCATCCAAGCTTTCGGCTGTTAATAGGTTAACACGACAATAGTAAGGGATTGTCTGAGAAAGCAGGGGAAATAAAATCATTATCTGCTGGGTCCCACCCAGACCATGTGATAATTTACGACAGTGAGCAGATGAGATGGAATGAGTTTGTGAGATGGAAAGTTTTAACGCCGCTATAGGGCCGCAACCTTTCTGTAGAGTGGAAAGAGATGTTTAAAGGGCTACATTTAGCGAAAAAGAAGGAAGATAGAGAAAGACAAAAGGGACAATCTAAAATTTTTTGAGTAATTACAGTGGGAGGACATTTCAGTCACGCGTGAGACAATCAGGAACACTTGAGCTTAGTATCCGACTGAATGGGAGGATTGTCTCGCATTCAATATATAGATTCTCTGATTATGAAAATGAGTCACCTGAATACATATGCACTCGGGAACTGTTAGGTATTAATTCATGTTAGAATAAAAAATCAGGAAAACTTGAGCTTAGTAACCGACAGAAAGGAGGGGCATCGTCTCGCATCCAATATGTAGATTCTGTGATAATGAAAATGAGTCACCACAATATATACACACTTAGGAACTGTTAAGGTATTAATTAATGTTAGAATAAAACGTCTGGATGCATATCATGTACTGGACAAGGAATTGGTTAAGATACTAAAGTTTGTCCGAGCGATAGGTTTAGAGGAGACAGTATGGGAACATCCTTTGTACATTATATCATTTAGTCGCAGTACTAATGCAGCTCTACAATAATAAATATTTGTTTTACAAGAAAATAAGGTAGTATTTCCATGCCTAGATTAGTAGGCGTGGCAATTATATTAAAACTTAAGCAATTTCATTTACTTTTAATGAATTTTCATTATTTCAGTTTCATAATCTTGCTTTAAACATATTATGTATGCATGGCAATGAGTAGTTCTGTAGAGATTTTTTCTTTTTTTTTTTTTGCAAAAAAAATCTAGAGATATTAATCTTTATTCACTGAGGCTCTGTATGCTGGATGCATGTTGGCATACACACATATTTATTTCATTAAAAGTTCATATTTTCCAAATGGTAACACATGTATCATGGAATGGAATGGAATTTTATTTTTCTTTTTTCTTTTCAAACTGAGGATCAATGCTCTCTCGCTTATACTATCTCTCTGTTGTAGAAGAAGGGCAGTATGGCGTAGAACGCCTTAAGCAAACGCCTTATCTGAATTAAAAAAAACTATTTAAGTGGGTTAAACGAAAGGGAAAGAAGACAGAGAGAGAGGGTATTAAAATGGTACATATGATATGATTTATAATGTTGATGAATAATAACAATTTAATAAAGAGATTTTATTTTATTTTTTTGTATTAATTTCTAGTTTTTTTTTTCTTCTTTCTAATTACAGATTTCTACAATTGTTGCAATGAAGTATTTGGCTCATGTAGGACCTCATGTGAAAATGTAAGTATGCCATCCATTCGTACATTAAAATAATGAAAAAATAACTTGATTTTAAAATTGTAAACTTTTCTCTCTTTTTTTGTGTTTGTCTTTTAATAAATCTGCTCGATAAATTATTTTATTTTCGTTTTTTTTTTTGCACATTTTTAAACTGACATTAAAACTGATTAATGACAGCCAACTACTTGAAATTTGTACCCCAATACCAATCAAAGCATTTGAGGGAAAACAACTGAAAGCCAACCAACAGTAATACAATCCTATCCGTTTAATGTTTTACACTTTGAAGCACATGCAGTGATAATTTTTTTTAGAAAGACTTGTTGAAATTGTACCACTTACCAGTTAATTTTTTTCTTTCTCTCCACTTTAACTGCTGCCATTTGTTTTGTTTCTCGTTCCCACTCTCTCTCTATTTTGTTTACTAATAGAGCCCCATTTAATTACTAATGTTTGGCTCTTTATCATTTAATATGGTAACACCTTACCATGCAGGATAACAACTCTGCGTAACATACAGTATATGCCAGTGGAAATCGTACAGCAAAGACCACATGCACACTTAATAACTCGTGTGGAACGGAAAAATCTGAAACTAAATAAAAAAAAGAAAAGGTTAACGTAATAATTCACAGTATGTGCTATTTAAAGAATTTAGAATTGCAAAGTATTCCTATCACATGAGGAATCCCTCTTAAGGACGACACCTTGAGGTATTATTATTTATAACTCTCCATCATATATAAATAATACGTTTACATTGGTGTAAATACCCTCATTGGCCGGTTGGTAATTAGTCATTACGATCCTTCAGTCGCCGTAGTCTAGTAGATAGTGTATTGGCTTATTAGACGAAAGGCCAGGGTTCTTATCACTGGTCAGACATCATATTCGCAATCCTGACTGAAGGGTTGTAATGGCCAATTATGTAATGTGCTCATTCAGTCAGAATTACGACCTAGCCTCTCACACCACTTATGCTGTATGTGTTAATTTTATACATGAGTGGCAGCAGCTATAGTTTAAAGTCGATTCCGAATGACAACTTTATTTACAGAGTTTTTGCCAGAAATGAGGAGAGAAAGATCCCGAAGAAATATTTTTTCGAGATGTTTAAACCAAGGCCTCATGTCTAAATAAACCAACACACTACCTACAACTAGGCTACGGCGACTTCAATTGCCGGTTTACTGTTAATAAAAAAGCTTAGGAATCTCTTAAATATCCTCTGACCTCAGATTCGTACAGCAATTAATTTCAACAGATTTTTTCCAAACATTTTCCCACCAAATTATTCACGCTTGTACGATTTTTACTGACATGCACTGTAGCGTCTCTTCTAGACTGTAGATAGCATACAGTGTTGCACTGTGAAATTTTTTTAGCAACCGTTACTAAATTGCAACATCATCGTTATTAATAGAGTTGCTTTAGTTGATGCCTTTCATTTGCTGTTGCAAGACTTTAGCAAATATGTTGCAGTCACAACATGCCATATGTCATTTCGTTTTGACAGTTAATCAAGTCAGCTGAAGTTAAACCTTGTGTGTGGTATTTCAGAATTTATTGGCAAAATATGCAAATCAGTGAAACGCACAAAAAACTAAATCGTAATGGAAGAATTTTTTAATTAAAAAAAAAAAAGACAATTGCAACAGCAACTAAAAGGAGGCTGGTTTCGATAGACGATACTAAACTTAAACAATAAACTGCAGATCTTATTCACTTCGGAATAGTGTCGATGGAATCAATCCCTCTGAATCCTCAGAGAGAATAACAAAAACAAACGTGCGTAGTAGAGAGGTTAGATAGTGAAAGCTCTTGATAAAGGGTAGAACTCAAGAGTTGCCACATTCACGACTTCATACACTAAATCAGTGATCAACTTAGCAGAAATAAAAAGCCTCAATTAACGAAACTGAAGATATGGAGGAAACGAAATCGGTGTCACACATTTTATGCGAGTGCCCTGCACTTCAGCACAGACGTTATCGGTTTTTGGGTGACAAAACGTTTAAATATTTGGGCATGGTGGCAAACGCGCCACTGGCTGGTTTCATCCGGAGCTCAGGATGGTTCAAACCCACCAATAACGGATCATGACAAGGGAGCTTATCTCACACTGAGTAACACAATGGGCAAGCTACCGCTAACCTAACGAAACTGAAGCAATGTCATGTCCTACGATAAGAATTAGTGTCATTTGCCACCTTTTCCAGAGCACTTTCAACGAACACACACCGTTGTCCCTGTTTCTGTGTCCATGGAGATTTGGTAAAATATACTGAATAAATGACAACTTATTTGACTAATTTAGCTTCAACAAGATGGCCGTTATACCATAATTTCAAAATTCTCTAAGCCACCACAACAACCATTTCATAAGTGCTAGAACTTTAAGATCTACATACACACCACTGTTGACCTACTGTCACCTTTTTTCCGTATTTTGAGGACATTTGTCTCGACTAGATTCTTTCAACCCAGTGATAACACTTAGATCTTCACAAGAAAATCTTAAATTTCTGTCATATTAAAAGCATTTAAACTGTTCCACTTCATGACTGTACAGCATACAAAAGGAAAATCAATATTTTAAATGCATATTCCGCTTTTTTGTTTTTGTTTTTGTAAATAATTCACTTTACAAGCATATTTATAGAATGCTTGCTAAAGGAGACGAGTGAGTAGATGTATGTATGCATGTGTACAATTTCCATTAAGCTTTTGAAGTCTCTTTCTGTTTCATATTTTTCTTGTATAAAATGCTGCCAGATTGTTTTTGGTTTTTCCTTTGATATCATCCTCATTAAAATCCATTCATCTTATCATATCGTCTTCCATACATTGTATCCTTTCACTCACTCAACTTTTATTTCATCTTTTCTATGCTTTTTTATAAAAAATTATTTTATTCGCATATAAAAATATATTCTTCTATGTACAGTTTATAATTAAGCAACAGGGTGATGAATTTAGAGGTTCCCTTTTGCAAATGCAGAAAGGACTACTGGACTACGTATCCATTGTGATAATACAATTAATATACACTTTGGACATCATACATGCCCTAAAGGGAACGAATTCATCTACAAAATAAATCTTGTAATTGCAGTAACGTTGATGTCAAAGATGACTGAAAAAGTGAGGTTATGAAACTCAACTCTTTTTACAAGAGCAGGGCACTGACACATGTGGTAAAACACAGTCGCTTCGTCTTCCTTAGAGCCGCAGCTCCAGTAGAAGTCATTCCAGCGCATGCTTGACATGTCTTCTAAATAAGACAGTGGACCGTGACATTCGCTATTATGCGATGAATGGCCAAGTAATCTGAAGACAGAAGACAACCAGGTCTCTTCTTGTCCATACAAATTCAGCAAACTCTTGCAATATAGCACATATCACCTCCCTATAAAACAAGCGAATAATGCCTAGTCTAACTGAGGAAATGGAAATTTTTATGTCCTGTAACATGTCAGAGATTGTAAGCTCCCTAGCGGTTCTTGTTATTTCACTAGCAATATAATTTCTGGTGATATTCCCATATCCTGGAATCCACATAAAAGTTACCTTTGAGTTATCTGAGATTTCCCTCAGAAACCCACGACAGTCATGAAAGGATATCAAAGGTATGTTAGTTAGAAACATAAAGGGTGGAGGTATAGTTGAGATTTAGTTTTGACTACATTTGTACCTTTCGAGATACAAATTTCTGACTGAAGACATTAACGTTCTGTGGACTGCACAGTCTCTAGTGGTTTTCCCTAGCGAACCTAGAACAGTATAATGCGAATATATTTATTCAAGGTTAAATTCCTGATATGTAACCTCCTTAACAAAGCTAGAATTAAGCCTGTTATACCGCACCGTTAAAAGCATTACTAAATCCAGGTTAATATGGGTTCAATGGCTTACACTGTCTTCAGTCGCGATCCTTTTTTTTTGCATTAGAGAGGCAATTTTCATTAGAGAGGCATGTAGGTTGTCTGGGATTTCTTCAACGGCCTATACCCAAACAACACGCCTACTCACACAGTGCATTGAACATCAACTTGAAAAATTGATTGTAAAAAGTCAGCGAAAGTGTATTTCTATATCGTTAAATTAGAATCTCGTTGTATACAAATTAAGAAGAGACAATTTTGCAGAAAGAATGTTCCACATAGGGATAGTGAAACTAATGACGGAATTCTCTTTGTTATGCATTATTTCATGGTGTCTTACGTACTAGGAGTGAGTATCCTCTACGTAATAGGCGAGTGTGGTATACAATATTATTCGGTTTTCGATAACTAGAGTGTTAAAACAGTGGAGTATACGCCACATTGCGATGATGCTTTAATAATTTATAAAGACCGATACCCTACTGTACTTAATAAGCACTTTTGCCCTCTTCTATATGTAGGCGAGTGCTTCCAAAGCACCAGCACTTCCATGACAGTTGAAATAGTAAGGAGAACATACAAAGTGGAAAATTTCTTGCACTGTCCTAAAAACCCAAGGCTCTGGGTGGGACTTACGACAAATGTTCTCTCAAGCGAACATCAAGGACATCTTGACAACTTATTAACATCATGCTTTAGTCTCTATCTGCATGACTTCATTCGATGAATGTCTGTAAATCGAATGCGAGTGAGTCATTCTATCTAACCCTCTGCGCTTCAATCACCAAAGGACTTGGTCTATGGTCAAATTCACATTTGCATGGAGAAATTTTGCAATCTTCTGCACAAGACTTATTGGGGTTATTATAAACATATACAAGTCGTTTCTAAAAGTTCTCCGGGACTGATTTACGACAAAAATAACCTCTTCCGATTGTAATAGGTTTCTTTAGATACTCCACGATTATGGTACACCCTGTTCAATACCCACATTTTTTATTTTTCTTCCTCAAGCTTTTATGTACGTAGTGCACAAGAATTTTGCGTTTTGCCCGCTCTCCGATAAATAACACATAAAATAAATGTCCTCTCCCTCTTAATACCCCCCTTAATACCCTCTGGAATAATCGAAAACAGAACGAATTGGAAGAATAAAAATAAAAGAAAAAAAAAATGCTGTGAAAAAGAACATTAAAAACGTGACGCTCCATTAAGTGTCAACTGTCAAAAGGAGTCATACAGAAACGCACACAACATAACGACAGATAACCATGTGTTGTTTACAACGCCAACAATAATAACAACAACAACAATACTATACAACAACAACAATAACATTGAAATTGAGGTCATTATAAAATCAAATGCATAATTGAAGAAAATTAAGGGAGAATTAACGAAAGATTCTCATAAATGAGAAATAATTTTAATGGGATTAAGAACAGCATGTTTTCAAAATGTTCAGAAACGTACATGCAGCAACAAAATGTCGTAAACAAGCTTTAATTGAATTTTATTTTTAGAAAAAAAAATCTGACATTAAATCACAGATGCCGTGAAATTTTGAGGGCGTCAGCTTCCAATGACCAGAATACAAATGAATATTCAAACTGTTTTACTATAGAATAACTAAGATTGGAAATTAAAAAGAGATCCTTTGTCCACTGTTCTGATGACCTTAAAGAATGTCTATGTCCACACCGGCACAATCTAATAATTTTCTATAAAAGTTCAACGTGATAGTAAACTCAATTGACTAACTTGGAAAGTGTCAATTACACTCACCAATCATTCATTTCCGTTCATTGCATTGATTTCTACTACCGTTCGAAAAATAACGTCAGAAAATCACCAGCAGAGCAACACGACTTACGGACAATGTACTACATAAGCGATGCATATCTCGTAATTGACGATAATTTCTACGTTTTTGGAAACTATAGGACTTTAGACTAAAGGGCAGCAATCGCTGATCCTACGCAAAAGAATTTGTCAACTAACGGATGAAAAAGTATCAAAAATTACTGGACAGTACAACACTTTAGTTATTATTACAAACTAGCTTCCTACATCACTCACGTAGCGTGTATTAATTTTACCCATAAGTGATGGGACCGATTCCACAGAACAGAAACGTATTTCGATTTGTTCGAAATGCTTGAGCCGGGTGTTGAACCACAGACTTTCCTCTAATAAGCCTACACAATACCTACTGGACTATGTCGACTTCGTTATCCAGCTCAGTAAAATCTTTTACATTAAAAACCCCAAATAAAAACTGTTCACATACTCGGTGATTTATTGACTGCGCGTTGCCAGAATGCATAGTGCTCAGATGAATGCCTGACTGTTAGAAAGTGTTACAAAGTCTCGTTCTTTGTACTTACTTTATCCAAGTTAAATAGAGCACATCTTCCGATACCATCTGCTTCCTCTTAGAGAATAATCGTTTCAATTTGGAAACAAAAATGCCTGCTTCTCTCTAAAGATTTCTATTTGATCCATCTGTATACTCCCAGCAGCTGTATACTATAAACCCAGCAGAGAATGATCTTTCTTCCTGTGTTTAGCTGATTCAGCTTTAAAAGACAGTTTCTTTTTTTTATCGGGTCACTTTAATACAAGCTTAATGCTCGACTAATGCTCGTAACTGTCAGAGAGTTCTGCCCTTTTTACTATTCGTTGAAGCTGAATTGAACCATGCCTCGATGCCAGTATAGACAACGGTATACTGCAGAATTATACTTCACCTCAGCGTATCTAGCATCCAGTCTCCGACATTGACTTTTGTTACTAAATTTCCACAAAATCATAGTCTACTGCATCTGTCTAATGGACAAATAAGAACGGGGCTGTGTCGGCTCCTTGGTTTATTCAGTCACGAATTCGCCTGATGAATCCCATATTAAACTTCTCTCGTGATGAATGTAAGAGCAGTATTTTGTAGTCACGCAAACCAAGGTCTTTACCTAATATTTTCCCCGTAGACAGATCAAGAAGTTGGAAATAAAAACGAATTGATTGCTTCCTCAATAGGCTAATTGAGTTTGCCACAATTTAAATGCGTTAGTCTGGTGTTAAACGATTCGTGATGACTGGCCAAACCATACTAAACAGAAACGTCAACTCAGTTTGGCATTCTTAACTGTCAAACCATAATTATCGTTATCGATTGTTTTTATGCAGCCAAAAACAAGCAATTGACACTTCTAGAGTCTAATCAAAAAAGGATTAAAACTCTTCAATTTCATTAAATTTTAATCAAATTCTTCTTGAGATTTCTAACACAAGTTATTCAATTCCCATTGATTGTATGACAAATACTCATACACTCCGAATATAATTGAAATGTTTTTGGTTTAGGTCTTGCAAATCTAATCCACCAATGATTTCCTCTGCCATTGTATGAAAACAAAAATAAAAAAAAAAGCGAAAAGTTTTATAAAGAATTTCGCCTAAAGCTTAAGCGAATTTCTTAAATCCAATTTCATAAATTCTAAAACACCCAGAGCATGTTTTACTTGTACTCCTTGCTATTTATGAGTGTGGAAGGTGGGGCCGCCATGGTTGGTGGGGGATTAAAAAGACCAAAAACGACACGAGATGATTTATGAAAGAATTGAATTTAAAAACTGTTTACCTGCTGCGCCTGCGCATAGAAAATATCTTGGCTTTATTTTTTTCAAGCACACAATCCGTGATTGAGAGAGAAAGAGAATTGAAAAGAGTGTGTGCGGAAGTGGAGAGAAGTTCCGATTAAAGAGAGTGTTGAAACAGAACGCATGTTTGCATACGTACTATTGAGCAAATATATGCTAGTGTAGATAAATGCCTACGATGTCAATGTCAGTTTAACTAAATGCAAAGAACAACAACAACAAAAACAATAATAATAATAAATGTTGCATGAATATTTAAGAAACAGCAAGTGGTAAGCAACTACAAGCAATTTTTCTGTTGTTGTTGTTAACGTTAGTGTGACGCAGATGTTGACGATTTAAGCCCAGCAACCAACCGTTGAAGGTAGTGTAGAGCCAGGAAAATCAAAGACAAGTTTGCTTCCATGGCTGCTGTTGTTATTGTCAATGTTCTTAACGTGGTTTCAGTTGTAGTCATTGTTGTTGCTATTGCTCTGTGAGGCAAATTTGTAATAAAAATAAACATTTTATCAAGTTAATTGCTTTTGAAGTCGTACAACCTCAAGGCACCAGCACCAGCAGCAGCAACAGCAACAGCAAAACAAATGCAACATTTTCAAAGCAAGCAACTAGCACAAGAGCAAATAATAAAAAATACACACTTATTCAAAGGATTTCAATTTCCTTTTTGAATTTTAGAACAAAAAAACAAAAGAGGAAAAAATAGAAAAAAAAAAACAACAACAATACAAATAAAGAATAGAAGCTGGGCCACATGGAATGGGTACATGGCGAATGACTGGCTTATTTTTCAAAATGTATACAAAAACAGTTTATAATTAAAGAATTTTATGCACATACTACTACTACTACGCTGGCAACACCATTTCCAATGTAATTTTGAAAATTTGTAAAAATGCTTCCACTCTCTCAAGGCGTATATACGTATACAAAGTAAGTGTAGGAAATTGTAAGGTTAAGTAGAAAATAAAAATTTTTTTTCTTTCAATTCATTTCTGTAAAACATTTAAAAAATGGTGTAATTGTATTAATTTTTGCAAATTCTTATTCAAAGTGGGTGTCACGGTTTAAGATAAATTTGTTGTTCAATTTACAAGTGTTTGTTTGACAACAGAAACTAAAACCAAAACAAAAACAAAAAAAAAATGTCGTTTAATTGATTATTTTATTTTCATTTTTGTTTTATTTTTTAATTTAAAATAAATTAATCAAGTTATTGTTTTAAATATATTTTAGCACCCGGTTGCCATTAATCAATGTCGCCTGAAAACACATTTAAAATGTTCTACTTAAAGAGGGAAAAATTTAAATGAAAGATAAGAAGTATTTCAATAAAAATAATACAAAAAGAGAAGTAGGATTAAGGAGGGTCCTCGGAGATATCTACACTTGCTATTTAAAAATTTTTCAAACGCTTTGTAATTAGTTTTCCAAAGAAGACGCGGACGACTCAAATTTAGTCCATCTAACACAGACATCACAATAAATTTCCCAAAAATTATCTTTTTTTAAGCACATTCTCCTTTTCGTTTAATATACTTTTCCCTGCAATATTCGATAACTTCGATAACCTATATACATAGAGAACAGTGTATGTTAGGTTAGGTTTAAAGACTTGAAGTAATATAGAGGCAAGTACAATTTCGCATAAAGGAGATTGGATCCATTGTGAGCATTCGGCAGAAGAAAAAGAAAACTTGAAGGAGAGCAGTAGGAAATAAGTAATCGTAGTAGTCAAGTAGGTAGTGTATTAGCGTAAAGCCCAGGTCAGGTCAGACATCTCCAACAGAAAACGACTTTCAGATTCCTAGCAAAAATTCTGAGAGTAAATAAAATTGCCATGAAAATTTGCTCAAAAATCTGTCGTTCGGAGTCGACTTTAA
Organism: Sarcophaga bullata; assembly: GCA_005959815.1. NCBI lineage: Eukaryota > Metazoa > Arthropoda > Insecta > Diptera > Sarcophagidae > Sarcophaga > Sarcophaga bullata. Next base: position 233,303 of record QOCX01000206.1, read on the forward strand.
ACTGTAGGTCCGGGCGTATAAAGTCACGTATAAAATTACTACACACTATATAAGCGGTGTGAGAAACTAGATCGTAACTTAAGGGTGTTGTGATCAATTATGTTTGAGGGAAAAAAGAGAGAGAGGAAAGATGACATGTGAAGATGGAAGAGCACCCGTAAGCCACATTGTTAGCATCAGAAGAGCCCGGGGCGCGACGGAGAGTCCAAACCATAGAAATATCCCCCACCCAGGGTTTTTAACGTCATTTGGGACGGTTATAGAAGATGGGTTCTATAGTTCGCAACTCCTCCTAATCGCAACATGCCCTGTAACAATGCTAATGATCCTCCTCCCCCTGCCTTGTCAGCGAACTAATCACGCAATATCCTGTAAAAAAAATGCTGTAAAAAACCCTCAGTCACCCGTCATACCCTAGCTTTGTCCAACCTCATCAGCAATACAATTACGTCAACATCGATACTTGGGCAAAGTCGTATAGCCGTCGGATTTATCCCCCCACTGAATCTGATTCTTCTTCCTGATTCATCTTCCTGATTCAACTTCCGTTTCCAGAGATAGAAAATTTAGAAAAATGACGTGATAAAGCTCTTCTCTAACCTTCTACTGAAGCATAGGGGTGATCTGATGGTAATGATACTCAATGCCAGTAAATTCTGGCCCAATCTGGTACATACTGCAAATTCTAGAAAGACGTAGGCACAATCAACTCGACTATATGGTTTCTTATAACTGAATGGATAGGCGATTTGAGAATTTAGAACGCTGGATAGAGCACTTCACCTAACCTGAGTGCAATCAATTATTTGATAAAAGTTTTCCCTGGGTTTTGGTTACAAGAAAAATAAAAAGAAAACTATTCATGTTTTCCTTCATCAAAAGAGAAGAGAGAGGGTGTTGCAATAATAAATTTCTTTCTCACTTCGATATGATATTCGATCGCTTCGGAAAGTAATTTTCGCACCTTATGAACGATAAAAATCTCTAAAAAAAAAAATCAAGTACAATACCGGCCAAATGTGAACACACACTTTAATTGTAAAAAAAAAGAGGCTGAGACTGTATTAAACGTTTTAATAACGCCTACATGAGACACACATTCACATGTACTCTCATGTTTATATGTATTCAAGTGTTTATAGAGGCTGGTGGTGCTGGCTCTCTAAGTATACATGATGAGGATGGTGGCTTCATTGGGGATACTTCTTATCACACCAAAATTATCTTCAATAAAAACAAGCCACGACAACAACAATAATAATAACAGCAACAACAACAAAACAACAGCAATGACAATTAAAATACAGGATCATGTTACAAACAAAAAAAAAAAGACAAAAAAGAGAGACATTGGAAACACTCTCTTGTATATGTACTGTGTACACACACAACATAACACCAATAAATACGAATGTTTTAAACAAGACAAAACAGGAGATTAACCTGCTGTGTTGTGTTGCTGCAACAATAACAGAAAGAAAAGGCGAACGATAAATCGTTTTTTTTTTATCGAAATGAAAATAAAAAGATTTAAAATTCTTAAAAAAGAATCTTAAAAAATACATGGAAATTCGAAACTTCTTTTTAATGCAATCGTATTAAACGTCTGATTGCAACACATAAAGATACTGATCATGCGTTATTTTTATTTTTTATTATTGCATTGCAAAAATAAATTTACGATGCTCCCGACACAAAAAAAAAATAGGGCGGAAGGGGGTGTCATAATGCAATAATCAAATGACTATGCGCTCTCAGCTGGACTGTTTTAAACTCTTTTACGAAACGATGTTGGTTGCATTTCTCTAGTATTGGGTCAGTCTTCAACACATAACAGAAGTCATTACATTAGACGCGGTCATCCAATAAGGACTTCCGAACTTTGACAGCTGTTAACGACCATTTTGTTGAAGCTACATCTGTCAAATTAATTGTCGTTTATTCGATCTGTTTTGGGAAATCATCATGGTCGAACATAGACAGCGACTTTTTTTCGCTAAATGCTCTCTACAGAAGTCACTACGTTAGACGTGGTCTTCCAATAAGGACTTCCAAACTTCGACAGCTGCTAACGACCATTTTGTTGAAGCTACATCTGTCAAATTAATTGCTATTTATTCAATCTGTATTGGCAAATCATCATAGTCGACCATAGACAGCGACTTCTTTTCGCCAAATGCTCTCTAGAGTAGATGGCAACTCTTCCCAATTTTCATTAAAAAATAATTTTCACCAATGAGACCCATTTTTTTACGATGAGAAAAAATTGTTGAATCTATTCTACATGAGATCCAAGAGCGTCCAATGCACCTTGAAAAAGTCTCTATTTGGTGTGGTTTTTTTGCTGGCGGCTTCATCGGTCCATATTTCTTTGAGAAAGATATTAGCCGTACCATCACTGTCAACGGCAATGACAGGTGTTATAGATTTACTCATGACTGCCAACTTCTTTTGCCCCGAATTATATGATCCAACGACATGTGGTTTCAATAGGACGGCTCTACGTGTCAAACAGAATACTATGCACTAGAGGTTTAAGGGCATGGCCACCTCACTTGGCGGTTATGTGATCTGGCCAAAGAGCCCATGGGATTAAGTTGCACGTGTATGCGAATAAGCTGGAAATCACAGCGGTCCGCAAAGTCAACATAACCCATATGATTTTCAGGGGTCACTAACCTATTTGGGCCACCACTAAAACTTGATATATCAGCAAATAAATTCTGAACGAGCTTTGGGTCTGAGGAAAAGTAAGTGATGCCCTGCTCTTGTCATAAAAAGCTGAAGTTTTCCTATTTCTCACTTTCTTACATCCTCGACCGATGTCTTGAATATACAAGGATCGCTGCAATAGCAAGAATTCTAAGAATTTTTGATCCTAGAGTTGATTATTGGTTGTGGTATCCAAACTAATCTAAATTCTGACCTGAATGAAGCTTTTTTCTTCGAGAGGGTCCTTCACCGTACCTAATAATTAAGAACTTCTAGTCATTCTATCACCCATATCCCTCAGTACTGAGCTGCGACTCATAATTAAACAAAATTAGAAGATATTGGCATAGAAAGCGATCATGTCACTACTTAAGTAGCATAATAACGGGCGACTTAAGTGAGTATATTATCAAAGCCTTGAAAATCCATTGAGCCTGAATTGAAGCCTGTATTAAACGATACTTCATAATACGATTAAATGCTTTGGAACTTCCAACATGTAAAAGCTGTCATAAAAGCTTTCTACGTAAAATATTTACTTTCCTACAGAGAATTTAAACAAAAAAGCGCGACTTGGAGCAGGTCATTCATTAGAATTCGAGGTTGATATAGGTCCCGTTAAGGGAATTTTATTTCTGCCCTTTGTCGCAAACTAAAGTTGCTGGAATCAAGATATGAATGCCCATACTGACAAGGAAATTGTATTCTAAAATACCACACTTAAAATAGAAATCCTCCATGAGTGGAAAGAGCCTTATTATGATAACTGCTATGTTACCTAAGAAAGTGTATGGCATAATATACTATTCCACACCCTTTTCAACTGTTCTTAGCAAACAGTGCCAAGCCATTAATTCCTAAAAAGGTAAAAATCGTTTCTCAAAACTATGAAATATTGTCTCGTTTATGACTTGCCCATGTTCTAAGCCACAGCCATATGTACATAAGTCTTTAGGTCATATGGTTTGTTACTGCTTTGCGTCTTTATTACTATTTTTTTGTGGTTTATGATTTGAAATGCAGAAAATCATGTTTTAAATATTTCTTTTTTAGCCTATAAATGTCAGTTACTATAGCTTACCGTTAAAAAAAAAAGGAGAAAAAAAGATAAACTTTTGGAATTGGTTGCAGTTTATTTTTTGCTTGGCTTTGAAGCATTAATTTCTAGGCGGACACACGTCTACATGGGTGCAATGCATAAATATGAGAATAATAATGATAACAAAAAAAGAAAAAGAAAAATACAACAAAAATAATAAAATAATAAATTTCTGCAAAAACAACAGTAACAACAAAATTAAAATATTTATAAAAATTTAACGCCAGTTGGTTTTGGGCAAACCAAGTTACAATCAAATTTGAGAAACGATTGCAAAAAATGTTAATTAAAAAGGAGAACGCACTAAAAAATTTGGGCGTACTCATGTAAAAAGCAATTTTAATTGTAAAATTAATTTAAATTAAAAGTGTTAAGACTTAATACTACGTCCGGATAATTTGTTGAATTGACTTACCCTGCAGATTTAAACAACATTATTCGCATGGTACCGGTCAACTGCTGTTGTTCGATACTGGCAAGTGAAAAGATCTGAAAAGAAAAATAAACACAGCTTATGATTAGTTAAAGAGGCAGCAACAATCTTTTTTGCATGCATTTAATAGAGAGTTTTAATAATGAAAGGACTTAAGTTTTATCAGACGTGCCTGTACTGCTGAAAATGTAAAGGTTCGCGAATTAGATAACAGAGAGAAGTTAGGTGTCAAAAACTATGTCAACCAAGCTCCTATATCAACTTCTACTGCAAGAGAGTAAAAAAAATTGCCATGAAAAATTTTGTTTTAAACCTCTTGTTCGGAGTCGGTGGTCAACTGTAGGTTCTACTAGTTTGCGTCCTCACAGTTTCATAGACTGCCTAGTATCCAGTGATGAATTTGATTTCTTAGAATGTCTGAGGATAACACGCCAACTGTTTATGTTGTGACTTATAAGGCTGGATTTCAAATTATTTTTGCCGCAAAGCTGTTGTCACCCTATTTTAGACCCCCTCTAGTAATTATATGGGCAATGACTTTGTTACTTAAACAGAGTAGAATAATATCGCGCTAGTTTATAGTATACATGCTCGGCTCTTTGTCAGAGAAGAAAGTACTTGGGTGCTTACTACATGGATAATCTGGCGGAATTCTCAAGGACTGATATTTGCAGCCTAAATCGCTTCATCAGGAGCTCCGAGTGGTTTTGAGACTAGGAAGGATAACAAAGAAGGATAACGAGGAACTGTGGTAACACAATGTGTCCCTTTGAGGCCTAAGTGCATCACTCCAATTTTCTTGGATGGGCTGCCACCTCTATCTACTTTCCTATCTAGTTTATGGTAACGCCCTCAATTAATTCAATAGGCAAATCTCCGTTCGCTCAAAAAGGGGAGCATTACTCACTGCATATTTATTTACATGCTTTATTACTTGAGCACTTGTGACTCAGTTGCTTGTCAATAACTCCACTACAGTGGCCCCTCCAAATATGATTTCATCAAGATTATTGTGTGAGCTTGTGATCTCTACCATACTGGGATTTGTTGAATCAATGTGTGGTTGAGAGTGCGATTGATGTACGCAGTTAACACGATAGTTGCTCATATACTTTAAAGAAATCCTCATGCCAACTTTTTGCTACCTTTTAAGCCTCTCATTTTTTTTTCTTCAAGACCACCTTCTGTTTTAATTTTTATAGTAAACGACTTAGAACATTTTACTTCTTTGGCTAGAAGGTTTTTGGCGAAATCCTTGTTATTTTACTTGTGTGTTGAAATCTATAAATTATTTTTTTTCCACTTCTACATTTTCTTTCCACACTTTAAAACTCTTTATATTGTAGTCCCACCAGCGAAAGAGTTTTTCGATAAATCTCTGAGAAAAAATTCAATTGTTCTCTAACCATTCTGGTTTAAAACTTGAATTAAAATTAAATCTTGAACGTATTTACTGACTGATCAATAACAAAAACAAACTAAGTAGTATGCATAAATTTTTTTGCGCACACTCCTTAATATCACATGTTTTGAGTTTTCTTTGTTAGGTTGACAAACGTTGAAACCTTTTAGATTATGATGCCACTTTTAAATTGATTTTTACGATACTTTTTCGTAAAACTTTGTTTCTGAATTATCTTACAAGCAAATTTTTTTTACATTCTTGCTCTTATTCATTATGATCTTATGCTGAACAATTTAAAAATTTATATCTGCATTCTTTACCTATATTTCGAGTGTGTTGCAATCCTTTATCATGTCTAGTTATCTTGCTAGCTAATAACATATTCAAAAACTAATCATTTTTTTATTCTTTTTTCCATAAACCACCCCATTTTCTAAACAAGTTTTGTGTTTCTTAATAAAAAAAAAACTAAAAAAAGTCACTTTCAGCTAAATTGCATTTAAGCCATGCCAAATTAAATATTCTTATCTTAAATCATTCCAATATCAACAACAACGGCAAGAACAACAACGGCAACAACAACAACAATTTCTACATCAGTTGTTTGTTATACTTAATGAATGAACTCAAAATGTCTTTATTAATTACAGTTAAGCAAACATAAGCCTCCAAGTTCGAAACAACTGCTTGGCCGTTGGTTCAATCACTGACAAACTTATTATTGGCTGACTCGTTTAATGCCACAAACAAGTTCTATACCAAATGCACTCACTTACTCGCTCACTCGCTACTCACACGTCAGTTGTTTGTCAGTCAGTTGTAGCCAGTCAATACGCAAATTTTTATTTTTATTTCCAAGCTTTTAAATGTTTTTGTTTTGAGGTTTAATTTTTAAGATTGAAAAAATTTTTTTATTTTTTTTTACAGGGTCTTTCACCATCCATATTATTTTTCAATACTTTTGCAATAGATTTTGCTTTAAATTTCTTAGGTTAGGTTAGGTTAAAATGACAGCCACCTCCAAGAGCATACTGTACTTGTGTTCTGTAACACCCCGCCGTAACACCCCTATTAGCTAAACCTTCATACAACAATAGCTCCGGGCTGATGTCTCTCACGTTATCTCGATAGTATTAGGAACGTGTGGGCTCTACGTCACCTTTGGCTAGACACGTTCTGTCAAAATAAATGTTGGGTACCTAAGAAGCTACCAAGTGCCGGACAATGACAGAGTAGATGTTCCATGGTCTGTTCTTCTCCCTCGTCATTACAGTCTATGAGGGAGAGCGAGAGGCCAGTGCCCGTTATTATTTCTACGGGGTTTTTAAGATGGACTTTAGTTAGGTTCAATAAAAATTTCTGTCCTTCCAAAAATGCCAATTAGATTCATCATCCCAGCATATTGCCTTTGCAAATGAGTGAGGTTTTTGGGGGCCACTTTGCCCTAGTTTGCCCCTCATTCGAATTTTCTGTTGTACAAGCCTGCACAATGTTTTCACCTTCAGGAACCCAAATGAATGTGGCTGTCGTGTAGCCTCGTTATCTCCTCCAGACAGCAGAATCAAACAGAAGCTTTACCATTCGATATGTTCTGATATCTGATACTATATAAAATACGGTAATCCTTATAGGCAATATTTCAGCCTGAATAGTGTTCTGTTTAGTTTAAGTATTCGGGCACTAAGTTTTGGTGTTATTACAGTTCAACATTTAACGCAAAATTCGACAAAATTTAAAAAGCTTTGCTTTTCGGACCTAGTGATTTGGATAGCTGTTGAATCAAGAATTCCATACCAGGTTTCCTTAGGGTCGGGAGTGTCTTAAAACCCGAGATATAGGCAACAAAATCAATTTTTTCTATTCAAATTAACAATCGGTCAAAATCGGTTGAAAAGTGGACCCAGTGGGGAATGTGGACCTAGTGGGCTGGATAGCCATAACCTCACAGATTCCAAAACAGGTTTCCTTACGATCGTACGTTACTTAGGACCGGAGATATAGGCGGCGAAGCTAACTTTTTTTATATGAGCAAAAATGAACTTAAAAATTCTAATAATTCTCATTAAGTTCATATGCATTAATATGTATATAAACAACAAAATTTCGTATTTTTCGCAAGTCTCATATCTATAGTAGATGACTTGTATTTTTGTTGGTTGATGATTTGGTATTTTTTTTTGTAGATGATTTGCATTTTTTTGATGATGACTTGCATTTTTGTATATGGCTTGCATTTTTTTGGTCGATGACTTGCAGTTTTTGGTGGATGACTTGCATCTTTCTGATATATGAATAAAATTTTGTGTTCAATGACATGCATTTTTCTGGTAGGTGACTTGCATTTTCTTTGGTCCATGACTGGCATTTTTTGGTCAATGACTTGCATTTTTATAAAAGTTTGTAGGAGTTGGCCTGAGTAAAAAGTTTTAACCAGTAAGGCTTATTATATGAAATCAGATCTTAATGTCAATACACTTTCAGTCCTACACAGTAAACGATTCCGGCTCTTTAGTAAACAAGGAACTTTTGGTCAATGTTGTGATGGGGGTTTAGGGGCAAAAATTCAAAAGTTCAATTCAGATCTGTGCTATCAAATGATGTGCAGAGAAATCGTTAACTGTTCTATAAGGACGATGCCACACCGCAAACATTGATACCTATTCTCCTAACGCATCAAAGCTGTGTCAAAATGATCGGTAAATGGCATGGTAAGTAGTTGATATGAGGCCTAATGTAGTGACAATATTAAGCTCCTAATTTGGTCCGGGGTATCTTTGTTTTGATATGTTATAATGGAAGTAATGAAAATTAAATCCCAAGCTCAGACATGTTAAATTAAACTAAATATGGAAATATATTCCTCTAGGCGACATCCTCTCAGCAGTTTTCTGGCAAACAATCTAAGAGTAAATAAAATTGTCACGAGAGGATACTCGCAAATCTGCCATACAAAGTCAACGTTAAACTGTGGGCCCCTAAAGTCATAAATAAAATCAACCTGGGTGATGTAAGTAACTAGGTTGCATGAATTAACATACACAGCGTGATTGGTGTCAGAAACTTTTTTGTAATCCTCGCTAAAAGCTTGCCAATCTTACTTCATACCAACGTGAACCCAATAATTTAAATTTAAAAAAGAGCTTTGAACTTGAAATACCCTGCACAAAATAAAAACTAAAAATTATTTAAGCTCTTAATGAATGACAATAAAGAAACTTAAAATATTGATAGGATATTGAGAGTTGCACGCTTGAGCTTCATAGATAAGAAAGATTTTTGCATTTAAGATTGTTTGGTAAACATTTCCAATAAAACCAGTCACTCAGTCAGTCAGTTAGTCAGTGAGTGTGAGTGAGTATACAATTTAAATTGCCAACTATTTCATATTTTTAATCTCTGACAGATTTTTCATTTTCAATGTTGTTTTCCTATTCGCTAAAAAGGAAATCGAAATCACAAGGCTTCATCAACACTGAACTGTAATGAACCGCAGCGTCTATGTAAGTATGCATGGTGCATGTGTGGGAAATTAAGGTGGTTTCATTTGTAAACAAAAATTTTTCACATTTCGATTTCTCTCTCGCTCTCTTCATGCATGCATCCAGCATGCTTGGCCTTTAGCTGTAAGCAATCAACAGGAAAACGCCTGGTTTTCGCTTTATAGCAGCATTATCGCAGAGTAAAAGATGAAAATTAAATACAATCTACGGGAAATTTATGTGACAAATAAAAAAAATTAAGAAAAAAAAAACCGCCAAATTGCATAAATTTAAATTATGGTATGAATGCGTATAATTTTCAATATTTTTTTTTGTAATAACAAAAAAATGTTGTTGTTTAATCTGAGAGGCGTTATAAGACATAATTGCGTTTTATGAGATTTTTTACAAGAGATTACAGTGCCATTTTTAATCTCAAATTCAAGAGGAAAATCAACATCGTAAAGTTGATGGTGTAGCTAATGGTTTGATAAGCATTACAGCGACAAGACAAGTTTTAGGTTTGAAAGTTTGGAAGTTTGATATTGAATCAGAAAATTTTGCGTTTATCTAGTATGGCAGCACACATAAATATATAATTGGTCATTACAATGCATCAGTCAGGATAACAACCAAGCTTCTCGCATCACTTATGTTGTGTGTGTTAATTTTTTATACATGAATGGCGCAACCTACAGTTTAAAGTCGTCTCCCAACGATAGATTTTTGAGAAACTTATCATGGCAATTTTATTAGCGCTCTCAGAGTTTTTGCCAGAAATCTGATGAGAGGTAGTTGACAATGAAATATTTTTTTCTTATTTCGTTTTCTTGGAAATGTCGGGTTTGAAAATCGGCCTCACTTCTAATAAGCCAACACACTATCTACTAGACAACGGCGACTTCCTTATTGCTTTAGCTCCGTAAAAGTCTTTTGCATGTGTGCACGAATAAGGCGTCTTGTATGAGCTTGACTTCAAAGTACTTCCCCCATCGGAGACTTGGATGTTGCCTAGCCAGTTCATCACCTCTATAGTCACTTGAAGAACCACTTGGTACCCTTACATTATAAACATCGTATCGCTACGTTATCTCTTTGAGAGATTTATGACAGCCAAAATCTATCAGAAGTGTGTTATGTTAGAGCCCGGTGCCCTGACACTTGCCTAAGCATCAGAAATTATGCTGATAATTCCTTCTTTAATGATCCTTTTCGTAGCCTACATTGTTAATACTTTCGCCTGGAAAACGCGGCAATGATTTGGCATGAAGTAAGCAATGTATTTATTCTTACTTAAGTTCAGTGCCGAATTATACATGAAATGAAAATATGAAAGGAGTCGTTAAAGAGGTGTGTTACACCACTCTTCCAAACATCTGTTTTTGGAATAAATATTCTGAACTTTCTTAAGCTACTCTTTTTTAAATGCTAAACGCACCACTGTCTGGCAATTAACGTCGTCTTATTGAAACTAAATCTCGTTGATCACTACATAAACATCACTGAGCGCAATCAAAAAAAATTCAAAGCAAATGATATCCTTTGAGTTTCAATTATTGCTCAAGATATATTCTATAACCAAGGTCCTTACAAAAAATTTTTTTACATAGTGGAAGTAGGAATTAATTTTTATACGTTTCAAAATCAAAAAAATTTTAAATAAGAATTTTGTACGATTATCACTAACTTTCACTGTAAATATTCAAATTTAGATCAAATGTAGATCCCAGTTATAAAATCTAATCTAAAACTTTTTTCTGTAATATATTGGGCATACAATAAATATTATTGCACCTTCTCTTTTCACAAAAAAAAAAAAAGAACACAAACAGTAGCTGATAAATATTTTTGATAACCAACTACCACTCACTTAATAATCGTTTGGACATTAAAACGTTTTAACAGATCATTTCAACAGCACAGACAGTAGCCTGTCTGCGGTTTTGAATCTTGTAATTTAATAATCAGACACTTTAGCACAGATCACCATCAAGCTGTTTGTTTCACACAAACAGTGTTTCTCAAATTGTTGTTGTATTAAATAGCCCAACAAAGAGAGAATTCATTTCACATTTTTTTCCGTTGAAAGATTAATTTTAGGAAGCGCTGCCGTCTATAAAATATCATACAAAGGAACGCGTAAACATCCTAGCTGTGCTATTCTATACTCAACCCTCACATATTACACTAGCAACTCGACTTACAAGTTTTCGGAAACATGATAACTACGTACGTGGTTCTTTGGCACCCCATCCATTGAAGTAACGAAAAAATGGAAATTCTTGAATTTACTGAGAATCTCTTAGACGACAAATGTGTTCAGCAATCGAGTTGCATTCAAAATTTTAATTTTCAAAATCGTTAATTCCCTCATCGAGTTTATTTGCATTTCAATATTGTATCGGCAGCTGTTATTCATTGAGAGAATAATTAATTGTGTTGGTTGATTTAATTGGTAGCAATTTAAGCCATGTTGTCCAACATGCTAAACGGCGCCTGATTTACAGAATATGAAAAAAGATATCAGTAGGCAATGAATGTATGACTGGCTGGCTATCTAAATATTTAATAGCTATTAAAAACAACAAGAACAACTACAACAAATAGAATTACAAACAAAACAAAAATTTTGTAAGAAATTTGTAAACAGTAAAGAACGACTTTATAAATCCTTACACGGGAAAAAGAAATTGTTGCTTAAATTCTGGGTCATCTACAGCGTTGTAGACCAATTGGATGGCGTGTGGGGTGAATAAGGTTATCAAATCTATATCAAGAGTTAAAGATAAAGTAAAGGAGATGTGTATAGAAAGAAAAGGGCCTAAGGAAGAATGGTCATGATCAAACCATGATTGACAATCAGAATAGTGTTCTTGAGCGGTACGAGCTACCTGTTCTATGGCTTTGGAAAATATGAGCGGAATCGTGTGTTCCATCAAGATGATGCCTAAGTTAGGTTAGGTTTAATGAGCACTTGGCATCAAGTGATTGTCTCACGTTCATGTCTCTGGGAAGAACGGCAACCAACCATATGTGATTTGGCCAAGAAATGATTTGGAATAAGGAACCCGCAATGGAGTTCTAGTGAACTAGCCGTTAGATAGACATTTCCCAATATTCTACGAATACAACAATTGAAAAAAATTCGAACTGTACCGACAACCTATAGAACCAAGTTAGGTTAGGTTGAATTAGCCCTCTTGGCACCAAGTGATTGCCACACGTTCCTGTCACTGAGACAAAAACAGATAATCCAGGACTACCAAGCGGTCATGAAGGCCCAAAAATATGTTAGTACTCAACAATACATATCCTTTTCTGTTGGACTGAATTTATTGAAGATTTTCGAGCAGTCCTAAAGACCCTAACGAATGCCTCTACTAGGTTGATTGCTGGTTGGAATAATTTTAAATAAAAAAGCAAGAAGACGCGTGCCTATCAGCCATACTTTTTATAGCAACCGTTTCACTGTTTCTTTTTATGTAATCACCGTAGCCTAGTAGAACCGTGAAAAAATATTTTTTCGGCGACTTCCTCGCTGCTGATTTCTGAGAAAAAAACTCTGAGAGTAAATAAAAATTTCATTAAGAGTTTCTCAAAAAGATCCGTGGGTCGGAATCGACTTTAAACTGGATGGTCCCTGCGGAACTCATTCATAGAATTAGCACACACAACATAAGTGTCGTGAGAAGCTAGATTATAATCCTAAATGAAGGTTTTAATGATCAATTATGAATGTGTGTGTCATGAGGGGTCTTTATCCATTGTTTTCTCCCAAATAGCATTACATGCTATTCAGGTAGCTTTATAGAGTACCAAAGGGTTTCTTAAAGTTCGCGAGTGCTAGACTATTCCCCTATTATTCCAGTACGCTCATCGCGATCGACGAATGATAATCAGGTTCAAAAAACGGGCTTTTTTTTTTTACAAAAATTTATCAAATAGAGATGCTCTCAGTCAGTCTTGTATTCAAGATATTGGCTAACAAAGACTTAAAATTCATGTAACATGTAACTTTTAAAGACAGCAGTGTACTGCGCAGGCGTATACACCACTTGTTTAAAAAAAAAAATAAATACAACGCCCAGGCCTAGAGGTGTGTGAACGTACGAGTACATATGAACACATTAACAATAATTTTGTCTTCTGCACGGGTATAATGTTTAGCTATGGAATACAAGCATATACATAGGCACGGAGTTACGGCTTGAAAAATAATTTTTTATGCTAATTGACAAATAATTTATTTTATAAACACATACACGAAGCTAAACACAAACTCTGTCATAATTTTATGACGGTTGCGTTGCGTTAGGCTCCTCATTTGAAGTTGTGATCAAAATGAAAAGTGTTTGGTTTATAAATAGGAGTCACACATTTCCGTTTAACGGTGAAATCGTTGGTGACAATAAGTTTTTCATTAAAGACGATTTAAAATACATTTTAGTTGGTGTAATAAACTGTGGTCATTATTAGTCATTCATCATAAAACAATGTTTCTATGAATTTCTATATTTCCCCCCCCCCCTTTTTTCTTTAGTATTTCGTATTTCACTCTCATAAAAACAGTGTCTATTAGGAAAATAACAATAAAATAAAACGAAAATATTTTATAATTCCAAAAGGAAAACAAACAAAACCAAACAAATTCGTATTTGTTGGCATAATTAAAAATTCTTAACACATCGCAACAAAAAAATATAAATTTTAAAACAAATCTAACAAAACACACAACAGGAGTTGGCCATAAACAAACAAACTATTAAAGAAGATGAGGGAAAAAAAATTCTTGGAATACACAATACACACAATACCAGGCCATAAACAAAAACATTCAAGCAAACACACACTTACTTAACCGCAATAGGCGCTGTATACGCCACTATAAAATTACCACTCACTTGTTTAGTCAATAGAAGTGGCCAAGACAAAAACAAAAAAAAACAAAAATAAAAAAACTGAAAAATTTGAAAAAGATTTTGAAAATTCTAATCGTCCATCGTAATCAAAACAATAAAATAAAATATATTACGTACGATTATTGAATATTCTTCAAATAGATTGTGTTTTGTGGACCATTTTGATAAGGAACGTGTTGGCAAATGAAACAAAACAAACCATTTGACATATAAACAAAGAGAGAGAGAGAGAGAGAGAGAGAGAGAGAGAGAGAGAGAGAGAGAGAGAGAGAATAGAATAAAAAGAGCACTTTATAACCATAATACTTGCAATAAGTTTGGTTATACAGGTTAGTTGTCAACAAGTTTGATGCAAACAAGTTTGCTAGTGCGCCAGGGATGGAAAATTACAATCACAGTAGAAAGGCATTGCTTGTATTATTGTATTGTTTCATTAAATGATCTTTCGCTATTATTATCGCGTCATTCAACGTAAGATTTAACTATCCTAGACCCTTAGAAATTTTCGGAATGGTGTTCGAAACTAACCTGGCCTCACTTCCATACTACAGAGTTGATTTTACCCCTCCAGAGAGAATATGAATAGCTTTAAAAATCTCCATCTTAGCCTATATCTTGCTCTTACTATCGCTTCATCCAACGTAAGATTTCACTATGCTAGCCTCTTGTATATTTTTGGTGCCTGAGTTTAAAACGAACCTGGTTCGCTTCTCTACTACAGAATTGATTCTACATAAGCTTTGAATATTCTAAGCTTGATTCGTCTAGAAGGTATCATCGTAGTCGACCAGCAGCCAGTCACTTCGAGCACCTTTTAGTTTTGCTAACATGCTAAAAATCATGAAGTCTAAGCTAGGTCATTAAATAGAAGGGATATAATCCTATGATACCCGAATGTACCGAATAAATCGAACTGCATTTATCCATGATAACAATTTCTAAATTCAAAATATTAATGATGGAAAATTATTTTGTATCTTTACAGTTATCCCTCGTACAATGGTCGCCAACTGATACGAATGGGCGTGGCATGCGTTTAGAATTGAAAAAATATTGTCCCTCAATGCAATTAGAATTTTGGAGTTGCATGAATAAAACATTGGAAGGTAAGAACTATCGATATTACATCAATTGTGAGTGCATATTTTGCTAGGCAACAGCAGGCAATAAGCCTTAGAAGAGACATTATAGGGATTGTAGTATAGTTGCAAATGATATTAGGAATAGAACTATTGTCTAATACCACTTTTCTGACGGTTTGTTCCTTTTAACTTTAAGACAATGGGATCATGCAATTGGACTCAAGTAGGAATTGGAGATCATCAGACTTTTTTCCTTCTCTCGTGATATAATAATTTTCATCCTTGGAATGCGGGACTTAGATTTGGAGTCTAATAATAAAATGGCACTGAACGGGTCATACAGATTACCTAATTAGGCGCATGTATTCAGGCGAAGGTTTTTGCTATTGAACAAGCTGCACGCATAATAGAAACCGGGGTCCTACCTCCTTCGAACCTGATGATATGTGTGGATCTTAAGCAGCAATCCCATCTCGTTAAATCAAACAGTTTCAGATGTTGCATAAACTCTCTACACTGTATACGTCAATACAACACCTGTCTTTACTGGGTTCCGGGCCACTGTGGCATAGATGGAGACGAAAAGAGGGACGAACTGGCACGGAAAGGATCGAAGATGTATGAGGTGGAGACTCTAGAGGGGAACGGTGTGTTTCTACAGGAATAGTTTTAAATTGGAAAATAGCAGCATGGAATTCAACAAATCGTGGATGATCCAACATACCAGGTTGTCACATTTTAAAACTGCTGTGTCCAGCAGTAGACAGCAGGAAATTCAAGGAATTACTTCAGTTAGACAACGGTTCACACTCTAACAGGAATTTTAAGGGGACACTGCTCAGTTGGAAGTTTCAATGAAAAGCTCGGTTTGCCCTACCAGGATTATTGCAGAAGCTGCCATGATGTAGAGGAAACTGAAATGTTGCAATATCGATTCTTGGTTGCCAGAATGTTTGAAGATCTAAGCGTGGTGGCGGAGTGCCACTAAGGGAACTGGCCGGTTTCATCCGAAGTTCGAAGGGGTGATTCAAACCCATCACCAACGGATCATAAAAAGGGTGGCTTACCTCACACTGGGTAACACAGTGGGACATATGACCTAACCTCGCTCTCCTATCGAGCATTTTAATAAGAAATCTTTTCCTCGCGGACTATGTGTCCAATTTCACTGTCATTTCCTATTTTAGTTCCCTTACTTTGTGAAATGATACGATTTCCTGGATTAAAGAAATCTTTGTTAAGCTATAAGAGGCCAATTCTTCCAACAGCGTATTACGAGCTATTTAATAACAACAAAATAAGAACTAGGCGCCAATGATGAAACATTGTTCTATAATTAAACGATTAAAACCCATTAAATTTTGCAAAATATTTTGCTAAGAACTAAAAATGCGACAATAATAATGAAGAACAAATACATCAAATGAATTTGTTTATGAGGGAATAAAAAGGCCAAAAAACGTACGTATGTACATAAGTGTAGCCAGGCAATTTGCCAAAAATCATAAATATTAAGAACAGAAATAAAAAAAAAAAACTCAAAATCTTTTAATTTATTTATTTAAAATAGGAAAAGTTTAGGAATAAAGCTTTAATTTAATAGGCATTTCGATTGAGCAATAAATAAACAAAGTAAGTTTTATGATAGCATGCACGCATAGAAGAAATATTTTAAGAGTTTGTAGTGGAGTTTGAAATCTAAGGTTACCATATGTGAACGTGGACGATCGAAAAAATAGCCAACGTAAGAAATGAAATATTTTCCTTTCTTCTGATTCTAATCTCCTTGCAGTTTTTTCTGCACTGTTCATACAGTTTGTGACAAGTACTGTCGATTAGCTTAAAACAGATATCTTCTATGGAATCTAAGTCTTCATTTTTAGCAAATCTTCCACCAAAGACCTAGAGTTTTTCAAGTTTGAAAATAGAAAATAACACCAAGAATCTAAATCTGCAAAAAAGCGAATTGATCAGTCAACTTCTAGAACTGTACAGTTAATATGTTATTGTTGTGTTGTTATTGTAATTTGATCTTTGTTTACTCCTAGAATCTTAATTTAAATGTTGTTTTATCATTGTTTGTTTTTTTTTCGTAATTTAATCGTTGTCTTTGTAACAATAATTGCCGTGGTTCAATTTCTGTTAGAAGACAAAAATAAAAATTGAAAAATTGTTTACGACCTAGCTTCTGAATCCAGTTCGACATTAATTCAGCAAATTGCTGTCAAGCTCAAGAAGAGCTTAAGACTTGATTTGGATCCCCTTAAGAAGCAATTTCAAAACATTTACAAGCAGCAGGATTCATCCAAAAGCTAACTAATAACGATTATCATACGAGCGGTTATACGTATTCGAAACCCTGCTTATATTGTTACTTTATTTTCTAGAAAGAGCATAATAACTCCAATCTATTCGGTTTTCGTTCGGTTGCATTTAATTAAATCTTTCAATCTATGATAACGTTAAACTTCCTTTCAGACGTCATATAGACGTTCAAAAGCATGTTCATTAATGTCGAATATTTTTTCGGAATATGAAAGATTATTTGAAGATCTCCATTATTTGTTTCTCTGAGCATAAGGACATACTTGTTAAATGTGTTACGGCCATACTAGTCAGAATGAGTGCCAGAATGGAAAGCCTACTGTGTGATCCATACTTAGTTTTTGCCTTAGCAAGAATTAGGCTAAAGATTAGAGATAAATGGTTAACACTTCCCAGGGAGAAGGGAGGATATATTCAATGGTTATGTAAATATGGGCGAATCTTAACATAGAGAGGATAACGAACGGTCCCTTTTGTCTCTCTCGCCTGTTGTCACGAGATATATTGCCATGCTAGTCGGCTAGTATTCGCTCACGTGCTTTTTTTCATAATCAAAACCATCTGCCATATAAAGTGTCAGTAGATATTCCAACCCGAAATAACGCTGTAGCTGAGAACCTAAGGTAATCCTCTTAATATTATAGTTCTAGAAATATCCCTTCCTTTGCCGATTAAATCAATTGAGAGGATATCAAATGACCTACGTTTTTTGGAGCAAGAAACGATCAAAATGACAAAAGTAGGGATGGGAATGTTTTGTACAGACGTTGACCCGTTCGAATACTATTTTAATGGATCGATATGACTCTTGTGACGACTCCTAAGGAGACTGCATTGATATCCAGTGGATGTTGGGTACTACATTAGGAACTAATAGGGACATGAATGCTCTTGATAAGTCTTGCCTTGCGTGACAATGAAGGGTTCCTTTGTGAAACTCACTATCTCTACGAGAACTTCATTGTAAATTAATGCTTCTTAAAGCGCGTTATAAGTTCTTATGGAGTAACAAATGCGCACGTGAATTTATCAAAAAAAAAAAAAAAAAACTTAAAAAGAGGGTGTGTGCCATTTATTCATTGTCACCGAACTAACAAACTAAAGAACGATACTTCAAATTGCATTACAAAACCGTTATATATGAGAGCAATAACAACAAATAAAGTAAATGTTTTACTTTTTCAAATTAGAATAATCAGACCATCTTTGATAATGCCAATCAAAACACATTCACTTGATTTTCTTCCCAAACTCGGTATGCCAATGTCCAGATTATCCAATCACACATGCAAATCTTGGCAAACAAACTATTGGAAAAGGAAGGCACTTGGCAAAGAGAAAATGGCAAACGCCCACTTATCAATTCACTTGCGTTTATACTCGAACACACTATTGGCATACACAGTGAGCTGTTCAATGGATGAATGAATAAATGACTCGTTGGCTTACTGGCTGGCTGGCTGACTAACTACATGACTGTCGTCGTTTAGATAAACTGCACTGGCGAGAGTATTTTGCGACTTAATTTCATGCAATCAATTGAAATTTGATTTATTTGTGTTGTGACACATAAAACGAGCGTTTGAATAATAAAAAAAAAAACTGACAACAACACCAACAAAAATGCAGCAATAAAATACATATGAACGGCCACTTTAAAAAGATCGTCGTCGCTGTCATAGACACAAAACTTTTAAGTCTAATTGCCTGTCATCAATTGCAATGACAACTTACACACACATACACACGCATGAAAAAACAAAATAAATAAAAAAAATAAGAAATTAAATCTGAAGATAAACAAATTACACCAGTTTGACAGGGATTTTCTCTTGTGCACTTTTACATGCAATGCGTCGCTTCTCTTTCTTTCTATCTATCTCTCTCTCTCTCTCTCTCTCTCTCTCCCTCTTTTTCTTTCACTATTTTCATTTCTTTGTAGTTTTCTTAGCTTCTTGCCAAGCAAATTTGACATTAATTTTAATTTGTTGTTAACTTTTCTTCTGTTTAATTACAGCCGTTGCTCGTGGTTCTCAATGGTCCGGTCGTCGTTGTTGTGCTTTGGGTGTATCACCGCGTTGCAGTAATGCTTGTGCCACATCATCGTCAACCGGTGAATTGATCAATGCCTGCCGCCAAAGTGATGAGCAACACATGTTTGCATGCTTCGAACGTCAGGAGGCTGGTGATCGTTGTTGCGGCAATGCACGCACCTCTGAATGTTTACAGGTGAGTTTTAATCAATAGATTCTCGTTTTAGATTAGCAAACCAAAATAAAGGGTGTTCCCACATTTTAAGTGAATCAGCAATGATCAACAGCATTATCAGCGACTAGAATTTTAATATCAATCAAGAAACTGATCTTGAAGTAATGCAGAGTTTTAGTCACGCGTATTATAACATAACCTCACTCTTAACCCAACTGCAAGTTCGCAGATATTTTCGGTTTTCCGTTTAGCCGGGATTTTTTTTTTTTTTTTGATGAAAGTAGGGAAACAGCTGTTATCTTGAGTATATTTGACGTGGATTTACCTATCGATTACACGGTTCCTGAACACGCTATTGATTCTGTTTTTTTTTCAATGAAAATACCGACTAGATAGTAAGTCAGTTTAGCAATTACAGATGGACCTCTATCACTTCGGCCATGGAACTTCTTCTTTGTCCGGCGCTAAGAAATTTAAGACAAAGATTCGACCGAGTCTACTATTCGAGCATTACTTGGTAATTAGGGCCATCATAATTAAATTACTGCAGAAGGAATAGGCAGGCATTTTGAAGCGACGGGTTGCGTGACAAATGTAACCGAACTTGTGCATCACCGCAATGTACATACTTCCGAGAATGTCGCTTCCGTTAGTGAAAGTGTGGCTGATAAGGCGGATGTTTCGATTTCTCAGCCTTCTCAGCAATTGAACCTATTATACGCCTCACTTTGCTATATTTTGCATTGAAGGTAATTTCTTATTCGTTAGTTCCTTTAAAAAACAAAATTGACTCACGTGGTACTCAGGAATCCAGAAGTGATTGTGAAAACTTATTGCATCTGAAAAAACGGTGACTGTTTGGCATACCTTATGTTTTAGAAGTCACCGCCAATTCAGAACGCTATTATCGTTTGATAATCACCTGTATTTAGCCTTCAAATGAAGATTACGAATGGGATGGTATGTGGTTTCAAGAAAACGATGTCATGAACCATACAACATGATCAATTTTGACTTTATTTAATGAGAAGTTTTCGGGAAATTGACTTCATTAGACTTTTTGTAGGCCTATTCTTAAATCGTCTACCTATGTATGTGGATAATCCCTTAAAGGGGGGTTGGGGCATTTGAAAACCAATATTTGCCATGTTATCACCCATAGGCCGCTCAAAGTGTGCAAAAAAGTAATCGAAAAGTATCACCAAAGTATTGACTTCTGCAACCAATGCAGAGAACGAATTTTATACCACCCTGTCTATACATACATATGCCTAGTTATTAACGTGTGTATATATTGTTATCTGCTGAGAATGTCAATGGTCTTGCTGTGTTTACCTGTTCGTTGTACTTGATGTACCTGTTCACTCAATGAAGCATATTTGATGGGTGGGTTTATTAATTTCAAAAATATAAAAATAAACATTTCGTTACACCCCCATTATTTGCTCTGTATTTTGATAGATCGACTTCATTATTATTAAGAATAATAAAAAAAAATAGAAAACAATTTTGACACAACTTTACGGAGAGATGGGATCAAAATGCACATAATTGAACACGCCGATAGCAACATAATGATATTAAAATAAGAAAATTTGAAACTGAAATAATACGTCCCTATTTCAATAGTCTGGAAGAGTTGAGTATTCTTGAGATAATGGCTACAAAGTGGACAATTTTTTAAATTTGAAGGTACCTGACAGTTAACTCACTCTCGATTTTGTGGGAGTGGACGATCACAGCTCGTACATCTGAACGCCATAAGTAAATTGGTAAGCTGATCTGCTTACTCATAGTGAATTCGCACATGACTTAGAACCGCACATGTAAAGTAAGCCTTTTATTCCTACGTTGCTGAACCAGCTTGTCCAGACAGTTCCACACTATGTTCGAGTTAACCTCCTTATAGCCAAGTGCTCGGATGTCGGCAAAATGACATTGCTATATCTGTCGAAGTTGAATTGCAATTTAAGGAATATTTCACTCGGGGACCAAAACCTCCCCTCTGACGTCCCAATATCTGTTCTCGAACCATTCGTAAACCACAGAATGGTCCGTCTTTTAAAAGAGTATATAGCGTTTAGGACACACCCAAGAATACAGATTCCAAGTTTATCCCCATAACGATTCGTGGACAGATCTGACTCGATATGGATATATGGAGACCAAAATTTTTGTTAAAACTAACCACAGTTCATCTTAGGAACTTC
Organism: Sarcophaga bullata; assembly: GCA_005959815.1. Taxonomy (NCBI): domain Eukaryota; kingdom Metazoa; phylum Arthropoda; class Insecta; order Diptera; family Sarcophagidae; genus Sarcophaga; species Sarcophaga bullata. The sequence continues at coordinate 255,175 of QOCX01000206.1, forward strand.
TAACGGGACACTGACTTCTTATCTAACTTCTCTTTAAATTATCTAGGCATCCGAGAGATGTATATCGGTGTTATAACGGGTATAATAGGACCCAAGTAAGTTTCAGTCTTTAAGGCGCTTACCAAATTCACCTACAACCCCACTACGCATAGGGTTTTTAAAGATTCTTGGGCGCAAAATCTGTCTCAAATAAGAAATTTTAAATAGTAATTTGGAATGCACCAAGTGAACAAATTTTATTCTCCCCCTTCTATTTTCAGGCTTGCCGTGACATTTTCGAGCCCCATACCGCCCACAAACGTAATAATCGTAAGCGCTTACATGACATGTGTGGCGAAAAGAATTCCGACGTACTGCAGTGTGTCAAAAATGTAACGGATTTGTCACCTGTAACCAATTCACACAAATGTAAGTATAAGGAGGACTCCCCTCCGCATAAGATATTCTTCCGAAAAACTCTGGAACTTATCTTTCTTTTAGATCTGCCTTGTTGTGAGTTTTCCGATAATGAAAGTTGTCGCAATACCTGTCGTTCTGTGTTAAATACTACGGAAAGCACGGATATAATAATTGGTGAATTGGAAACGGGTGGATGTGGCACTGTATTGCCTCATCTGCCATTGTGGCAATGTTTCTTTACAGCCGAACGTAAAATTTTTGTGCCGGCGGTAATAACCAGCAATCAAGAATCGGAGGTATCACAGATCAATAGGCTGGGCATTGATGGTGCCAAATTGCATTGCTGTGAGAAGGCTTTGTCCACTAAATGCCGTCGTTTATGTGCTCAGACGTATACCACAGATTGGACCAACAGCATGAATAATTTTGAGGCGGCCTGTTTAATGCAACCAAACGAATTGGAATTGCGCCAGTGCATCGATGAAGTTGATGAGCCCTGTGAATTGGGTTGTGATGGCTTAAGTTTCTGCACAAATTTTAATAATCGACCTACAGAAGCATTTCGTAGTTGCACCGTGGAGGCGGACATGGCCGCTAAATCGGATCTGCTAATGTGGCAACAAAGGGGCTATGTTAGCTTGCCCGGTGTTAATTTGCCCATTAAGAATATGACCCGTTGTTCGCCGGACAAATGGAAGGCCATAGCATGTGTTTTGCAAATTAAACCCTGTACCATACAGGGTCACTATAATCATATATGCCGCGAAAATTGTTATGAAATATTAAGTGAATGCATGGATTGGACACGCATGAATACTTCTTTAAATGCAGATGCCATTTGTGCCCGTCTCCATCCCGAAGGCGAGGGCATACCTTGTGTGTCATTAAGACCCTATTTGGAAGAAAGTGATGCCCCTAAAGAGACGGGAGGTCATCACAAAATCACTTCACCCTGCCGCGGTCATCCCTGTAATGCTAGTGAAGTTTGTTTAGCGGCTCGCAATGGCTCTTCCACGTACAAATGCATACAGGGTTGTGCTTTGGGAGAAACTTCCAACTATTTGGTACCGTTTGGAGCCTATGTACGCATACCAGTGCAGTTAACCGCCAATCGTGGTGGTTTCAAGGTATGTCGCTGTGGTCTACAAGGACGTATCGAACATTGCCAGCCTTTGCCCAGTGTTTCATTTGAAAGTTGCGTTTTACCAGGTGGCCGCAAGATAAAACATGGCACCTCTTTCTATTTGGAATGTAATCTATGCACTTGCTATGCTGAAGAGATAACGTGCACGAAAAAACAATGCAAAATGCCAGGTTAGTAATGAAAAAAAATCTTTACAAAGTCGTGACTTTCAAGATAATTTTTTCTAAACAGGTTACACAGATGTTTCGTATACCAGTCTACCTTGCAATTGTCCTACTCACTATGTGCCAGTATGCGGTAGTAATGGACGCACTTATCCTTCTCTATGCATAGCGCGCTGTTTAGGCGTGCAGGATAGTGATTTGGAATATGGAGCCTGTTCCGTTTGGAATCCCTGTACACCGGGAACTTATCACTGTGCAGCGGGAACTCAGTGTTTACCGCATCGACAAATATGTTTATCCACCATGCACAGACCCTGCCTACAGTACAAATGTGGTAAGTAGACACATTTTATACGAGATGTTTTATGATCTTATGGAACCTTCTTTTCTTCTTATTATTTTAGTAAATCAATCATTACCTTGCGCTAAAGCTGAACACGGAGTGTGCGATACCAAAGGAGTTACATTTCAAACGGCTTGTGATTTATTAAATACGAAATCTAACTTTGCTTACTGGGGTTCTTGTAATCGTGGCTGCAGCTGGAAGGGTCCAGTATGCGGCATAAATGGTGTTGATTATGCCCATGAATGTGAAGCTTGGTCGGATTATGTTTTGGTAGACTACAAGGGTCACTGTCGTGAGGTGGGTCTATTAACCAATGAAATGGAACGTAAAAGATGCCGTCAGGTGAAATGTTCCAACACACTGTCACCATACTGTCGCCTAATCATACCACCTGGTGCCTGCTGTCCAATTTGTGCGGGCGCCTTTCGCATTATTTACTCGCGCAAACAAATCGACAGAGCCTTATATGCTTTGAAGGGTCAACATAAGGATTTGCTAACATTGCACAGTGTTCTCAGAGAATTAGATTCTTTAATACAAATAACCGAATGTCAATTAACCGGTTTTCTAACAATGGAAGTGGGTATCTTTGTAGCAATAGTGCCACGCACTAACACACCCACACGCATGCAAATCGAAGCCTGTACCAGAGAGGCCGAAAAGATTTCCAATTTGATAGGCGCCCAAACCCATAGAGTAACCACAAATCTTATACTCTCCGGTTTAACGGTGTCCAATATGTTGGAATCGAATGTAGAAAGTGGCAGTGCTTCGAATCAAATTTTTGTAGGCAAATATCTCATCTACCAAATGTTCTTGGCATCCTTAGTACTGAGTTTAATTTTTAGGAAATTTTGGATTTTATAGTTTTAGGCCAAACAAACAAAACAACAACAACAACAACAGTAACAAAATCTAGTTAGTTTAGACGATAATGAAAGTCAAAAAAAACATTAGGGTTTCTAACTTAAGGTAACCTTAAGTTTTATTTTTTATTAAGGTTCAGAAAAACAGAATTAAAAGACGAATTATAGTCCGAGTTTTCTTAAGAGGTAATCAAAAAAAATTGAAATTGTGACCAATACTGTATCGGTTTAATTATAATCCCGGACTTGTTGCCTGAAACCAATAATCCTTGAGACCGAATTCAGATTGTGACTGTCAATTTTATCAGTTGACGCGCCTTACGGTATATAAAAACAAATGGTATTTGCAAGTGTGGACTCTCAATACCGCAGGACCGTAAGTTTTATTCGTTAAGGTAGAGTTAAAAAAAAAGTCTACATACACCGCTGATTTTTATCAAATTGAAAAAGGTGTTGTAGCGTTGTTTAAGGCAGTTACAATTAAGAACGTTTGAAGACAAAAACGAGAAAAAGCAAATTACATACAACGGTGTATGTATACTATTTTCTGCGACTGTATATGGTAGTGGGAATAGAGTCTTCGTTGATTATAACCATGAAAACAACTTACTTTTCATATGAAACTCTAAAATTGCGTTGAATGTCTGTTGTTATGTTATATTTCATCAGAATATTTTTAATATTCATCATCACCAGCTATTGCGAAATCGTTACAGTGAACATTTGTCATTGAATCTTAATTTCAAGGTACACAATCATATGGGAGCGAAAATTATACATTGAAGGAGAAAAAAGAAACTTAGTTTTTGAAGTGATTCTTTATGAAATATGCAATTCCTCATGAAATATGTGCCTTTTCCTTGCTCTCTACAGAGCAGATAAGACTCGATGTTTTTGAATTCAGCGTTGTTGACTATGAATTTAAAAGGGTTGCTAGTGTTACTACGTAAAACGTATGCATTGCTGATGTTAAAATGCAGTCCTACAGTGATCACTATGTGATAAATTTGATTTAAATTGTAGGACATATCGCAAAAATTAAGGCTTCATCTAAATTTCCAAGACGACTGTTTATGAGCCATATAATAACCCATCTAATGCGTTCTGCTTCTGTATAATTCAATACCATGCCGATAAACAGCGGTGATAAAGCACAGCCCAGTATTTACCCTAATGCAGTGGCGTAAAAAGTCTGCAATACTCGGCTTATTGAATTTCGGTTTTAAGCTTTAATGTAGAAATTATATTTTCGAAAAAAAAAAAAAAAAAAAAAATCATATAGAAATACGGGATTACACGATAATATACAGTAATCGATTTCAATTTAATTTGTTTAGAACTTCAAAAACCCGGGTTAGCGAAAAGAAGTCTACTTTTAGGCTTTGATTTAATTTTTTAAAATTATTTTTAATGTTTTTTTTTCGTTTTTTATTTAAAACAAAAACATAAGCGAATATTTTTATATAATCAAGTGAATTCTTGGTGCCAATAAATTAGTTTTTATAGACATACATACATACATACATAATTGATATTATATTTCTTTGAACTGAAGCCTGGCTCTGAAAACAGTACCAGAACAGAGTATTCAGTTCAATAATAAATTTTATATTTTAAGTTTTTTTCTTTGCAAAAATGCTCAAAAGATAAGAAACCAACAAACAAACAAATAAAATGTGCCTTTAATTAATTGAGACAAATTGTAATTGTATCATAAGAGTTTTCTGTTCATTATTAATTTTTCTTTAAGACTTTCAATTCTTTTTTTTTACTTTAAGTTTAATTCAAGTTTAAGTTATGTTTTGTTTTATTTTTTTTTTTGTTTTGTCTTAATTTTATATAAGTATGTACGATCTCCTTGTGATATTAGCAACTAAATTAGGCCATATTTATAAAAAAAAAACAAACAAAACACAAATAATTTAAATGTATAATTTAAATAATAAGAATTATCAATTAAAAAAATAATAATTATATACATGCATACATACATACACAATATACAAAACATATCTTGTATTTATATAAACTAAATATTAATTCTAGTTACATAAAATCTTAAGAGTCTATTTATAATTATTATTGGTAAACCGAAAAAAATAAATTCTAAACATTTAATATTTCTATCAAGAAAAAACAAAAAAAAATTAAAATTAAAAAAAGAATTAAAAACTTTGTAAATATTTTAAGAAATTTTAAGCTTTTTTTTTAAATTATATTTCTATACAAAAACTTTAATGAAAAGAAAATTGAATATGAATCGCCAAAGTTGTTTAAACCCTTTAATTATCCCAAATATTAGTAATATATACACACATACATACATAGTCATTAAGTACCTTGTGTAAAAGTTTTCATTTTGAATTATTTTTTTTCTTTTAATAAAAACAAAAATTATAATCATGATTACAAAACATATTTTAAAAAAATAAATTTATTGGGTTGGATTATATTTAAGCCGAATCCATAGGCGGTGGAATCCTAACTATAGTAGAATTGTATCTACTGCATTGTAGCCCGGCTTTTTTTTCTATATTTGCGATCAATTTTATGAAAGAGTTGGTTTTACCTGGAGGTCAGACTAGTGATTGACATTAGAAACCAACATCGATATTTCTTTTCGATACAATGGATGGTAAAGAAACATCGATATTATATCGAATTATCACAAAATATGTATATCGATATTTTTCTGCTTATCGTTTAACAAAATGGAAATAAAAAAACAATAAAAAATCCTTATTCTGGCTTAGAGAAGTCGCCGTATTCTCGTAGGTAATGTGTTGGCTCATTAGACATGAGGCACCAGGTCAGACCTCTCCAACAAAACGAAATACGAAAAAATATTTCATCGGCTACTTTCTCTAAGTATATTTCCGGTAAAAACTCTGACTGTATATAAAATTGCCATGAAAAGTTATTAATAAAATCTATTATTCGGAATCAACTGTAGGTCCCGCCCTTCATGTATAAAATTAACACACACACAGCATATGTGGTGTGAGAAGCTACGTTGTAAACCTAACTGCTGGGTGGTAAAGATCAACTGTATATGTATGACTTAGAGATAATAGAATATAGTGGCCAGACGATTTTTTGTAAGTTTTATAGGATATCTACCTATATGGGCTATCCTTATAATGCCTTTCACAGTATATTACATAATATTTCACAACAGTAATCTTAAAGAACTCATTGGGTAATGCAACATAGCTCATTACGTGTGTACAGTATTCATTACCCAACTTTAAATTTCCTTTTAATCAAATTGAAAAGGTAGAAAAGAAACGTGCAGCACATATTATGTGTTTTTAACGAAAACAGTTTCCTTAAAGCTTTATAAATTAACAAGATAAGGGCGATATTACTTATTTTTCATTAATTTATTAAATTCCCTACATTAGTTATCATTTTATGGAAATTTGGTTACAAATTTAAAATTAAATCCTTGGTAACTCTATTCGAAATATAAACGTTGGTAAACGCCGACTGTTTGCATGCATAAACTTCAACACAAAAAGGAGAATAGCAATAAAAGAAGCAAAACAAAAATGTAAAGAATTATTTTTAATAACACCGGGGCAGCAAACATTTGTGCTTATTTCAATGATAGAATAAAAGAAATCCCTAATTGGTGGACATTTTAATATTTTATTGAAGTCCATATTTTCAAAACAAATTAATTTCAATTACAAACTGATGTTAATAAAGATTTATTCGAGACTTGGGACGATTATAAATTAAATACCAGTATGAAAGGCATTTTACTGCCCTCAAATTGATTAAGAAGTGTTTGGTAACTTTGGAATTAGAGAGCTTACTCATTGAGTTGGCCACACAATAGTACCACAGTATTCAAAACACATATTTTAGAAGAGTACTGAATACCAATATGAAAGCCACCATGAAAAGGTGTTAGCTAACTTTGGAGTTAGAGCTCTTACTCATTGGGGCTACAAAAAATTAACATGTAACTCTACTTAAATATCCACAAAGTGAACCTATAAAAACCTTTCCAGTATAGACCTCTCTTATAAATGAATTCAACAATTTGTGGATTCTTTGCAGTTCGGAAATGGAAATTACTAACTATGAGTTTAATGTCAATAATATTAACTTTTGCTGATGTATTATGCTGTATTGTAAATCGCTAAAAAGATTTTTGTTTAGAGAACTATTATTGAAAACTTTTTATGTGTTATATGACAAGTACATAGTAATTGTTCGGGATGTTTACATTCACCGATCGTATAACTTTTATTTTCTAGCAGAACGAATTCAAGCAGAATCTTATTTTGAAGGCTCTAGGCTCCACACGAAAGTAAATAAAAAATAGGAATACTTGTTCTAAAAATAAAATAAAGACAGAATAAAAAAATTCTTTTATATGAAATTAATAAACGTGTTTATGTACATAAGTGTATGCATTTAAATAAAATAAATTGTTTTCGAAAAACATTTCTCTTTAAAACTCACATTACAGGAGTGCGTATAACTTTTATTTTCTAGCAGAACGAATTCAAGCAGATATCTATCTAGAGTCCAGTGTATTAATAATAATTTAAGACTTAAGAAAGGCTTGTAATCACGGGTATGGTATACAAAAGGAGTCACACACTACTTCCAATTTAATTTTGGTGCTCTAAACTCAAATTTATCTAAAAAGTCTTAAATTTCGAAAATAGAAATCGGATTATAACATAAAAACCAACAAAGTATTTTACAAACTTATGAAATTTGTTTAAGAATGAAGTAGAAAGATTGCTTTGGTTGGATAAATAATGTTTTCTTGTAGTGAAAGTATATAACCAACCAGACTTCTGTCGACTCGTCTGTTTCAAAAGCATATTTAATTTTTAAATGTTTTCTTACACAATTGAGCGGAGACCACCAAAAAGGCTTCTACTTTGGAAGGGAATGCATGCATATCTGACGTAGAGTTGCAGGAGCCTCTGGTTAAAGCTTAGTACAACTATAGGTAGGAAACTAGTTGTAAGCATGTGTAGTCGGAAGAAGAGGGCTGTATAGAAGTAGTAACGGACACAGTAGTCGCTTTAGACATACAATTAGGGGATAAAAAATGGAATAGTTCCGATTCCTATACTTTATGAGAAGACAGAAAGAAGAAACAGATAGAAATAGATCGTGTTTTATAGCACAGGGCTTGCTATATAGGCAGGAATAGCTAAATAGTAATTTTTTAGATAGACTGACTAATAAAATGCCTTTTAGATAATGGTTGCTTAGTCTACTCTTATTTCTTACTTTCCTACAGTTCATTCGCATATTCTCTTTTCTTTCTTTTTTTTTCTTAAAGAAAAAGAAGGAAGCATTTATGAAAAGCCATAATGAACCAATAGTTCTCTGGTTGAAGGCTGATTTGTAGCGTAATACATGCTACTGTAGGTAGTGGAGCGCCACTTTTTCAACCTAACCTTAACGCAATTTTGTCACTTTTTCAATTTACACCACGTATTAGAAAATTCTGAATTGTAATTCTTGATATTAAAAAAATTTTCAATAAATCTTGCCAAATTTATTGATCATTAAGCTATTTTTCATGTATGTATGCATGTACCACTTTGATTTTCATCAAATCTACGCCATTTTATTTATGGCGTCTGTGGCTTACCTTTTTGCTTATTTTCACATGACATGATCCCCTTACATTACATTATTTCTAATTATTATATTATGCCGTAAACTTAGATAATATTTAAAAACAATTAATTCTTCTATAATACACTTTAAATATCACAAACACTACCCGTTTTTAAAAAATAATTCTTTTCATTTAATTTTAACTTCGCGTAACTTAACTGGACTAAACCTAACTGAACACTTTTGCACAATAATTTTCAAAATGGGGAGCACAGCCATTGTTGCCAAGCCATTGATTTCAGTGTGACTAATAACATTTGAAGAAAAAACGTTATTTTAAAAATACCAGAAACTTTAATGATTGTTTTTTAACATTTATTGGGCTTGTAAACAATTATCAAGTAATTGTTTGCATAAAAGATTATAATTTCTTGAAATTTGCTACAATTTTCTTTTAAATAAGTTGAAAACAAACAATTAATTTGTTTCCATAACTTATTTGCTATTCATATACAAAAACATGCTGGCAATACTGGCAAAAGTAAACGGTTTAAACATATATAGAACAATAATGTATAGTAAAGAGAATGACAACAAAGCGTAGCAAAATAAAGAAGAAGAATAAAGCAAAGTAAATAGAAAGAAATATAATACTATATACTCTACATACATATTTAATTTATTTACAAATGAGCAACAACAATTCTTGATTAGTTATGAGCTTGCCCTCAAGCTCGACAATTGATAAAATTAAATAAATTAGAAAGTGTTTAAAATATTCAAACAATTAAATATTTTTCATTAATTTTAAGCAACAAAAAAAGAACAAAATTGTTTTATCATTTTTCAAAGTCTTTAAAAGTAACAAAGGAGACTGCAATAAGTTGGTTGTGAAAGTGCAACAGGGATAAGGAAGAAGATGCGTTGCAAATTGATTTTTGCTATTATTGCCGGCATTGCAATTACAGGTAAATATGTAAACATTTATTTACCGCAGCTTTTAATTTTATTTATAAAATTCTAATTTAAACAGAGAAATGAATGAAACAAAGATATTCCAGGGAGAATTGAAACGATTTGCATACAAAATAGAAGGAAAAAATATTTTTATATGTTGTACAATACATGAATAGGAGAGTGGGATGGCAGGTGTAGTTGTTAAAAGTTGTTAATAATTCTTGCAATTGAATATTTATACTTGTATTCTACGTTTTAGAATTGTTCTTTAAATGCAATTGAATCAAAATTTGATAAGCTTTTATATCGTATAAATTTACCTTGATATGATGGTGGTTAGCAAAAGTCTACATACGCCCCAAATATAACATATTTCCAATTCAAAAATCTAGTCAGAATAATGATTTAAAACAGTTGGTAATTTTGAAGGCGCTAAAATGAAAGAGAATTTTTTTAGGTGAGGTTAGTTTGGTCAGTTTAAATTGCCTCCCGTTGTAAACCGAACACTACATATTCCCTCGAACAATTATATCTCTTGGCTAGCGTCTCGGTCATCGCAATAGGGCAGAGAGAAAATTGTTTTCGTGGACATTAGATTTAAAAATATTAATTTTATTGGAGACATGAGAAAGAGCATCTTATATACGGAAAGTAGATAGTTCCGTCTGTAATACGTTATGTACTCCAATGTCGAATTTATCAGCAATTATTATGCTCTCCACTACACCACAATTTGTTATATGTCCCAATCAAAAAATAGAGTTCGATATCATACAATTATTAAGAAGCACCGTTGACCTCTTGTGCACATGATTGATATTCCTCCGAATAATAGACTTGTGCGCTTCTATGCGCAAGTGGTATGGAAAGGAGATCGAATGGTGTGAAGAATTTCTTGCATCGTTTTCGGAACGAAGGCACTCAATTACTTTGTTCAACAATTGAAAAATACGCTTGTTCCAGCTAGCATCGTTCTTATTTTCCAAGCTCTGATTTCCCTAAGCATCCATAGTTATCGATGACACTGTAAACTACGCTCTTAAATAATGACCCTAATCGGATGATTATAAATTAAAGAAACCAATAAGACAGCAGCACAACAGCATTCAAATTACATACATATTTTAGGAGTGTTCTGAATACCACTATAAAAGCCAATTTTATTCTTTCTTTAAGAAAGAGGAACCGTTTATGAAATGGCACACACCAATGCTCCTCTAGGTGAAGGCATATGCTTGCATAGCCTATGATACTTCAGATACAGTGATGCACCAGCTTTCCAACCTAACCTTGACGTAGTTCAATCACTTCTTTCTATTTACACCGCTTATTAGAAGATTCTGACTTGCAATTCTTGATATTTAAACAATATTCAATAAATCTTGCCCAGTTTGTTGAGTATTAAGCTATTTTTTATGTATGTATGCATGTAGCGCTTAATATTTTCATTAAATATACGCCATTTTATCTATGGCGTCTGTGGCTTACCTGATTATGCACTTTTTGCTTATTTTTGTATGAGACATTAACATTAAAATTTCTAACTATTATTTGTAACACAAACTTAAATAATACAAAAACAAATCATTCTACAATACACTTTTAATTTATACTCTTTTAATATCACAAACATTGCCCGATTTTTAACAATAGCTCTTTTCATTCAATTTAGACCAAATAAGAGCTTCGCGTAACTTAACTGAGCACTTTTACTCCATAATTTTTCAAAACTGTCAAACCGTTAGTTTCAGTGTGACTAATAACATTCTTTGAAAAAACGTCATATATCTACGTCAAATCTAAAAAAATGATATGGTAGCCTATCAGTGTTAATTCATTAAACTTTTAAGGTAATTGTTTGCATTAAAAATTATAATTTCTTGAAATTTGAAGCAATTTTGTTTTAAATAATTTATTTGTTAGTCAAATACAATCATATGTTGGCAGTGCCGGCAAAATTAAATACAAAGTAATGTAAATGGTTAAAGCACAAATAGAATAATATGTAGTAAAGTGAGCAGTGTTGCCATTTGCCAAGTTTTCCCTTTTTTTCCAAGTTTTTTTGAGAGGGGAAAAATTATTCACTAAATCTGTTTTCTAACAAAACAAACAACAAAATTAAATTATAAATTTTTTTCAATAAATTCAATAATAATAACTCGAAATATTTACATTTTTGAATAAAACATTGTATATTTTATTAGTTCCGGGCAGAAGTAGCAAAAAAACACCAACAAAGAGTATCGGGCTCCGGTTTTTCCTTTAAAATTACTGGCAACGCTGAAAGTGAGTTAGAACGAAACGTATCAAAATAAAATAGAAGAATAAAGCGAAGAAAGTAAATAGAAGGAAATAGTGTACTGTATATACTACGCACAGATTTAATTTATTTACAAATAAATCTAACAATAACAATTTTAGTTTAGTTATGAGCTTGCTCTCAAGCTCAGCAGTTGGTAGAATTAAATAAATTAGAAAGTGTTTAAAATATTCAAAAATTAAATATTATTCATTCATTTTAAACAACAAAAACAAAAAGAACAAATTTGTTTTATCATCATTTTGCAGTCATTAAAAGTAATAAAGAAGACTGCGGAAAGTTGGTTGTAAAGTGCATCAGGAATAAAGAAGAAAATGCGTTGCACATTGATTTTTGCCATTATCGTTGGCATTGCTATTACGGGTAAATACGCATCGATTAATACTAACTCCAAACAAATTATTTATTCATAAAATTCTATTTAAAACAAAGAAATAAATTAAACAAAGATATCCTATGGAGAATTGAAATGAGTTCCATACAAAGAGCAAAAAAAAAAACTATTGTTGTTTGTTGTGCTATAAATAAATAGGTATGTGGGGGGCGGAGGTATTGGAAAGTTGAAAACTGTTGTTAAAGTTGTTAATTCTCGGAATTGGATATTAATACTAGTCAGCAATTATTCGTATATTACGCTTTTAAAATAGTTATTGAAATGCAATTGAAACAAAATTTGATAAGCTTTTACAAATATCGTATAAATTTACTTCAAAATGATGGAAGTGGCTGACAAAACTAAAGACTAGCCGCACATAAGATATTTTTAATTTATAAATCTTGTCAAAACAATGATTCAAAGTAGTTGGTAATTTTACACTTTAAGGAAGGGAAAGTTAGGTTAGGTTGAATTGGCAACCACTTCAATGGCACTTGGATGCTGTAAGGTCCCATTGTAACTCCAACACTGCCTCTACCATCAAATTACTATAATCTATCAGTCACCGCAAAAGAGGCGAGAAGAAATTGTGTTTGTGGACATTAGATTCGAAACTATTATTGTTGTCAGAGACAATAACAACTTCCGCAGGAAGAGCACCTTACTTACGAATAGTAAATCGTTCCGTCTTTAATGCTTTGTATATTCCACTGTCTTTCTAGTAGATTGACTTGATAACTAATTATTTTTATGTTCACTTACAGCTTTGGCCACAAACCCACCACGCTGGGATCCAAATTATATTGTTAAAGGCACGTTATACATACCCTATGCGGAAATTGCTGAACCTTTTTACGCCTGGTACGATAAGAATACACGACGTTCCCGCATTGATTACTATGGTGGCATGGTGAAAACCTATCAATTGGCAAATGAGCATCCTTTTGGTACTTCTTTGAAATTGGCACCTATCACTACTAAATCGGAGTTAAATAAAGTGACCTGCCTTCAACTGAATGGCACTTCTGAAGATCCCGTACAAATTCAAGCAATTTTACCGAATGCCAAGGACTTTAAACTCATAGGTACTGAAACATTTTTAGGTTTCAACTGTGACAAATTCCGTTTAGAGGAGTCAATTGGCGATAAGAAAAATGTATACACCTTGTGGGTGCGCTATAAGAAGTCACCCCATTATCCGGCTTCAAGAATGCCCATACCAGTGCGCTATGAAATGAGAGGTTACAATACCCTGTTGGGTTCTCATTATGATCACTACTATCTGGATTACGATAGTTACGATCACGATGATATACCCAATGAAGTATTTGAATTGGATGATAACATGGAATGTATGCCTTTCCCTGGACCCGGTAAAGGCCACTATGCCACCTTTAATCCTATGCAAGAGTTTGTTCATCCCACAGTAGATCATCATGTAGAACATGCCTTTAAACACTTCAAAAATAAACACGGCATTGATTATCGCACCGAACAAGAGCATGAATATCGCAAAAACATCTTCAGACAAAATCTGAGATTTATTAATTCGAAAAATCGTGGCAAATTAAGTTATACTTTAGCCATTAACCATTTGGCTGATAAAAGCGATGATGAATTAAAGGCTCGTCGGGGTTATAAATCATCGGGAGTCTTTAATACAGGCAAACCATTCCCTTACAATGTGGAAAAATACCGTGACACAGTACCAGGTCAATATGATTGGCGTTTGTATGGTGCTGTAACACCCGTTAAAGGTAGGCTGGGGAGAAGATATGGTTTTCCTTCAACTATAATAACTTTTATATAATTTCAGATCAATCTGTTTGCGGTTCTTGCTGGTCTTTTGGCACCATTGGTCACTTGGAGGGTGCATTTTTCCTTAAGAATGGCGGCAATTTGGTACGTTTGTCACAACAAGCTTTAATCGATTGCTCTTGGGAGTATGGCAACAATGGTTGTGATGGTGGCGAAGATTTCCGTGCCTACAAATGGATAATGGAAATGGGCGGTGTACCTACAGAAGAGGAATATGGTCCCTATTTGGGTCAAGATGGTTATTGCCATGCCAAAAATGTTAGCCTGGTTGCACCCATTACTGGTTTCTTTAATGTCACGCCTAATGATCCCATGGCTTTAAAAATTGCTTTATTAAAGCATGGCCCCATATCGGTTGCTATAGATGCCTCTCCCAAAACCTTTAGTTTCTATTCTCACGGTGTCTACTATGAACCTACGTGCAAGAATGGTCTTGATGAACTCGATCATGCTGTCTTGGCTGTGGGCTATGGTACGATCAACGGCGAAGATTACTGGCTGGTAAAGAATTCTTGGTCTACTTATTGGGGCAATGATGGTTATATTTTAATGTCAGCCCGTAAAAATAATTGCGGTGTTATGACCATGCCCACTTATGTAGAGATGTAAACGTATTGGTGGTCTGCTTAAAGCTTTACAAAATGACTTTTTAATTTTCATTTTCATTTTTTATAAGTTTACCTACTAAAATAAGAAGGATTATATAAATTGTTTAAATAAAAATCAGTGATTTTTAATAAAAATAAAGTTCTTTATGAATTAAACTGTTTGGTACTTTTGTGGATTAATTATGTATCATAAATCGAACGGATTTATTATCGAATCGAAATCTGCAGAAGACCTCCTTTTATCGGAACATACATGTACTAAAGATCTCAAGCATGTGGAGCTTCTAAGGTATCAACTAGCTAACTAACTATTATACGAACTAACTTCTTTTTGCCTCTGTATTGGAGAATATTATTCCGGATATGAACTTGTAGAGTGGTGGAGGACTCCCTTGATTATGTATTTAAAATCGAAACTTCACTAGACTCCTGATGTCTTTATGAACTTTTAAGTAGAAGCAGCAGAAGCGTTGGAAGAATAGGTATGTTACACACTCAGAAACCTTTGGTCTTCTGTGGACGTTAGCACTGAATTGTTGCTGGGATTAGATAAATCGAACTTGGGACTGAAAACTAGTTTACATACTGAGCAATGCGCGCTTAGGCTGCTGATAAGGTTCTATAATTGTGTCAATTGGCTTATAAGCAAAGAGGTATAACGGAATTCTGTATGGATTTCAAATGATTTCTAAGAAAAATCGTCATTTAATAGTGTGTGCCGGTTTTAAAACGAGTGTCTTATAAATCGTTATAAAGACAGTAAGATTAACAGATCATTTGTAGACCGTTTTGAATTTCGCCGAGCAGAATTCTGTATTTCAATTTCGAATAAGTTAGTTTTAAGAACTTCATTCGCATGTTATAGAACTCATTGTGAACGTTCTTTAGTGGAATAAGAAGGGAAAGATATAGAAATTGATATAAAGAGAATAGATAATGCAAGATAAAGGCTAAAAAACCAAGAGAACGGATTAGCTATGCGAAGATGAACGATAAACATCAGTAGAGCCCGAAATTCAGGCTTCGATAGAGAACTCAAACTTCTAAAAAATTTCCTGCTCAAACCTACGAAAGTCTTAAGAGGCCATTGCAATGACCGTTTTTCAAGTTGCAGTTTTAGATGACTGTTCTATCATCAAACTGTGATGCATTGCAATGAAAAATCATTAATCGAAGGACACAATTTGAATCCTTGAATGCAAAGCCTCTTTTAAACCATTACTTCGGGTAAATTGTGCAAGAAGCTACGCATTTACCGCTTCCTACTGCTGTCATCCAATATTAAATACTACATATCAATAATTTTTGTACTAAATCTACCTGGATTTCAAACTACAAAGGAAATCTATTGCTTTTCGAATTAAAATTTTTTTAATTTCATGACGAACTGACCCACTACACTTTAGGGTTATCAAATAAATGTTCTTTTTTATTTGTTTTCTATGCTTTGAAATTAATCAACAACTGTTTTGTTTGTTTAAAGATAAGTAAACTATTTTTATATTGACACTGTATTGGAATAAGTTCCATGACAAATTGAATTAATCTATTGCTTTGCATAGTGCATTCACTTTTTAAACTTCAGATAGAAAAGACAATAAACTTTATGAAGAGATTAAAAAATATAATATAAACAGAAAAAAGTTTAAAATAGTTTCTTTAGTTCGTACAATAATGAATTATATACGATAAGTAAAACCATACAGTGAATATCAACGAATATGGTACAAGTATATCATACTTGTATTATTGTTATGAAGATGTGCCTTAGTATTTCAACCATATAATATCTTTGGCCTCAGTCTAAGGTATCCCTAAAATGACTTCTCTAAACTTATCGCCCTTAAAAACGTTAGAATTCTGTTCAATGCTAACAAGCATCTGCCTACGTCACATGTTCTAGAAATGAACATGCCTAATTTTATACCGCAGTGCCTTGTCAAAAGGATGGTTTCTAATATTAGGTTATTCCTGGATAGATTAGGCTCATGCAAGACTTAAGTTCAACTCATTTGCTTTGAGGAAAGCATCTACCTTTAATTATCTACACTGTCGTTGAGCATACCTTTTCAAATATGGCATCATATCAGTGGCATGAAATCTTCCCTCCTCTCTAGCTCCTCTTTGCGAAATTCTACATAGCCTGATTTAGCTTTCTCAGACCATCTTCCGTTCATTATGACATATATGACCGGGGATCCATACTAGGTAAGAACTTTATAACCTCCTGCAACCTCTAGTGGAGATAATATGGCTTCACATGAGTTCCTAAAGCTATTCCATTTAGCTATGCTTATTTCTTTATAAGGCTAAATAGTTCTTGACATGAAACATCACGATGTATCTTTCTATAGCTTTTATTTCTTCTCACGAACCCATGTCCTGATAAGTCCATAGAAGCAGCAGACTGGTGGACTAGGTCGAACTACCAGGTCACCTACAGAAATTGAATCCAATTTAGCAAAAGCAATTATTATCACATTTTCAATTTTACCACCATCCAACAGAGACAAATCCCACTGTTCCAAAGCTCTTACGGGGTCCTTGCAATTACAGGCCAATCGACCAATGAATGTTAACGATTCTGAAGAGGCTGAATCAGTTACGACCACAAGATACTTTTAAATATCAAATATTTTCACTTGAAATACCCAAAAACCAATTAGAATCAAAAAAATAATGAAAAGAAGAGAATAATATTCATTAACTTTTACACTGACGAAAATTTATTGTTATTTTCATTTCTTTCGTAAATTTTAATTATTTTCAGTAAATTTGGTCAAAAAGTTTGGGCAACACTTATCACCATCACAAAACATTATTTTTCAATACAAACTTGGCAGCACTTTTAAAAATAGACATTTTCTAAAACATCTGTTCATGGCATATTCCGGTTACAAATTTTCGCTGTCATCCTTCGTTTACCGTTTTCAAGAAAGTTTTTTAAGAAGGATGTTTTAATAAATTTGAATATATACACAAAGAAGATTGTTTCGTTTTTAACTAACAGAGAAATTAAAATCACTTTTTTTTCCCACGCCATGGCGACAAGTACTGAGCAAGATCAAGAGCTTAACAAGAAACGCATACTCGCTACAGAGGAGTATAAAGAACTGTGTGATTATATACAAAACTATAATGGCCTGGCCATAGAATGTGAGATGGATTTGATAGAAAGATTTCCCCAGATCCAACGTTTAACACTTAAAGCCGTACTACAAACAGAATTGGGCAATCGTTTGCGTACACAGTGTTGGCGTTACAGTGCCAATGCCGCTAAATATTTAACTTTGTAAGAATTTTCTTAATGTTTTTTATTTAACAAAATGAATTACAAATTGCTTTCATCAAAGATACGAACAACGCGCAAGTAAATCTCCATATGATGATAATATTCTGCTGAATATCGCCCGCAAGGAGTGCATTGGACCTGTGATGATGTGTCGTTCAATTTTAAAGTTGAAATATAATATTCAAAACAAAGCAAAACTGACTAAATTAATGCGTTACCCTCATCTTATCGATGATCCTCTACTGTCGGAAAATGTGATACAATGCTTGATAAGTGATTCTCAGGATGGTCCTTTAATTGATTTAAAACGTCGTGCTATGGGTGAAGAATATGAATTTAAGGTGAGTAGTTGAAGATAAATTTTGAATCAGAGATAAAGAAAAACCGATACTGAAGATCTCCATATCGATGTCTGATGACTAAATAGCACAGTCATCGGCATACGACACCATTGAGACATTTATCTACAATGATCAATGGAATGTGCCATAAAATAATGGGAGTGCCTGGCAATGTCCACAGTTATCAGTTTAGCCTAAGCTATGTATCTTAGATATCTATCATCATCATCTTCCACACAGTTAAAAGTCACAGTGCTCTAGATATTGTCTTCTAGCATAAACAGTAATAAGACAATGATTCTCTCCCTCTAATGTTTTATAAGTTTAGTTGGGAAAAGAAATCTAAAATTATTGGAAATTTAAATTTTTCTTTACTTAATTTACAGCTCAAACATATGGCAAATGAAGCTGGCATGCATTTTTATGATGAAAATGATCTCAGGCGTTTAGGTTACGATAAGACACCCGATATTAAAATGATTTTACCATTCCTTTACAAGGGTGAAGTCATTAATTGGATTGAAAGTAAAGCAGATTTTGGTGATGTTAAAACACATAAATTTAATATACAACAACAATTAAATTCATATTGTAATAGGTAATGTAATAAACTGACTGTAACTTAAGCTATTTGAGATATTTAATGAATTTCTCTTCTGCCTTATTACAGATTTGGTGCTGGTATTATTGTATATTGGTTTGGTTACCATGAAAGTACACCACTTTTATCTGATAATTCAATAGGTGTCACCGTATTAGATGATTTTCCTGCCAAAGCCGATATAGAACTTTTAGATTTAAGCCAAGTAAATGAATTTGATATTAAGCAAGATACAGACAAGATCTCACACTGATCTATATATGCACAAACTTACGTTTTTAAGCGAAGTTTCTTATGTAAGTACTTTCATTTTTATTTTAAATAGTTTCACTAGCAAATACTCTTTAATGCATTAATTTTATGGCAAAAAAAGTAGTTCAAAATAACGATAGAAATTATATTTATTGTTCCATACATACATACATACATGCATACATACATTTATGGATGCATATGTACACATATTTTTGCAATGCAATTTAGATTTTAATTTTAAGTAAATGTAACGTTCATTGTTTATATGTCTTTATTCTTATATTGTATTGGTTCTTGTAAAATCATTGTATTACGGCTTACAATAAATCATACTGCATATACTCGCACATAATCGACTTCTAATGTAGGCTGCGACCATGTTGGTAGCCATGTTTTATCTTTAGAAAACGTCCAACTACCGCGTGGATTTGTATTTCGCCAAGGTTTCTCTGGCGTATCCGGAAAATCTCCATTACCACCGGCTGATAAGCCCAAAGTTATATAGAACTGTAAAGAAAAATTGTTTCATCGTAAAAAAGAAACCGCTTTAGCTTAGAAAATAATAGAGAAAATGGAATAAGAAAATAAAGAAAAGAAAAAGTAGTGGCCCGCAGATAAATACTGTAGATATCCACCGAGCCAGTTAAGCTCGTTCAGAAACCCTATTAGATCCTCAATTTTACAGTTCTTCAGATCAATTAATTGTCCAATAAATTAATGACTACTCAGCCATTTTTGTAGACAAGGGCAGTGGTAGTAAATGTGATCTTCTACCTTGTTATCCTTAAGCTCTTTGGTATACATTTCATGAATAGTTCACACGCCTTAACAACCTCTAGAATTTCCCTGACATTGATTCCATATATGAAGACAACTGCAACCATGTCCTTCTCCATCTGCTGCAAGTGTCTGCGATCGGTCTTCCTGCGAAGCTGATAAGGTAGCAGACTGATGTTGAGGAACTATTCCGTCGAGAATAGCCCACATGAGCGCTTAAAATCTAATTTCACTTACCATTTTATCTAAAGGAGCATTTTTGTCACCCAAATTCCATACGGATTCCGTTATTTGCTCTTTGAAATTTGTTGGTATACGACCATACTCATTACCATCGACAGCCAATATCAATTCATCGGGCAGCCAAGTCAACGAGTACGTATGGAATTGATTACCAAAATGATCAACGTTTGGTAGAGTGGTATCCTTCATAAACTGATGTCGAAGATCGAATTTTTCATTAAGCAGTGCACCGCCAAATAAACGTCCACCATCGATGTTTTTATTTTGCCATTTTAAATTGATATTACCACGGGTATAGGCAATGCGCATTTCACCCGATCTATAATGGTCTCCATATTCAGGTGTATAGGGCTCCAAAGAAATTACTGAATATAAACGAATAATTTTAATTGATAGTTATTGTTATGCTAGTATAAGGTGTAGTAAAAAGAAATCCATTATTATGAGTTGTGGAAGTGAAATTAGAATGCGCTTAGAGGCACCGACACCGACTTAAAGAGTGCCTTATTTCGGAATAAAGAAAATAGATTCTTGGGGAGAAGAAAGAGGGTTTAGTATACCTAGAAAACCATATGCTATGGATAATATTCGATTCTGGCGTTAATAGCGTCAAGTCCTACAAACCTATTCCTCACAAAAGTATCCAGGATTTCATTGGAAACTTAACTTAACTTTTATGGCCTTCTGTCTCAAATTAAAATATGGGATTTCTTTTACTACACCTTATACATATGTAGAGTTTACAACTTACATGGAAACAGCCAGTCACCAATGGGCAGTCTAGCCCTTATTTCTATGCGACCATATTTAAAACTAAAATATTTCCGGGTATTTACACGACCAGATACAACAGGCGGTAGTATCAAGACGCCCTGGGGCTCAAGAGAGCATTCTGTTAGAACTTTAAGGCTGGTACATCTAAAAGTATGCATGTATGAGAGTGTAATTTATAATTTGTTGCGTAGGAACATACCTCAAACCTAAATCAATAGAATCTCTTTTCAGATTCAAAATATTTTTCGAAGCATCAATTCTCAAGATACCATTATCCACACGAGCGGTGCCATTGTATAAAACAAACTCAGCATCATCAATAGTGGGTGGTATACGCACTTCATTAACCCAGTATTGGGGATTAAATATTTCAAATTCATCACCAAATAATAAATCATTTTTACAATATGGACCACCTCTAGATACTTCTGATATGGTTGGATGGCATATTTTATTTTCCTTATCAATATTAATAGGGTTAGTAACTGGCTTATCGGTGACTTTATCGATAACCGGACTGCTTGTGGAAATTGTGTAAACAGGATTACCGCTTTTAAATGCCTCAACTGATATGGGATCTTTCTTATCGCGAAATATTAAATGATTATGCTGCACAGCCAACCAGATATATACAATGTCGTTATCTTTCAGTTTACGCTCAAACTCATATGACCACTTTTTATTTCGTGGCAGACTTGCAATACCAGTCAATTGGCCAGCCTCAAAAGAACGAAACTCTTTATTTATATTCACATGAAATGAAACCCATTTCAAGTCAGGATCATCTGCATTGTAAGAATATTTTTTGTTTTGTTTTTATTTTTTAAAATTTATTCTCATTCTCTTTACCACATTACCAGTTTTAAACATTCTCTACTTACCGGGTATGGACAAACGAAATTTATCATCGAACAATTCAAACTCTAAGGGCTGTACGGTAAAGGTACAGCACCATTCCGTAAGAATTGCAATCAATACTACAAAGAATAGTATTTTGAACATAGTATAGTGCGGTCAAATGCAGTCTTAAATTTATTTTCTTTTTTTTCCTTTCTTCTCTTAGAATGTACGTATGTATGTATGTATGTATGTTTGCATATACTAAATATAGATTATAAGAAGAATATCTTTGCAAAGCCGTGTTTTAGCGTTTAAAATTTCATAAGTACCTTTAAGTATACGTTCTAAGCTTAGACTGATGAGAAAATTGAATTACTTGGTATTGCGTATAAACTGGAAATTCCCTCTTTTACGTTATCAGTTCAATAACAAAAAGAGAGTATTTTTGCCAATTAAACCTGTTTACATGAACTCCGTCAGTGCAAAACCAACCAAATCGCTTTTGAGTAATACTCTACACTCAGGCATAATTTTCTTTTATTTCATAACCAAATATGTATTCTTTAAAGTAAAGTTAGGCCTAGATAAACTTCTTTTAAATTTTATTTTCCTCTACGGTTTACAATTTTCAATTCTTAGCCACCATTGCCGCTGCCAATAAAGAAGTTTCAGTAAGAACGCAGCTTTTATTTTAAAATAAAAACAAGTTTTTTTTAAATAGTTGTGACCTTGATTTTCATGTATTGTTTAGAAAAAGTATGCCGATTAAGTACGGGATTAAATATCCGTCATTTGGCGGCCACAATTCTGACGACAGGCCATGAAATACGCGTTGTACAGCGCTAACCACTTCCAATTCATACACCCCACGCATTTTTGTGTGATTTACAATATTTTTTATACCAAAACTATTTGACCAAAATTTGATCAAAAAACCGTATGATAGCAATGGTCTGTTGGTATTAGAATTCATCCTACTCATACAACATCATCAAACTCGTAAATCTATATCAAATTCAAACATTATCATCATACTCATACACCTCCTATATCTTCATCATACATCATTTTCATACTCATACTTCAACATCATACTCATACATAAACATCATACTCATACATCATTTTCGTACTCATACTTCAACAAACACACTCATACATCATCTTCATACTCACACTTCAACCTCATATTTATACTCATACTTCAATATCAAACTCATACATCATTTACATACTCATTCTTCCACATCATACTCATACTTTAACATCAAACTCATACTCAAACATTATCATCATACTCATACATCATCATCATAATCTTACCTTTTCATCATTCTTAAACATTATCATACGTTGTGTTGATGATTATATGACGGTTATCATGTTCCTGTAAGGAATGAAATTTCGGTCCCATCACGCCGCCTGAATAAAATCCACATCCGACAGTTTCTCAATAGGACTATTTGTTTACTTTTTTCTGAAAATTTGTTTATAAAAATTTAAATCTTTTGGCATCACTGTACGCAAGCAGGAAAATAAAATTCCCCCAAGTTTAATTGTTATGAGTAAGCCGACTCTCTCTCTCTCTCTCTCTCTCTCTCTTAAAATTCTTCATCTCTGCTTTTTTCTTTCTCTCGCTCTCCAATGTCAAGTTCAGCTCATGGATTCAAACAAGTTTTGCACTACAGTCTGTTTAATAAACATTTGTAGAGAAGAGTGTAATGTTCTTGCCAGAGTGTTCTTGCTTAAGACTGGTTCAGTCTCAGTTCACAAGTGTTATCGTTGAGACATTGCGTGCAGCGGCGTTTTATTTAAAACGATGCTGATAAAATTGATTAATTTTGTAGTTTTAATAATTTCGTTTTATTTACCTACGTTCTGTTTATGTTATGAAGTACCAAATGTGAAATTAAATTTATTAATCAATGGATTTTCTCTAACCATACCAGGTATTTTAAAGATTTATTTTCTTTTATTAACTGTTTTTTAACGTTTTTTTTTCTTACGGAAGTAAAAAAAACCAAATTTTTTTTTGGGAATTACCAGCGGCTTAATGAGCAATATATCGTACATATGTGTGTGAATGTATGTGTAACAAAATTTGATACCTCTGCGGTTAATCTCGCCTAACATTAACGGATAACTTCTGTAACTGTGTAGTCATCTGAAATTATTCTTTCAGCAAAATGTTGTATGAAACCTCCTGCCGTTAATGTGCAGGGATAATCTTTCTATAATACAAGAATCAAAATGTCAGTTTTCATTTAATAAGGCGCTTTGTTGGAGATATCTGACCTGGGGTTTGAACTGTTGCCTCTTGTCTAATAAGCCTACTAGACTCGGGCTACTACAAACGCTTTTTATTTGCTTAAATCACTGACTGTAAAACTTGGTTTCCTTTCATGTAAGAAGTTTATACACAATTTGATTATTCAGACATTGCTTAGAAACATAATCTTATCAACATGTTGCTAATGACATTATACATAAAACTTATTGCTATGTTTCTTAATAATAAGAGAAAAGTTTATTTAACATTTGATTATATAAACATTGCTTGGGAACATAGTCTTATCAACATGTTGCTAATGGCACTATACGTGCAACATTTGAACATGTTTTCTAAATAATGAGAAGAGAGAAGTTTATACACCATTTGATTATATAGACATTGCTTAGAAACATAATCTTATCAACATGTTGCTAATGACACTATACATGTAACTTATGAATATGTTTCGTAATAATGAAAAGAGAGAAGTTTAAACACCATTTGATTATATAAACATTAGAAACATAATCTTGTCAGCATGTTGCCAATGACACTACACATGTAGCTTATGCATATGTTTGCTAGATAATGAGATGAGAGTTGTTTAAACACCATTTGATTATATAAACATTGCTTGGAAACATAACCTTATCAATATGTTACTAACACGAGATTTATCAGGGGACATCGCCACCTGACATCGAATTGCTGGCTGTATTCCCCATAACTAGACAGTATCAGTAAACTGTACAATTGTTGGGAAATACTTCACTGGGGGAAAAAGTTATAATTTTTAAGGGTTTCATCCCGCGAAACTCTTGAGTAGCGCCCACGCGAAGTTTTACGTCAACAAAAGAAAGAATGGAACATAGCAATACTAACTGACGGTCAGACCCCTATCAGAATTCTTAGCGACTATAAACTTGACTTGGGTTTAGAATGTCAAGCTATATCAGATTGCGAGAAGGGTAATTTTCACTCCTTCTAGACTATTTCGACTTCACTATTTATTGCTTGTACTTTATTAGGGTTGGGTTATGTCACAGTTCGCCAAGCATTGTTGTGAACCAAAAATATAGTGAGTTGTGGAACTAAAATCCTAGACACTCTTTTCATTACCTGTAGCTTTTTAAATTTACCTGAACACGTTTGTATATTTTACACTGAACGTTCTGAAAAGTATAGTGCGTTCAAGAACCAAATCTTTGGACACACCAAACAATGACAGTGACAATGTGTGACACTTTATAGAATACTTTAAGCAAGTTCTAGAATAAAAACAACAATGTGTGACACTTTATAGCACACTTTAAGCAAGTTCTAGAATAAAAACTAGTAGCAGTAAGGTTAAGAACCAAAAACTGGTTAAATCATAAAATTAAGCATTGTTCTTAGTAAAGTATTGAGTAAATAATGTGATTTTAAATATTTTCAACACTTCTACTTACAGATGAACCCGGTTTGAAGCAAGTTGTGTATGTCATCAAGATCAACAATGAGTGCCCTACTTTAATGGATATAGTTTCGGATGGCAAAACAAATTGGCAAACTACACAAACATCAAAAATGCTTAAACCTCTAGACAAATTATACGTATCCATTTTAGTTAATTACCAGGGAGAGGCCTACAAGTCCTATCAATATTTCACAGTTGGCGACAATCACGAGGGTATAAAGTCTGTGCCACCAAACCCTGTGACAAAGCAAAAATGTAACGACAGATCGCTAGAGATTAACTGCGAAGAATCCGAAACTATTGTTTTAGGCATGGTTAACGCATGTAAGGGTCAATTAATATTTGAAGATGATTTCACTGACAGCCAGTTAAATGCAACCAAATGGTCTTACGATGTAAGACATCGTTTAATTGGTACAGAATTTGAAGAATTTGTTGTCTTTGATGATAATCGTGAAAATATTTTCATACACGATGGCTATTTGAATATACGACCAACGATAACACAGGAGAAAATGAAACAAGCTAAACTGGATTTTGGCACAAGATGTACACCAGTTTTCAATAAGAAAAAGGAATGTGAACTTATGCCGCAGCCACCATTTATTTATGTGCCACCAATCAACTCATCACAAATCCATACAGCGAATAAGTTTGAATTCAAGTACGGGAAAATTGAAATCAAAGCTAAATTACCCAAAGGAGATTGGATATTGCCATGTAAGTCAAATTAAATTTTCTTTAAATTTCAAGTACTTGAGCATATTTCCAAGAAATGAAGCCTATTTCTATATCTCGTTCCATTTTCTTTTTGTTTATTTTATTATTTGATTTTCCTTAAAGAACCCGCAAAGGGTTCTAAACTGATAGGGTTGCCATTTTTCGTTGAAAGATCTTTTGTGAATATGTATTGAATTGTTGTATTGTGACAAACTTTGATACCAATTTAGTATGCGTTCTTCTATATAATATGAGACTTTTTAGGGGACTTAGTGGCTAGATAAGTCCAGGGAAAACTCTTTAAGTGCCCAGTGAATTATAGATCTAATATATTTCTTGTGAATGGAGTAGAAAACGTAGCAACTTAGAGAGCACATGCTATTTTTAAAAAGGCACTATTTTGTGCTATACAGACAGTTCGGGAGCAGATGTTGGGATAGGAGCAGAGTTTTTTTGACACAGAGTTAAATATTTGGAATCCATTAGGAAACTTCCAGGTATCTTCTAAGCAGAAGTCTATGCTGGATATGTACTTCCTTTCCCTAGCAAGGTTTTGCTCTATCAATGGCATGGAAGTTCCCCTCTCCTCGCAAGCACATACGCCTGCTTAGTACTTTCAATTCCAATATGGGGTAAGATGCAGCAGAGGATAATCAAATTTTCTCAGACATAACAGCCAAATGTTAGACTGTTGGTCTGACTGCCAAATAGTATTGCTATGTCGTATATTTTGTACTTCCCATCTAAGTTGAATTGAGTACAACTTTCGATGTGCACTGTAGACTTAAGGAGCACTTGTTCAGAGTAGAAGCCATCTCGATCTGGATTCTGTGATGAGTAGAATGAATCATCGAAATATATTCTTGGAATCTGTGAGGCATTATTGAATTACTGACGCTGATCCGCAACCTAAAGCGTAATAATTTTAGAGGAGACATTATAGGAGTACCCTATATAGATAGGAGGGTAGTACAATAGATCGTATTGTTGCTGTTCTACGCATTTTTTTACCGTAATAATATATGGCATCTGAATTCGTGTTATGAAGTGGAAACACCATCTGCTGTTAGTTAGCGAAAGCGATAAGCTTATCGTTTGAATTTCTGGTCCAAGTGCAGTTCTATATTCTTAGAGGTGTTTCGAGAGTGGTGCGAAATCAGCTTTACTGCTGGCACGCATACATACATACATACATGCATACATACATACATACATACATCATTACAACTCTTCAGTCATGATTACAAAACAGCTTCTCATACCATCTATGTTGTGCGTGTTAATTTCATACATAGTGGCAGAATCTACATTCATAGTGGCAGAATCTATAGCCTAAAGCCGATTCCGAACGCCAGATTTTTGAGTAAATTTTTCATGGCAATTTTATTTATCAAGAGTTTTTGTCAGAAATCGGATGAGAGGAAGTCGCCGAAGAAATATTTTTTGTGCTTGAATCGAGGCCTTACGTCTAATAAGCCAACACCTTATCTACTAGACTATGGCGGATTCAACAGATCATATTTGGATTCCAGATTTTTGATAATTTTCAAAATTAAGTTTGGCGTTTTCGTAGTAGAATTTAAAGAGAGTATAGATGGACCTTTAAGGAATTGCGGAGAGTTGATTGAAGTACTCTTATAGGCCTACGAGGCTAGTTTCAAATTAATTTCCGGTCGTGCTCTTTCCAGATGTAATGCTACAAAGCTATGGCGTCTATGAGGAGAAACAAATCCGTATTGCTTTTGCACGCGGCAATGAACACCTACTAACCACCGATAATATAGACCTAAGCGGTAAGGTCTTATTTGGTGGTATCGTAGCCGATGTCGAGAACAACGTAAATCTATTTCATCGGAAACCTGCTAGCGAGCATTACGGTAATAATTTCCATGTTTATACATTAATTTGGAAACCTAATGAAATTAGTTTGGAGGTGGATGGTGTTAAATATGGCACGATAGCGGAGCATTTAAATGATTTCAATAGATCCGTAAGTGTTTGAATGGATTTTTAAATTTTGACCACGATTATTTATTTTTGTACTTCTCTACGCATAGTTTTTTATCACACTGGGTGTTTCGGCTGGTGGTCATTTAAATTTTCCGGATAATTTGCAGGCGCCAAATAAAAAACCCTGGAAGAATACTTCACCCAGAGCTGTACGAGACTTTTGGCTTAACGCTAATCCTGTGGATATGTTATGGACGGGTAATGAAACTTTACAGGTGGATTATATTAAGGTGTATGCAATATAAGTTATCAAATACTCTAAAACCTTTAGAAATTAATTTTATTTTAAAGAATTTTATTAAAGAATAAAAATAAGAATAATTGTTTAAAAAAAAAAAAAGATAGCCTAGCCTTCCCATTGGAATACTGGAAAATTAAAACATCAACCATTTAGGTTATTAAGCCACTGAAGGGAATACAGTTTAAGGGCACAATGTTTGAAAAATGTTGACTTGGCAATATCATCACCATGACAGCCCTCTGTAACGTTTGTGATTGTTCAATAACTTTTTATTTATTTTGAAATAATTTTTGATTTTCATTTGACAACCGAGAAAAGAAATCCATTTGAAACGTAGTTTTTTTTTTAAAACATTTTTTTTTTGGTCGAAAGAAAAACAAACAAAAAGAGATCCCATAAACGTAATCCATCAAAATGCCCTGTTTCTCCGCATGTAATAGAAGTAGTTTTCAAGAATTGTCAAAAACCAAGGGTCGAGCTAGAACTGCAAAACTAACATCTTCTCTATCGGACATCCAGTTGCCCAGCTATGCCTGCCGAAAGGAACAGCCCCTTAGGCTGTGCACTCCTATCTTTTACAACCAGACTATTGCGCCAAAGAGTAAAAAGAATCGTCTGGGAGAAAGTGTTAAGATCACACTGCCCTCTAGAGAGTTTAATCGTTTGAAAGCCGCAGCCAAAGTGGTAACTTTAGAAGAACGTTTGGATGCATTGGTAAGACGTGAGCAAGAAATGAAACGTATGGAGCAGGAGGCCGAACAAATGAAACATTATTTCAAGGAAATCGATGAGGCTCGCAAAAAAGCCGAAGAAGAAAAACAACGCGGTTTGGAAAGTAACGAACCGAATGAAAAGCTAAAGGTATTGGAGAGGGCTTTCCTAGCCAAACATGAACAAGAGGAAGAAGTGAAAAAAGCCAATCGCATTATACTCGATGCTAAATGTCATGCCGTTAGAGATGCCCAGGTTCAGGAGAAAACTGAACTTGAGCATGAGTTGAAAAAAGATGAAGAGCGCTTGGAAAAATTGGTAATAAATAGAGCCCTTAAGGAGCTTAACGAAGAAGATGCTAAACATGAGCGTTTGCATGAGCGTAAGCAAAAATATGCCAATGAAATTAAGAAACAAATCGATGAACGTGAAACAGCACGCTTTCTAGAGGCCGAACGCAAAGAAGAGGAAGCCCTTATGGTGCGCCAAGCAGCTGAAATACTGAAACGCGATGAGGAACGTCAGAAACAAATGGCACGTGATAGACGTAATAAATATCGTGATGATTTGGGCAAAGTTATGGAAATGACTACCACCTTTCGGCGTATGTTGTGCGAGCAGGAGAAGGAGGCCGAAAGGCGAATAGCTGCCTATCAGAGAGCTCAAGAAGAACGCTTGCAGGCGCTCAAACAAGAACAAAAACTAGCCAAAGAAGAACTTGAACGCAAACAGCAACGTATATATAATTTAGCCGAAAAGGTTCTACAATCACGAACAGATCGTGCCGAAATGGCCTATCTCAGGGAGCAGGAACGAATTGAACGTGAATATCGGCTCAAGGAAAAGCAGGCTGCCCAACGTAAAATACAATTCGAAAAGGAATTGAGAGAGGCACGTGAACGTCAAATGCAAGAAACAAAACGCCGACAAGCCTTACAAATTGCCAGAGCCGAACAGGAATTCAATACGCTCATCGATAGTCTCAAAGATGCCGAAGCCAAACAGCGACGCGAAGACGAAGAAAGGGCGTGCCGACGCCGTTGCTATCATCGTGATATTGTACAGCAAATGGGCGACAATGAAATGAAACGACGCAGCCTACAGGAGTTGGAAAAGAGTCAAGCTTCCGATTGGCGTGAAAGTGAACGAAAACGTGATGCTAATATACGTGCTGTTATCACGGCTAAAGTGAATGCTATGAGGGATGCTTGTCTGCCAGAGAAATACATAAAGGATGTGGAAAAGCAATTATCGAAAATTGTGGGTAAAAATAAGCCCATAAGTAGGCTTGCCTAAGAAACATATGAAATTCTAAGTAGCCATGTATACTAAGTATAAGTTTAGAAATTCTTTTTTGTAGCTTCCTTAGCTAATTGATCTTGCATTTGGGAGAACTAGAATGAACGTAACTGTTCTCTATAACGGTTGACTTTGTGGTTGACATTCGTTATAGAGAACCGGGACGTCTATATTCTCTCGATTACTATTATTATTCGATTATATCGTTTATATTTTATAAGATGAATTCAAAATATTTTAATAGCCAACCCGGTTACGGTTATGAAACCAGAATAACTATGCCTTCCAATATGAAAGAATAATACTTTGAATTGAATTTCAAAAAATTTTTCTTTTGTAATGAAAAGCATAAGAGCCCTGGCTGCTATATTTGTAACATTGTTTGCTATTGAAATTATTTCTTTAATGCTACAGCAATTTTATATATTTTTCTAAATTATAAGAACCCTTTGTAATGGTTCATATTGATCTAATACAACTAGGCTTATATATTTTATAATTAATTTTATTTTATTAAACACCCAATAAATTTTCGAAATTTAATGCACAACGTAAGTCGACTTGAAACTCAGAAAAATTAGAAAACAAAAAAAGAACGTGGTAAGCGCAGTTAAATTGCATTGAAATCCTGGATTCTGAGATGTAGTTTTTTCAAAAGTGAGCAAAAAAGTTCTCTATTTATATAAATGGGGCCAAATTTTAAGTATCTTGCATTTTTTGGAGTATGGCTAGTATTTTTGTGGTCCTTAACTTGTATTTTTGTAGTCGATAATTTGCATTTTTTGTGCCAATAATTTGCATTTTCTTGGCGCTGCTTGAATTTTTTGTGTCAACGTCTTTGGGTTTTCGTCACCGATATCTCCGGTCCTAAGTGACGCACAACCGTAACAAAAACTGTTAAGAAATCCTTGATATCATGGCTATCCGGGCCACAAGGTCCGTTTTCACCACGATTCTATTATTTATCGATTTTGCCCGATTTTTATAAAATTTTTTTTTTTTATCAAAAAAATGGTTAGCTTCGTTGGCTTTATCTCCGGTCCGAAATGTTAATCGACCATAACGAAAACTGTTTTGAAGTCCTTGATATCATGACCATGCAGCCCACTAAGTACGATTTGCTCATCATTATATTGTCTATCGTATTATTATCGATTTTTACCAAATCGGGATATTTGGTGCAAAATTCTTGATCTTTCAACTTGATTATCTATGACGAGGAAACAGCTTTTTTCATATTTGTTTGTTTTGTTGTAGAGTTTAAAGGCTTTCCTTTGTCGTTATTTTAATTTTTTTCTTACTTTTTTCTATTTTAAAGATTTTTAAACGATTTTCTTCTGTCACTTTTTCAAATATTTTCATTATGTTAACTTAACTCTGTTAATATAACACTCTCTGTTAACTTAACATTCACTGTAAACAAAAAGAACATAACTTCGGTAGCAAAATATTACAAATACTACGACGCTTTCCCTCTTTTAACTTAGTTCTGGGTATAGTGCACTTTAACAAACAGGCCAAACAAGAATTAGATTCGTTAAATCGAAAAACTACTGTAATTTAAAATTAATTTCAAAAGTATTTTAAAATACAATATAAGCTCACAAGTTAATTACCAACAATAATAAGAAAAGTTTACTAGCAGTAAGCGGCATAATAAGTTTGCTGTAAACAAAGCAAAAAACAAGTTACGCCTTGATCGATCATGCTCTTTCAAGCAGCGAAGTTAACAGAAAAATTTTTACATTAGAAAACTTTATTAATTTTACACCAGAAAGTATGTTTTAAAAATTCAAATTCCAATTAATATAACAACAGCAGTGATAAAATAGTAACAGAATAGCAATAAAAGAGTAACAGTGATCGAATATAAGCAAGTGAGTCGATACAGAGACACATGTTACTGTACTTAAGCGGGGCAATAATACTCGTAATTCATTCTAACAATTTAGATTTAAACATCGTAGAAAACAAACAAACGAAAAAAAAAATGAAGAGGGCTCCCTTCCCCTTTCAAGAATTTATTCACGAACTTTGAGCCCCTGGCTTTTCAAGAGATGATAATATTAACAATAAAAATCAGCCATCTTTTGAGAAAGATAAGGACTCATTCAGAAAAGTTATTCACTACAATGCCCAAAACCGTGTTTACAGAGGGTGTATGGTAGGCCAATCAAGTGCTCATCTGGAAAAGAATTGATTTTTTAAATGAAAACCAAGCAAAAATATAAAAAAAATTAAGCTTCAAACTTTATGAAGTCGACGAAATCTAGTAGGTAGTATGTTGGCTTATAAAACGAGAGTCCGCGGTTCAATGCCCAGCTCAGACATTTCGAATATTACTTTTGGCGCCTTACTTTCATCAGTTTTCTAGTGTTAGATATCTCAGTGATACATCAGCCATGATGTTAGAACCTCTTTAAGGTAATTGATAGTTCATGTGTGGAGTATTCCCATAATCTGTTAAACAAGGACAAGGCAATTCTAAGAATTAAAGCCTAGAGCCTCTAATGTGCCCATAACCTCAAAAAAAAAAATATTTCAAATAAATTTTCTAACGACTTTAACGTTTTCAAGAAACTTTATTGATCGTTAATTAGATTATAAATCTGTGCGGGATTATCTCCAAAGCTAGTAACGCTATTTGCTGAATTTGCTGGCTTGGCCATGCCTATAGAAAATTTAAACATTAAATCAGCCAAGGGAGATGAAACATATTGTGTAGATGAGGCCACAGTGCGAAACGTTAAATGACGTTTCTGCTGTGCAGATGCAGATGCGGTGGAGGTGGAGGTTGAGGTTGAGGAAAATGGTGATAAAGCTGGTGTATTAGAACTGCCATATAAAAAGTTCGAAGCCAAGGTAGGATTTACAGGAGAAGATGTAATTAAAGAAGGCAAGCGGCTAACATAAGAGTTTGTAGGTTGTAAATTGGTAAAGTTTTGATTATTGTTCGCAGCCGAGTTCTGGAAGTTTGATGTCTGGAGTTTTTGATTCAAAGTGGTATAAACGGGTTTTGGTTTGCTATGCTGGGTTAAAGGTTTTGTTGAGCTAGGCTTGGGCGTATTATAGGAATTTTGCTGTGGTTTTTGATTTATTGTCTGCAACTGCTGTTGTTTATTGGAGTTTTGTTCTGTGGTTTCTTGATCCTTTTGTATGTATTGCTCTGAAGGTTTTGCTTGACCATAAGCATTCTGTTGAGGGCTTTGCTGGTACGAAGAAGGTTTAGTTTTAGCTGCCTGCGGCTTTTGTGTTGCTTTATTATTGGGTTTCTTATGAATGTAAGCATTTTGGCCGCTATTATATGTGGATGAGGTTACTAGGGCTGTTTGTGGGCCATAGTTGGATGAGTCATAAGGTTTATTGGGTTTTAGATTCGGCTGAGAGCTATCTCCTAGGGACTGGCCATAATTATTTAATAAATTTTGTTGATTGCCACTAGAATCATTATCCTTTAAACTCTCCTGTGTATCCTCACAATTATCGGGCATATATTCCTCGCTGGTATCTTCTTCTTCCTCATCATAATCATCGAATTGTGCCACATCATAGGCAAATAAAGGTTTCTGTGTTAGTTCATCCAAGGATTCTTTCATTTGTGGTGAATTAACTCTATAAAGCTCCAATTTATCATCACCCTTATTGGCCAACACTGTTTCCATTTGTTTGTGTAAAAGTTCATACAATGGGGATGAGGTATCATGTACGTTTAATTCAGTATCTGCCACATATTGATTGTTAATATAGGCACTGCGTCCATCTAAATCCATATCTAGGTTAGGTAAGGTGGTCATTTCCAAATCTGGCTTTTCGGTAGTGCTCGTAGTGGTAGTGGTCGTGGTGGTGGAGCTGGTCATCTTGACTTTGTGCATTACCTTAGGATGTTTAGTTGTGGCTGTTAATTCCTTTGCAATTACAGTGGAATTCTTGGTTTTGCCTGCCTTACCCGTTGACCCTGCAGAGATTTGTTGACAACAGCAGGCTTAAAGAAAACAAAATTCATGAAATTTTTTTAAATTTCTATTCTTGCCTCATTACTTACCAATTACCATCATTGCCACCAATAACCGGTTACTGGTTTTTCTTGTCTTCATTATTGTGTTGCTAGTTGTTTGACTTTGGCCGTTGTACTGTCCATTGCAGTGTTTAGTGCATCTGTTTTTATACACTGTGTTGGAATAGAAATCCGCCACTTCTTTAGCATCTTATCATCAGTATCAGTATCAGTTTGAATCTTAATTTAATTGTTCTCTTTATTATTTCTTTTTTTCAGTTTACTTCTTAAGAAAGAAGGAAATAACAGAATAGAATCCAAATTCATGTAATGACTTGTAGTTTCGGTTTCTTTAGAGAGTTTTTCTAATTAAATTTGAAGTATTTTTTTATTACCTTGATTGGCCCATATTTTTTTGAAGTTTTTCAAGTAGTGGAGTTGCTTTAATTAAAATTTAATTAAATTAACCTCTTATTAACATATTACAAGTATTGGTTGT
Organism: Sarcophaga bullata; assembly: GCA_005959815.1. Classification (NCBI taxonomy): domain Eukaryota; kingdom Metazoa; phylum Arthropoda; class Insecta; order Diptera; family Sarcophagidae; genus Sarcophaga; species Sarcophaga bullata. Next base: position 290,099 of record QOCX01000206.1, read on the forward strand.
TGTTTTTCTTGGAAATTTTCTATGATGAGCCAGCATTTCTTTAAACATTTCAATTCTACAATGATGCGACAATGATACTCTGAAGAGTAAGTGGATGTGGTGGGCTGAACAATTTGAAAGCCATGGTCCTTAATCAATTTAACAGTTAAATGATCGATTATAATAAGCTTATTAAACTCAAAAAGTTAAATAGTTAGGTTAAGTTAGGTTAGGTTAGGTTAAACTGGCAGCTGCCGCACTGAGCACTCTGAGCACAGTTTCGTCATATAATCATAGCTACTGTTTAATATCTCTCAACCATTCCGTGAGTTTTATGAAGGTGTGAGTGAAGTCACCATAGTCTAATATACAGTGCGTTGGCTTATTAGACGTGCCAACACGCTTCAAGCCCCAGGTCAGACATCAAAACGAACTCTCAGCAGATTTCTGGTAAAAAAGCCTGAGAGTCAATAAAATTTGCCATGAAAAGTTTCTTAAAAAATCTATTGTTCGGGGTCCACTTTAAACTGTAGGTCCCTTTACTCCTGGATACAATTAACTCACACAAGAAGCAAAGTCGTAATCCTGATTCAAGGGTTATAATGTCCAACTATGTATCAGATTGCCACAGTTTTAGGCTCCTTCAGATTTCCGCATACTCTGCAGAAATCAAACAAACCAATGTCTTATCCTCAAACTGTAATGGCCCTTCTGAAACTATAGCAAGGTCTTAATACCTTCCCTACCCAAATTCAAACCGCATATCATTCCAGAACAATCGAGTGTAAGTAATAACAGTCTGCAGATTCTGCAGTCTTTTCAATTTCGTCACAAAGGCTTATCACTCCGAAGAATTGCCCCCAGGATAATGTAATGAAGATCTCTCCATCAAGTTCCCCCAAAGTTATAAAGTTTTCGTGTGTAAAAACACACTTTGTATGGACGTTTCTTTAGCCTGAAACTAACCTCTGAAATAATCCCCGTCAGTACCTTCCATTTAGACTAACCTGTTATCAATAAGAACAGTTCCCTGTCCAGCATTTGACAACCACTCAGGTCTGTGCTAAACGCCACCCATGTAGGTGCTCTAATGATTAATGCTTATCATCACAGAGTCTAAATGTGTGGCACGAGATGATCTTCATTTCCCTATTCTTAACAAGTGTTTCCTGAGCCTACAGTGCCCTGTCTAAGGTTACTCCTTGATAGTCTGACACATGACTTGTATCTTCTATTCCTATTACCCAACCAAAGTTAAGAAGTGTCACTGCCTATCTGTCTAATTCCTTTCGTTGAATATACCCTACCAAATATTTTTTCTTCCTATTTGCACAGAAAGAATAGAATAGAATGGTCCCTTTTAAGAAGAGGATGTGGACTTCAGGTAACTCCATTCAATCTTATTAAGGCTTATAATCTAAAAGATCCTCCAGAGCTTTAAGACAGGCTGTTATTGTCACCACACACTAGTTTTTGCATCTTATTGAACTCCATCTGAGCTGTTTTTGTTCAGCTTTGTTCTGCCTGCATAGACAATGGCCACTTGGCCTGATCATCATGCTATGCACACAGTACAAAATGCTTGCCTGGCCTTGTTGAAATGCTCCGTACTTGAGGATTCGGCATCAGAGTACATCGTGTGGTGGCGGAATTTATCGCCATTAGGCCCCTAGAGAGTGTGTATGCCACGTCTAAGACTGTCCAAGAATTTTGTGTGTCTCTGGAGTAGATAGCTAGACAACAGTTACCCTCATATAAGTTTTTGGACACGAGGCCTTTGATGTCACAACCATAGAGGCGATAATTTGGGACGGAGCCATACGGTGAATCTCCATTAACATCTTTAAGGCGGCAAAAAAAGGTACAAGAGAAGGTAGAGGAGGTAATACATACAACCCCTAATGTTCACAATTCGAATGCTTCAATAAAGTGTTCAAATATTTCTTCAAAGCCCTCCAAAATCAACAGCATTATAGCACGAATCTGACCACTTCTAACTACTAATTGTTTGAGTGAAAAAGTCTGTCTAGTGGTAAGAAACTTTACTAAGCGACTAAGTGAAGTATGGTCAAAATTTTTATTCAAAGAAATCCAAGATATTTTTTATGTGAACTGTGGCTACCTACCTTCACGTACTTGTGCGCCAGTCATTGAATAATTTTCTTCACTGAACATATATTTTCTATTTTCTATTTTCAATAAATAATTTAATTTCAATTTATTTTTTTCATTTGTTTTTATCACAATCTAAGCACTCTACAATTTCATTTCGGTAACCATGCCACTGGCTGTCTTAATTTCCTCATACGAGTCCTTAGATTTTTCCATTTTCTCAACAGGTTTAGCGTCCTTAATCTCTTTTATTAATAACTGCTCGGAGGGTGTGGTTGACTCTACCATTTTGTTAGCTTCGGTTTGATTTTCAGATGCCATTAAAGGCATTGCCTCTGCATCTTCAACGGTACGGAAGTAGGGACTGCATTTGAATTTCATTTCAGCATATTTAACCTCTTCGGGATACATCATCTGGCAGTCATCATAGCTTAAATCCGACCAATAACCATGACTTCTACATTTGGCCACATTAAGTTTGCATTTGTTATAGAAAACGGCTACTTCGGAAGAAGTTTTACCACAAATGGGTTCATAGGGACCAGTACAGTCATCATCACAGAGAAAACCTTCATTCAAAGCATTTTTATTTGAATTAATGGCCAAGGAGTTGAGTTTCAAGCAATCGGCATCCTTGCAGGCAAACCAGGCAATCGGTACCGCTAAAAAGGGTGGCGATTTAAGGCTACTGGCATTTTTACCATCACCATTCAAAGGCAGGAAAGTGCGCTTAACATAATAGCCATGCTCTTCGCTGGCTACCATGGAATTTTTTGTTTGTGGTCCCAAATTCGTAGAAGACGACCATTTTGTTTTGGTTTTGGTTTTAACGGAGTCCAAAGCCTCTGCAGAGGAACTTCTATGATGTTTCCTCTTTTTGGCCTCACAGGTTGATGTTACCAATAGCAGGGATACTGAAAATAATTTTGTTTACCGTTATTTCTACAAATAATAATCGTTTTAGTGTTCAGAACTAACAAATCCTTACCTATGATAGCTGTTAACTGATAAATTCTCATTTTAAATAAAACTTTTTTTATTGGACTTGGTTTACGTGTTTTAAAGTTTACAAAACCGTTTTTTGTGTTGATCTTTACGCGGCTCTTGCTCTTGAGCAACTGTTGGGTTCGCCTTAAAAATTCTTTGATTTTCTTTTAAAGAACAAAATGAAAGTTTTTTGATTTTCTTGTTAACAATTTAACAAGCCAAGTTTAGTGCAACTTGAAAAACAAGTTGTTTACTTTCATAACAGCAAACCACCACAGCTTTACTATACAATTTCTTCGCACCTTTCACTCCCTTCTGGCTAGCAGCATACTTCTTCCCCTTTTACATCGATCATCTCTTGGCCATCTTGTTTGCTGTGTAAATACAAAATAATATTTTTTTTTAAATTTTGTTTTTGCATTTGTATTTGTGCGTTTGTATGTTTGTAACACTTTCGGTTTACATTTGACGTGTGTTGTTTTGTTTATCGAACAAGTTTCGAAAATCGGGTCATTTGAATATAATCGTTCAATGGGTGTCAAAATATGCCACTAGAAATTCGATATTTTCATTTTATAGCGATGATGAGTAATCGATTTTATGGAAGATTTCTTTAATTAACTATTTAGGGCGGGGGGAATATTCATTAGCTTGTCAAAATAACGATTTAGATTGTCTAGCAGCGTATCGTATATGATTACATACAGATTTTGTATGCGAAAGAAATTCAACCGAAAATTGGAAACATTTTTCCTTCTGAACAAAGTCCAAACAGGCATCCTATTCTGTAATCCGATATCTATGCTCTAAGCTAGTTTAAAGCTAATTTAGTCTTGAATAAAATTGGGATGTTTTAAGTTACTACTGCAAGAATATTTCCAACGTGGCTTAGAATTCCGATTGGAACATAACCATGAGTTTCTCAACGGGCTCGGAATATTTTATTCTGGCACCAAAAACTTCCTCTTCCGTATCAACATCCATTCTTGATCCCGTAAAATATTCCCTATTTTAAGATTGGCTTCAGTCTTGTTACGAATCACATCCTAAATTTATAGAGTCGACAGGCTCTGTCTATTTGACAGTTAAGGTGAGAGCTGTCAGCTCATAGGCCACGAAAATTCTTTTAATGAATTTCATATTCGACCTGTCTCGACCATAATCCTAACCATTTACTCAGGAATTCAAAACCATGTCTAGCAGATTTACATCCAACATAGCTCTTAGTACTGCTGTAGGATAAGTTCTCATTGTCCTTGCTATATCAATACACGCATTTTATTCAATTCTATCTTCCCAGACAATTGTCCAATAGATCACTATTGGTCTTATTGTATTCATATTAAAAGTTGTTTTTTTATTCATATAGTATCTTAAGTATTAGTGGAAATACCCATATGCCTAGTTAAGTTCTAAACCTACTACCGCAATGTCTATGTTATTATGCCTATCAGCAACCATTTCACCAAAAAAGTCTGCTACATGTTACGTATACATTTGTCTCGATCGTCATATCTAAACGTTGTTTATGCGATCAGATACATGTTGTTTCAACATTTGACCCTGATAGCATTTCTATACATTGTATACATGTTTTAAAACAGAGTTTGTAGATACCACAACACGATTATAACAACATGCTGATAGCAACATGCCGATAGCAACATGCTGATAGCAACATGCTGATAGCAACATGCTGATAGCAACATGCTGATAGCAACATACTGATAGCAACATACTAATAGCAACATGCTGATAGCAACATGCTGATAGCAACATGCTGATAGCAACATGCTGATAGCAACATGCTGATAGCAACATGCTGATAGCAACATGCTGATAGCAACATGCTGATAGAAACATGTTGACAGCAACATGCTGATAGCAACATGCTGATAGTAACATTCTGATAACAACATGCTGATAACAACATGAGTATAGCAACATGAATATAGCAGCATGCTGATAGCAACATGCTGATAGCAACATACTGATAGCAACATGAGTATAGCAACATGAGTATAGCATTTTTAACATTGTTTACATGATAACATTGGAAGAAGTCTCATCAATATGCTGCTTCAACATTTGTCCCAGTTAGTATTACTAAACATTGTTTAAAGGATAGCATTAGTTTATGTAGAGGCCTCATCAACATGCTGCTTCAACATTTTTCCCGAATTTTGTGGCCCCCATTTTTTGTTACATTATCTCAACCTGGAGTCAAATATTCTTTCATTAAATGGTACTTATGCAGTCTTGCTCAGGTTTATCGGCAAACCAACTGTCATGCCTCAAAGACTTACAATTTTAACATCTCTTTTAAATAATGTCCCAGAAAGTCTCTTAAAATTTTCCTTAAGGCATCAAGACTATATCAGACTATATAAAGGACTTAGTCCTTTGCATTCCTTAGGCCAATTAATTTCTTTTTTTTAATGAAAGATCAATTAGAGTTTATTAATTTGTTTCTTTTTTTTATTAATAATTCTCATTGAGTTAATGTAGTCAAGTATAGAACCACAAATAGTGAAACCGATAGCATGAAATTGGTAAACTAAAGCCCTACTTTTCATATACCATAAGGGGATTAATAAAATCAAAATCATCAATTTCCAAAGTCATTATAGAAGGCGGGGCAGCCGTTATCAAAGGTTCACTATTTGTGGCAAAACCCTATGGAGCAGCAGTTGTTGTTGTTGTTGTGGTAGTAGTAGCAGGGGCAGCAACACCAGGATCACCTTGCTGACCAGGAGGACCGGGCAAACCTGGCACACCCATTGGACCGGAAACACCTCTGCCACCAGGGAAACCTCTTCTACCGCGTGGGCCTGGTAATCCAGGTTGACCTGGTGGACCATCACGACCATTCGAACCCTGAAGGCCAGGAGGACCTTGAGGACCTGTAGGGCCTTTAGGACCTTTTAAACCGGGATCACCACGAGGACCTTTAACACCGAGTGTGCCCTGTTCGCCGGGATTACCTCTGGGACCGGGTGTGCAAATACATTGTGGCACCGATTGATAATAGGCCTGTACATTGTTGGTATTGCGATTGCGGGCACCAAAACCACGTGGCTCACGCTCCTCCAAAGCAAAACACAGGCTTAGAAAACCTATTTTAGAAAAAATTTATGGAATTTTATTCAAGTTTTTATGGAGAAATATTTTCCATACTTACCCAGTAAAGTTAGTACTTTCAGTGACATTTTCCAAAACTTTTCTGAAGCGTTTTCTGTTTAAGCCTCAGAATTTATAGAAAATTTGTTGTTGCTTACATAAGTGTTACAGAGAGAAATTAAATGGAATTTAATTACCAGGAAAATTTAAAGAACTTTAAGGTGTCAGCCAGCCATAAATCAAATTGATTCTTGGCCATAAAATTCCATTTTACGCTTGTCTTTAAGCCATAAAATTGTAGCCAATGGTGACAACATGATTTATGTTCGTGATAAGCCTTAAATTACATGACAATCAGAGGCTTTATAGCTTTGGTAGCAAGCAAGTTTTCTTTTCATTTTCTTTTCTGGAAAATGTATTTAAAAAGCCTGTTTTAGCTTGCATTTAAAAGTATTACGTTTGAGGCCATGAAGCTGCTAACATTGGCTGTCTTAGGTAGTCACCATCAACTCTAGAGTAAAAAGTAATTTTTAATGAGAATTTCATTATTTGTTAAACAGCATTCTGCTCCTTATTATCCTTGTCTTATCAGCAAGGCATCGGTCTTGGTTTGGGTGCCGGTGCTGCCCTGGGTGCTGGTTTTTTTCCCGGCCTTGGCATGGGCGGTGGTTGCAATTGTCCTCCTGGTCCACCTGGACCACCAGGTGGTAATGGTTTACCTGGCCCCGATGGTGATCCTGGTGAGAAGGGACCAGTTGGTGATCCTGGTGATGTAGGTGCTGTTGGTCGTCCTGGCGATCGGGGATATGATGGTCGTAATGGTCCTACTGGACCCCTTGGTGAAAATGGTCGACGTGGTCCTAGAGGCTTTACGGGTGCTGTAGGTGCAGTGGGACCTAGGGGGCCACCTGGACCGCCAGGTCCTAGAGGTTTGCCTGGTGCTGCGGCTGTTGCTGCAGCCAGGTCAGCACTTTATAATTTAGAAGATTTTGAATATGATTTAGAAGATGATGGAATTATGCAATAAATTGCTTAAATAATGCTTTAAAATCTTATTTGTTTCTTAATCGTTTGAAATAATATTCAAGTATGGGAAACGAATTGATTTGCGGCGATCAAATATTCTCTTCCTTATCATGCCACAACGTTGCGGCCATTCAAACTATTGTACTGCCCTAAATTCATATAAGATATCCTTATTATGTCTCCTTTTAACTTCTTTGCGCGAGAAACTTCCCGCTGCTGATTTCCATCTGACATACAGTCAAAGAAAAAAATCTACATACACCACTGTACGTAGTCTCTTTTCCCGGTGATTTTTATCAAATTGAAAAAAGGTGTTACGGCGTTGTTTAAGGCATTTTAGAATTGAAAATTTTTGAACACGAACACACAGCGGAAAAAAGACCACATGCACCGGTGTATGTGGACTTTTTTCTGTGACTGTGTATTAACACCGCATGAGTTCCTAGTGATTCATTCTCATCATCAAAAAATCTGCATTGTTTTCAAGGCAATCCTCTTTCGGACCTTATTCCTTCCGTCTACATCGTCCTTGGAAAAAGCCGGTTACAAGCATCGCGTGATATCTGAATGCCTGACTCTAACCTTCTTCAATCGTAATTCTCTAATAAAAAAATTTCAAGCTACTTCAACAAGTCTTTGCCTCCCTTTATCTTCCGGAGCGCTATCTAATATCTCTTGCCACTCCACCGTAAAGTTCTGGGTCTAGATCTTTGATTTCTCATATAATCTGGATTCCAACGAAGTGCATTCCTGTTTTCCCTAGCCGGTGAGGACCTTACTATTTTCGATTTATCCCTTCTATGTATTGTCCTTTGTACTCTTTGTTTACCTTCATCTCTATATGAAAAACAGTTTCTTCCTTGTTTCTAAATCTGCGACTCCTTCAGAAGTCAGTTGCCGTAATGCCGAAAACGCAAAAAAGGATAGCGCCACGTGACAATCACTGTTGTGCGTTGGATGGCCATGTGATTTAAGGACAGAAGTGAGTCAATCGTCATCATATCCAGCAGTGTCTTCGCGTCCAGCATTGTCTAGCAATATGGTGTGTATCTAGTTTCTCACACCATCCATATTGTGTGTGTTAGTTTTATACATGAGTGGCGGGAGCTACGGTTTAAAATCGACTACGACGACTCTCAGAGTTTGTGCCCGAAGGCTGCTGAGAGGAAGTTGCCGAGGAGATATTAAAATTTCGTTTTGTTGGGGAAGTCTCACCGTGGAATATCTTCTAATAACCCAACACACTGCCTACTAGAGTACGACGACTCCGGTCTTATTACATTCACTTTTATCACTGTGAATCTTTGAACTGCATTTCCCAAAATCATAGAGTCTAGGAAGATGGGAAATGCTTAGATGAAGATCGTATGAGACATGCCTGGTTAGAACCGATTCAGCAAAGCAATGTCCAACCAACATCTTCCCTTTAGTTATGAAGAAATATTTTCTGAGCTGTTTACAGTTTAAGAACTCCAAACCCGATTACCTCTACCCTGTATACGCTGCTCTGTTAAAACATCAGGCTTCCCCTGGTGCTTACTTTATCAGACCATCTGTACAAGTAATGTCTCTGAATAATTAAATGCGAGAAAGCTTGAACTCCTGTGTGATACCCATAATATCCAAAATTGGCATGGACTATTATAACTGCAAGTCACTATTAAAGCATTTGCTTTGTTTTTTCTACAAAGAAGCTGCAGTTCGTATCATTAATGAGCAACCGCAAGAGTTCAAGAGTGAAACAATTTTCTATTTCGTTCAGTGAACCAAATGCAACTGTTTAGTAAACAATTCCCATAAAATTTCTGGAACATTCTTCCTAACAAGTGTTAACGTGTGTAATGCCATAAATCTTCTTTGCTGCCTGCAATAAAATTAATTTGACTGACATTCAGTCAAAGAATTTAATGCATCATTAAACAACAACACTTAATTGACATTAGAACTGTCAAAGAACTTATAAAACAGATTTATAGCAGCAAGGCGTTATATTTCAAGCCTTTGTCATTCGTTTTATTACCCTTGATTATGGGGACATAAATTAAATTAACTGAGGCCTAAAAAAACAAAATCTTTTTACCGAAAATGGAAAATTTATATAAAACGCATGGCCAAACGTTCAAACAGTTTAGTTCGTTTAAAAACATGCAGCCCTTAACAGTATTTCTAATGGGTAAAGTTATTTCAAAGATTTCCTATTCCTTTTTTTTTCAAACATAAACTGAAGAGCCTCTTATTTATAGGCTTTCTCTGTACCGTTTGCTTATGTGGTGATGTTGTACGTAAAGCCCGTAATATACCACAAATTTATTATACCCAGCAGGGACCACCAGGTCCTCCGGGGCCACCGGGTCTTCCTGGTCCTATGGGTAATAAAGGACCAAGGGGTCCTACAGGCGATATAGGTCCCTCTGGTGCTATTGGTCCTCAAGGTTTACCCGGTCCTGATGGACGAGATGGTGCTCCCGGCATGCAAGGTCCGAATGGCTTAAGAGGCCGTCGAGGATTTCCAGGAGCTCGTGGCTCACCAGGCCAACCAGGACCACCAGGTTTTATGGGACCTCCTGGGCCGCCAGGTCCACCAGGCACTTCAGCAAGAAATATGCTCTCTTCAATCGAAGCATTAGATGAATATGATTATGAGCTTTAAGGCTATGCAATGAAGAAATCAAATACAATCCCTAAATAACGAAAATGTTTTTTAATCAATATTATCATGTGTGAAGCCATGGTTTTTGGTCCAAAATGGCTATTTTTGTTGTGTAAAAATTAATTTCTAATCAAGGGGCATAAACGTAGCGTAAAAGTAAGGAACATGAGTTTAAATGTTGAGAAACAGTTGTCCAGTGATGGTAAATAGGTTCTTTGTTTAACTAATTTTAATAATATTAGGTGTAGTAAACAGAAATCCCTTATTTACTTACGTACTTAATTGGTCGTTACAACACTTTAGTCAAGATCACAACCTAACTTCTTACAGCAAAGATTCTGATGGTTTGTTACCGGTGTGCTTTGGGGTACATTCGCCTACACCTGCAACTTAAGAAAACCCCACAAGAAAATGTCAACCTCACGTAGATGACCATGCCCTCAAATCGCTTGTGCATAATATCCAATGTAGCGTGATCTGTGTCTCACTTAGCGCCGTCTTATTGAAACCATATGTCGTTGGTAACCAACCCATCTAATTTAGGCAAAAATAAGTTTGTAATTGACTGTAGTGGCCTGGCCAAGGTCGTTCTCAAAGAAAGAAGAAGAAGAATTGGAAGTTCTGGGATCCCATGTGATTTGGTATCGTCAAAAAGATCAGCAATTCTGTTCGTTCACTTAACGATTCATTTAGAAACGTTGACGGTGGTTTTCGTTGAACATTAGGCTACGTTGTCAACTGTTGACGGTAGTTTTCGTTGATCATTAGGGTCAGTTGCCAACTGTTTCAGGGCCCATTAAGTGAACACGCATAAATTTTATACTAGTGCAGGCCCACAATATAAAATTCATATTTGTGGTCTGCATAAGACGGAGTTCTTATGAGCGTTGTAAATTTGACTGCCTCAGATTTTTCTGTATATTCCCACGGACAATGGCAATGTCTTCAGTAGACCCTACGTACCGTTGACGTACAGGTATTGGACGATCGTTTAGTAAACCAACGGTTTCAAATATGTCCAGCACATTGCGAATGTCCTCTCCTCTCGAACGTCCTTACATACATAATTGATCATTACAATCCTTCAGCCAGGATTTCAACCTAGCTTCTGACGTCACTTACGTTGTGTGCGTTAATTTTATACAGGAGTGACGCGGAAAGGCGGTCCCGAAGGACAGATTTTTTGAAAAACTTTTCATGGCAATTTTTTATTTACTCTTAGAGTTTTTGTTAGAAATCTCATATTTCGTTTCGTTCGAAATGTTTAATGCTTAGGCTAGTAACGGAAAGAGATCAATAATCGATCACAGTCCTTCTGGGGCTCCTTATAATTTATCAATTAATTAATGTGCTGCTTGTCGATGCTATAATTGGAAACCCTTGTTAAAGATGCAAGTCTTTGTGGAGATTGAAAATATTTATTTACAGTCGAAGATGAAAAAAGTTTGATGGTTTGAGCACAAACTTTATTGGCACACTAATTTCAAAAGTAGCCTAACGATTTAAGTTTTTATTTTTTTTTTTTCTTATTTTTTGGCCACTTATTTTCTAAAGATTCTGAAAGATAATGTTTCTTTTAATGTGGCTTTAAAGAATAATTAAAAGAAATTTTTGATCATTAATAATGAACCAATTTGATAAAAAATCAAGCTACGTGGGGTTATCTTTTAGATCTGAAACAAGGTTTACGAAAATTTCAAAGAAAAAAAATTTTAAAAACGCCTTCACAAATTGTCATTTCAGATTAAATCAGAATAATTTGATAAAGTTTTTGAACAGAATTTGAAAAGAATTTGAGGAGAATTTTGTATATAAAAACTAAGGCAGGCAAGGTAAAGACATGGTAGTCAAGCAAAATGTTTTCAAACGTTCAAATATTAAGTAAGTTTTTGGTAAAAAGATAAAGGTTGTTTGAAGGTTGTTTCAAAGGATTTTTTCCTTTCAGTTATTTCCCTGCTCCTTTGTGCAAGTTGTAGTTGTCGCGGTTCTTCTCTGAAGGTTTTAAAGCATGCCCGCTCGAATGGTGATAATAATGAGAGTGCCGGACAAGTTGTGTTCTATTCACAGAATGATCATTATCAGAAAAAGGATAAACCCAAAGAGCCTCAAATTGTTGAAGAAGATTTTGAAGAGCCCATGGAACAGGAACAAGAGCCAGAGGTTAAGGATGGCCGTAAAGTGCCCGATTATCTGTATCCCACTGCCATACCCATGGTGAATGATAATTTCAAAATTATTTTACCGCAAATGTCCAATTATCCTTTGTATGGCTTGGAAAATCGTTTGGCCTCAACGAATAATAATCCATATAACAGCCAACGTTTGGCTTTGCCTAATCCTAACCTACAATTTGGCATTAATTTAAGTGCCAATACCGGTTGGAATAATGAACATAGGCCCGGTGGCAAGAAACCCATGGCAGAGAAGGAAGAAAGCACTGCTATGTTACAACCCACAGCAATATTACCATTCATTATAGCTGGTCCACCAGGACCACCAGGTCCTCCGGGACCACCAGGGCCGCAAGGACCTACAGGTAGAATGGGACCTCCAGGCAAACAAGGGCCACAAGGACCTATGGGTCCTCCTGGACCACAAGGACCAGCAAGCCCCTCTAATGCCTATGCCACTTTGGGACAAAGTCATGGTGTTTGGTATGCTAATGGTAAACCTTTAATAAATTATTTACAAGCCACCAACAACAACAACAACAATGATGAATAAAATGTTCGTTTAAAAACAAAAAAAGCTGCATAAACAAGTTTTTTTTTGTCTTGTTTTGGTACCTTTTTCTTTATCACTCTGTTTTTTTAATGGATTTCTTAGAAAACGCAGAAAACCAACATAACACCCACTTTCTTTTTGGCTGTCTCGTTAAAAACTGTTTCAACAAAAACAAAGTTTCTATCAAAAGCCAATCAAACAAACAAAAAAAAAAAAATAAGAATTAATTAATGACGTTGAAATTTAGACTATTGCCCTTACGATCTCTAATATCTTCAGTTTTAAAGTTTTTAAATCTTCATGTCTTCTCTTCGTTTGTTTTGATTTCTACACTGCAGGTAGCAAAGCTACCAGATGCTTAAAGATGCTGCCAGAGGCTGTGATCAGAGTTTGTGTTTTTGTTTTAAAGGTTAATAGACTGCTTGATTGATAGGTTTTAATAGACAAACTCTGTATAAGTGCGTTGTTTTATGTGTAATACACTGAGAAAAAATTTTAAGACAGAGAATAAATGAATATGAGTAAAGCTTACTATCTGCAATTATCACATTGTATCGCCTTGGCGTTGCTAGCATTACGAGCTGTTAGTTTTCAGAAAGGCTTGTTATGACAAAAACACAACCAGAAACGCAACCACAAAATATGTTGCTTGAAATCCAACCAAGTTGTGTTCGAAGTCATGATGAGGTTGTTTACGTTTTCAACGTTAAGTTTTCTTAAATGTTTGAGACTTCGAAAGGATTTTTTGAAATTGTTTATCACAGTAACTTAAGCTAGTTTAGATTGTGGATCCTACTTGAAGACCAAAGTTCCACTTAAGTCAACCTTTAGAGCCATAAAGGGCCCACAATTAACATTTAACCTGGAGATTGAGCATTGCTTCAAGGAAATCACCCTGACTACAGAATAATCTTGCTATTGTAGCAACCTATACGCTGAAAGGTTCAATCAGTTTCTTTTGGTATGGGCAAGGCTATAATACATGAGATGACAGTAGTCTCTTCCTTCTTATTAGACTACCTGCTCATATAGAAGTCTTTTCCTTCTTCTTAGACTCCCTGCTCATATAGAAGTCTTTCGAGGGAATGTCAAGTCTATCGACCTACGCGTACCTTCCAATATAGCACCGGCCCAAGAGAATCTCACATTTGCGATAGATGGCTTTGCGTTTTAGGGAATGAAGACAATCATACGTAGCATAATTGATCATTACAACTCTTCAGTCAGGATTACAACCTAGTTTCTCACATCATTTATGTTGTGTGTGTTAATCCTATACATGGGTGGCAGGACCCACAGTTTAAAGTCGACTCCGGACGACAAATATTTTGAGAAAATTTCGAAGAAAATTTTATTTATTTCCAGCAAAACTCGTTTTTTGTTGGAGATGTCTGTCCATGGGATTTGAACCATGGCCTTACATCTACGACCTGCTAGACTAAGGCAACTACTAGAGAAGACAATCAGTCGTCTTTTTATCCAAGCAAGTTCAGCAGAGTGAAACAATATTGCAAGGAGAATACGTAGTTAAACTAAGGCAATCAGGAGACCTAAGTCCATTGAACATGCAATTTTCCCTATGCTCCGCATATCATCCTGTTGAAGCTACATCTGTCAATTTAGCTGTCATTTATTCAGTATGTTTTATCAAATCACTTTGAATGAATTAGCATTTAATAGCATGCGAAAATAATGAGCGCTTATTCTTTATCTAAATGGGCGTTCTTCTCGGCCAACGTATAGGACACTTTTCATCATCTCCAGCCAATAGGCCCATTACTAGGTATATGAACAGACGAAATTGACAAATTTGAAACGATACCAATTCATTCGAGAGAAAAGAGCGTCCATTGCATTCCCAAAAAGATCATGATCTGGTGTAGGTTTGAATCTGGCTGCGTCATCCGTTCATATTACTTTGCAAACGGTGTTTGCCAGGACATTACTGTCAATGGTGAGCAGTACAGGTCAATGATTACCAACTTCTTTAGTTGAAATTCAATGATTTGGACACGAATGTTATGTACGAACGATATGTGTGCTGATATGCTGCGCTTTTTGCCACGCAATTTAAGTCACATTCAATATTTTGCACAAGCTATTTGAAGGAATGGTCACTTCGCATGGAAGTGATGTGAACAGGCCTTAAATTTTGTTGTTTTAAGGGTTTTTTTCGGACGTAGGTGTAGGCGATTAAGTATTACAAATCACAGCATTCTTCAAAACCAATGTAACCACTGGCACATGTAGCTGAGAAACATTCTGAGAGCTTGCCGTATAAACCTAAGGAATCTAAGCTACTGACTTAAACTGGGTAATATGCTTGCTCTTTACAGCTCTCTGTACTCAATATTCCCAATAAAGCTTTTGCCCATTTTGATTCGAACAAATATTGAAGAATCAAGCTGCACAGATGCCATTTGATTGATTATTTTTCTCGGTGTATCCTTAATTTGCTTAGTAAGTTTTACCCTGCAGGCATTTTTAATTAAACTAAATAGGGTTTCGTATTTTAAAGTTTCTTAGTAAAAAAAAAATAGACAACAAAAGAAAGTATCTATTAAAGGTTTAATATGAATTAAAATTAATCTATTAAACGTGCCACAATTCCGGCAACTCTTAGTTCTCGATAATCAAATTAAGGCGTTACCTAAACCGTATCGTTTATAAAGATAGATTTGATCAAAGTTTTTTTCTTTTTTCTGTGCAATGAAAAAGTAAAAGTATGTTAAAAATAATGTGTGAATTAATGGAAATTTGATAAACATAAAGGGTCTGTCATCAAGAGCTTTCTATTTTATGTGTGTTAGATATCGAAGTTTCCTCCATGTGTTGAATATGTTGTCGTAATAATGTCCGTCATGGACTCTCTGCGATTAATGGATCCGAAATGTCAAATTTTCTATGAGTCTTGTGCAGAAATCAAGCTGAATTTGCTCGATGGTATGAGTTATGTTAACGTTCCCACCATTGGAGCTTGTGACTTATGGAAACCCGAAAACAAAAAGTCGATCGGAATCAAATCGCTTGATCTCAATGGCCAGTTCACATTACCTCCATATGAGATAACCATCGCTAGTGCAGAATATTCAATATAGCTTAAGTTAAATGGTACGTAGAACCGCCCTGTTAAAACCACAGGTTATTGGTGTTTAGGTCCTCCAAAAGAGCTGGTAATCATAAAGGCGGACGGACTGGCACAGAAGGTGATGTGTCGAGGAGAAGACGATAGAGAGATGTCTAAGTAGAGAGAGGAGACGTTACAGGGCATCGATAAGCGCCTCTTCAAGAATACTTTTTCAATTTGAAAAAAAAAGCAGGGAATTCAACACACCATGGGTGATCTAACACCCCTAATTGCCAAATTTCAAAACTACTGTGTCCAGCAGGGGACAGTGACAGAACGAGGGAATTACTTCAGTTCAACAGGAGAACGATTCGAATTCTACTAGGAATTCTAACGGGACTCTTCGCTATTAAGAGTTTCGCTGACAAGCTCGGTCTGCCCTTCTAGGATTACTGCAGAAGCTGTCATAATGTGAAGGAAACGTAATCCTTTTACGCAAGTGGCCTGCAATATAGAACAGACGTAATCGGTTTTTGTGTGACAGAAAGTTCGAAGATCTAGGCATAGTGGCGAATGTGCCACTAAGGCAGTTTTATCCGGAGCTCGGTGGTGGTTTAAACCCACCTCTAACTTATCGTGACATTGGCCTTACCTAACACTAAGTGACATAATGAGCCATATAAGCCATCGAGTGAACTTGCTTGTGAAAGGTAAACTTCCCGCTAACCTAGACCTATAGCGCTCGCCTGTTAGAACAGAAGAGCGAAAGTTGCTAATGTGAAACGGAAAAGGATTACAAACGGATATCCAAGTACTCGTCATTGAAACACTAAGGCACCATAACCCTTTAGCGCTTTAAATAGCAAAAAACAAACAAAAAAATTGAATTTTGTTTTAAACATTTTCTGTGTTTTTGTTTTTGTTGTTGTTATATAATAAATAATTGAAATAAATAAATAAAATACACTAAATTATTAATAAATAGTTTAACAAAATTTACAATATGACTCCTATTTAGGC
This sequence comes from Sarcophaga bullata, assembly GCA_005959815.1. Lineage (NCBI taxonomy): Eukaryota > Metazoa > Arthropoda > Insecta > Diptera > Sarcophagidae > Sarcophaga > Sarcophaga bullata. Next base: position 306,784 of record QOCX01000206.1, read on the forward strand.
TTTAATTTCGTTACTTTGTTCGTTTATCTGCTCTGGTTGTGGCTGTAAGGGTTCTTGTGAACTTTCCTTATCCGTGGATTCTGATACTGTTTGAGGTATTTGTGTAGAGGAGGATTCAGTATCCTTTTCGCCTTCGGTTTCGGGAATAATTGTTGTCGATTCAACTTCATCCTCATCATCATCATCACCAATGACTTGTTCAATGGTTTGCTGAAGGAAATGTTCAAATAATTGGAAATATTGTTGGGCACTAGTGGCTACCTGTTGGGTATTGGGTAGTTCCGTGACCTTTTTAATGGCATCACGAATTAAAATCAAAACCGAAGTATTAGGTGAGCCTGGGGTGCTAGAGGAAGTTGAGGGTGCAGCAGGAGTTATTTCAATGGCAGGCTTTTTATCCTCTTCTTGTTCTTCTTCGTTAGTGCTAGGCTTTGAATTTTCTTGGACTTCATTGTTGCTGGCATTTTCCATAACATCACGTTTCATTCTGCGACCAAAATAATCATCATCATCATCATCATCGGCAGCATCATCATCATCTTCATCACTGCGTTCCTGGGAATCATTGACAGACTGTTCTTGGGCCTGTTGTTGTCTGATGGCCTCTTGATGTTGTAACTCGGCATCATCTTCTTCATCATCCTCATCGGAATCTTCACTGGATGGATCATCTTCATAAGCCTGGCGGGCACTTCTGATATTCTCTTGCACGCCCTCATAATCCAATTTATGTTGCACTACACTGTTGCCTGCATTTGCCGGTTTACCCAAAGAGGCTGCCTCCAAAGAGATGGCCAAGCATACAGTGGCACAGATCACAAGTAAAAATTTTACACTCATTTTGGATTTATTTTTCTTTCTTTTGTTTTTTTTTGGGATTTTTTTTTTTTTTTTGGGACAGACTTTCCTTCTTTCTTTCTTTCTTTCTACTCCCACTGTTTTAATGATTTAACTGAGCATTCGTATTGATATGTAATGGCCTTTTATAGGTTTTTTTCCCCATGGCTTTTTGGCACTGATGATAAAAAAACAACAATAATAACAGTAACAACAACAACAACAACAACAACAATATCTCAATCTGTTGAAATGATGATGATGATGATCATGATGAAGAGAAAAATGAAAGTAAAAACAATTTCTTCAAAATCTCTGTCTCTGTTGCTGTTTCTGTTTTTATTTCTGACACTTTTACCACAAAAATAAACCAACTTCTCTCATTGGTATTGGTATTGTTATTGTTTTTTTATTTTTAATGGATTTTTTTCGATTATCATCTTCAGCATCATTATTATTATCTTCATAATCATGTTTAAGATCGTCATTAATAGCGGTGTTGTGTTGGTCATCACAATCACAAAGGTTTTCATCGTGTATGTTTGCTTACGAGTATGCTTTTAACTTTGGCTCTTTGATGCTCTTCGTGCTATTTTTGGCCAAAAAAAACTAAAAAAAAACAAAAAAAAAAGAAAACAAAAACATCCAGAAATTGTTGTGAATGCTCTCTCTGTCAATATTATTCAGCTGTGACTAAAGAAAGAAGATCAATCATAAGTCAGGTTAAGAAAGAAAGCTTCATTAAATCGATAGGTTTTTTATAGTGTCGTCAGAGTCGTTTGGTTATTCGGTTACGAAATGAATAAGGAGGGAATGCTTTCTTATATTAGGTGTAATAAGGGTACTTTCTTCTAGGGTCCAGGTCATGTGGGAATTTTCGGCAATGAGCAAGCAGGTCAGACATCAAATATGAAAAAATATTTCTTCGGCTACTTCCTCTCATCAGATTTCTGGCAAAAACTCTGAGAGTAAATAAAATTGCCATGAAAAGTTTCTCAAAAAAAAAAAAAAAAAATTCAGTCGTTCGGAGTCGCCGTTAAACTGTAGGTCCCTAGTCACTCATTTATAAAATTAACACACACACAATATAAGTGGTGTGAGAAGCTAGTCCATTATCCTGACTGAAGGGTTGTAATGGCCAATTATGTATGTATGTGAGCAAGCCGACGTGCATGCGAACAGGTTGATCCAGCGAGAAGAAATCTTCTATGGAGTGGGGGCAGATATTTGGAAAGTTATGCTTATCGAAAGGAAAGATAAAGAGAGGCAAAAAGTGGTTTTGAGCAATCAAGACTTTTGTTGTTTTTTGTGCATAAGATAGGCTTAATCTGAGCTTTGTAATCGGTCTTATACAGAGGTTTTGTTTCGGTCTTAATAGGTAAATTTGGCCACGATGAAACTAAATCAACAGAAGACATCCTTGGAACCTGTGAGGCACAAATACAAGCCAGAAGAAAACACTTGGGTGCATGTCAAGTTTTGGGCAGCTGCATTCTATAGTTGGTCAGGGCAGTAGGCTTGGAGAGAACATTATAGGCAGACAATATAAATTTAGTGGGGAGTACAATAGATTGAATAGTCGCAGTGCTAAGGCATTTCTTTGTTAACGTTTTGAAAAATTTATTTCCTCCGTTACTTAACATTGAATGCAAACGATTACCAGCCATTCCTTATGATAATTATTACTTAAAATATTGTCTAATGGATTTTGGCCAAAACAAAAGGCCTCTTTTGTTATGACGACCCTTTTAAGATGCAAATTTATTTCTTTTTTTTTTATCTGTAAAAACAAAAGATGTTGTTGACAATAAAAATTCGTAACAATTTAAGTGAAATGTTATCGATATGTTATCTAATATTTACCATAGTTTTCCAAAAAACTATCTGCAATAACAACAAACAAACAAGCCAAGTAATAATAATAATAAAAACAAAACCTGCTAACCGTTTGGTTTAAATATTTACAACAACAATAACAACAAAGGCATTACAAAATTTCATTTCGATTTTGTGTATTGAAATGCTGGTTATCGCGACGATCTTTAACGTGAACGTTAATGACTTACTTTGTTAATACAAAGTGTTAACTGGTAACACACATAAATATGGCTCATGCTAGTATAGATCACAGCTGTATGTTCCGAGTATTATATGACAGTTGTTTACTTTTCTTCTTAAACGCATACAAAGTTTATTTCAAATACCGGTTTAACGAATTTTTTATTTAAAATTTCTTTGAATTGATTTTTTTTTTAAATTTTTCTCTTGGACATGGAATTTGTTTTTTAAGAAAAAAATTTTTTAACTTTACACATATTGCCGTTACTTTTTTTCTTTTTTTAAATAAAAGTTAAAATTTTTTATTTTTCAAGCCTTTGCTAATGGATTTTAAACAAGATTTTTGTTTGTTTGTACATTTACTAGTGAAGAGAGATGGAAAGAAGGGTCAATACCCCACTGCTTTGAGCTGTGGGAGTCTTAACTATAAAGGCTTTGAATTTTAATTATATGGGACTTAAATACCCATGAAAGCATTTCTTATAATTAAAATTAATTAATGAACGCTATACTAGCTAAAATTCATTTAAACGCACTTTGATTTAGAAAGCATCCAAGCATCGATAAAATTATCGATTTGTCACAAGTTACCTCGAATGATTTAAGTAACAATATGAACGCATTGTGGTGTAGAGGTTGTGGTACCCCACTGCCAGACGATTTATTGCACTGCTCTCAACTGATATTGGGTATCCCCTCAACCAATGTATACAGTTTGTCTCCTGCAATTCTGTTGCTTTGTTAAACGTAAAGATTCTGTTCGAATACTTGCCCATTACTTGATTAGCACCCAAGTGTTTCCCTCTGAAATGTGTATTAACCCCGCTTATGTATTTTCTGGTGTTCGTTCTCCTTATTACGCGGTCTCCATATGAATCCATACTTATTTGAAAACAAATTTTCTTTGGGTCTATAGCCATTGTTAAAATTCCGATTACATTCCTCAGCCTATTTTTGGACAGTCTAATCACTTCTCATTGTAATTACCCAAGAAGAGTTTAAGATTGGTACAAACTCGTTTGACTTGCGAAGAGTTACCGTTTCACCTTTTTTTTTGTCACCAAATAGGTCTTTGCAAATCTTTCTTAGTGCTCCATACTTTCTGCAGCCACTGCGCTGATCATTTTCTTCGATTAGTTTAGTGGAATTTGGATAGTACAGGGACTGCGCTTAACTGTGGCGTCAAAAAGGGCCCTATGTGTGCTTAAGTGAGCATTGGCAATCAAAGCTACCACTCCAGCCTACCTAACTACTTCATTGAATGATTATGGCCTCATCAGCGAGTGGAAAGTAATCTACTCGTACCCCGATTTAACTTTACATTCTAAACATATGTATTCTGAATTTACCTGTTTAGTGTCATTAGCAACATGTATCTAAGTAATGTTTATAGAATCAAATCGTATATAAACTTCTCTCTTCTCATTATTAAGTAAACATATTCATAAGTTACAAGTATAATGCCATTAACAACATGTTGATAAGATTCTGTTTCTAAGCAAATACAGAATCAAAGTGTATATAAACTTCTCTCTTCTCATTATTAGGAAACATATTCATAAATTACATGTATAATGTCATTAACAACATGTTGATAAGACCATGTTTCTAAGCAATGTTTATAAGTTCAAATGGTGTGTAAACTTCTATCCTCTAATTATTTAGTAAACATATTCATAAGTTACATGTGTAGTGTCATTAGCATCATGTTGATAAGATTATGTTTCTAAGCAATGTTTATACAAACAAATGGTTTGTAAACTTCTTACCCATAAAGAAACCTGGTTATGCAGGCAATGATTTGGAGAAGTAAAAAGCATTTGTAGACGCCGTAGTCTAGTAGACTTATCAGACGTGAGGGTCACGGTTCGCACCTCTCATTAAACTCATACCTCTTGCGTTAGTACCACCCTAATGATTTCATTTTTCCACTTAATCAGCGAATGGAAATAAAAAAAAATTAAAGTGCAATAAAAATATTTTCTTTGAAATAAAATTAATTTCACTTTCTACTCCAAACTTTTGGATTTCAAGCGAAGTTAAATTAAAAGATAATATGCTAATCTACCGGTAACATTAGAAAAATATTTGGAAATCTTAAACTTTAACTAAAAATTAGATTAGTTGCTATAAATTTGGTACAATCTCAAGTGGAAGTGACAGTTAGAAACGATAAAATGAAGTTGACAGTTGGAGTTGGTGTAACCATTGGTTTAAGTAAGTTGGAGTTGGGAAAAAGAAAGCTTTTGATTGAATACTAGCATAGATTTCTTTAGTTTTATTTGCCTATTGTGACTTGATTGACAGCCAGCCTTTAGTTGAATACCGGAAGGAAGCTCGCCAGTCCTATGCTGTAGATGATTATTATTATGACGAAGCCGAGGAGGATCAAGAGGAAGAAGATGAATTACAACAAACGTTAAGTGAACAAAACGATGATATAAGTCCTGGAGGCCAGCGAGAAAATGGCAATGAAAATCTTGATGAACTGGAAGAGGATGATAATGAAGATGAAGAGGGTGATGATGAGGGTGAGGGCGATGATGATGAAGAACGTTTTATGACAAATCAAATGTTTTTAATGAAAATTTTCAACATTTTACAAACATAATCGAACACAATAAATTATTTATTTTAGTTTCTAGACTTAGATTTTTAATTTATAAATAATTAGGAGAGGGAATAAATTAAAAAAACCAACAACAAAGTTAATATTCAAACTCTTGCACTTCATGGTTATGATGGCGGGCATAGATTCTCTTGCGTATATTGCTACGATGGCGATTTGTTGGCCTACGGGTTACAGTTATCTTACCGTAGTCCATAACCTTGTTAAAAACCGAAGTAGGCCTTGCCAGACTGCTAACAGTACTTTGTTTAACATTAGCTGGTACCAGTATGGCAGCATCTGTCACTTCTACGCCTCCATTTAAAGGTACATTTTGTCCGCCAATACTCAACATTATAGGCAAATTGGAGTGCGTATTTATAACGATAGGCACGGTAATATAAATTGGTGCTGTATTCTCCTTAGGTTTAGGTTTCTCTGCTTGTACCAGCTATTCGAAATTTTTTGATTATTCCTTTGATTCTAATGGCTCTTATGCGGTGACTATACTAACCTCACTTTCAGCATCAAAACTTTTTAAAAAATTCAAAGGAATAGCATCCTCTTTGCTAATTTCATGCATTTCTTCGGCAGTTAAGTCGGGTAAACGTTCCTCAAGTAAATTGAAATTGGTTTCAAAATCTTTCCATTTCTCTGCATCATCTTTTACTATGTAATCGTCTTCAACTTCCACATTCCTACTGCTTTCCGGTACAATTTCAGTAGATTTTTCTACTTCTCGTGCACTTTCTTTTTCTTGTTTCGTTTCACCAGCTTTCATAGGAGTTTCAGTTGCAATATTTTCCTCGATTTGTAGTAACGTTTCGGTTACGACAGCTTGAGCTTGAGCTTCTTCTTCGGTGTTTGACAAATCTGTGGGCATTGCCAAACAGTTTGCAAGAAAGACCAGCATGAGAAGACCTGAAAAGAAAGAGAGAATTTCCAAAATTATAGTTTAAGGGCATAGAAAAAGTCGCATATGAAGTATCTACGAAAAAGGATAGGCAGTGTACACATTAAAGTATTATTTGGCTCCTCTTTAACCTGCTATTCAAGTGGAAAGCATAGATGGAGGCAGTAGGGAGTAGTCTTGCTATACTACAGCTCTGAGAAGACATAGACACCTCCAGGTTGATTATATGATTTCCCTTAACATCGTGCAGCCATAGAATAAGACTAGGGACCTCTTAAGAACTTTAAGGTTTATATCGATGGCGCTCATTTCCTGGGCAAAGTAGATTGTAATGTATTTATTGAGGGTCTGACATTAAAATTTTGTAGTCACAGTCATTCCGATCACTGAAGTGTATTTCTGACGGATTTCATAACAATTTTCAAAGTGGTGTAATGTGCAATGTTTGCTAGGCTGGTGGAATTTACCTCGACGTCCGCCTTTGTGTATTATTGCTGAGGATTTCTCAGTAAAATTTCAAACCATTCAAATCCATGTTCCAGGACATAAAGATGTCGTCGGAAATTGCTTTTCTGATAAGCTGACTAGAGCCACTGCGATTGCCTCAGTTTTTTTTCATGAAGGTATGTGCAATATTGCTCCAACTTGCAATTTCCAATTATTGCCGATATGTTTGGCATTCCTTCGAATTTTTTCTTCAGGAGTTGAGCTGCCTTTGTTACATCTTCGTACAGGAAAGTGCTCGGTCAAGAAGTCTCAAAATTAATATCAAAGCAATATTCACTTAATTGATCATTAGTCAAGATTACGAACTAGCTTCGTATAGCACTTATGTTGTGTTTGTTAATTTTCTTGATAAGTGGCGTGACCTTCAGTATAAAGTCGCCACCGAACGATAGATTTTTAAGAAAATTTTCATGGAAATTTTTATTTACTCTGAGGGTATTTGCCCGGAGTCTTCATATTTCATTTTTGACCTAGGGTTGAAATCGTGGCCTCGCCTAATGTCGAATAACCTAAAACACTACCAATTAGACTGTGGCGACTTCGGTTATAGATAAGTGATGTAAATGGCAAAGAAATCAAATGAAGAGAAGTATTTCTTGTACGGAGTGTTATTTTTGTTTCTTAGAAAAACATTTTCAATTAAATAGTTATCGATTGAAATTAGTTTGAAGAGAACTACAACGGTATGGTTGTCTGGAGGAGGCTCTATTTTTTTTAAAAGAATAAAAAGCTGCCACAGCAGAAGAAAACTCTGCATGCAGCTCCATGGCCACGTAGCAAACAATATTTTGCCTTCTACTTAAGCATGGCATAGAAAAGTCAAAAATTCTTTAGCTCATGTAAAAGAATGATTTCTTCAAATTGATAAAATTGATAATCACTAATTAGAATTTATGCCAATAAAACATGCATTTACGCGTATTTTGGCCTATAAGGCTTTAAATTTTGCCTCATTCATATAATTTTTAAAATTTTTTCACTTTTATTTTCACAAACATTTATCTTTGCATTCTTTTACATTTATTTGCACTTATTTTTGTTTTATTTTTTTAATTAAATTTAATAAAATTTAAAGATTTTTTTACCTATTCCGTATATTTGATGCATTTTTGATTAAAATTTTAATACTAAAGAAAGTTTGCGTTTGATTCGCTTATTTATAGATTCGATTTGATCACAATCACTTTCAATTTCTATTTCGTTTTATTCATAGTTTATCGATTATCGAATTTGATTTAAAAAAAAAATTTTTTTTTGCTTTTGATGACGTCAAACATTTGCTGGGTTTTGCGTTTTGTTTTGTTTCGATTCATTTATGCAAATTATTACTTTTGCTTATAATTTTGAATATTAGGTTCACATATTAAAGGTTTTACTGTATTAAATAATCGCTAAAAATCTATCTTTATCTCAAAAGTTCATTGAACCCAAGGAATAATTTTTAAAAATAAAATCCAATCGTTGTTTAAATTGATAATTTCACTTGGCAAAGTTGAGATTTTTAATTGATGACTACCAATAGGGAGAAATTTATAAAAAAAAAAAAATAGAAAACAAAATTAAACATAATCAAATAATAATAAATCGTGTACTCTCCTCTTTTCAAGATTTTGTTAAAAAAAAGCTAAACAAAGAAAAAAAAAATTGGTAGTCATCAGCCCGCAACGCGTATTTCATTGCAACATAACGTTTAAATAGGAAATAAACAATAAACACTTTGTGTGTAGGTGTGCATTGTGTTTGCTTATTGGACGTGAGGTCATGGTTTAAACCCCAGGTCGTACATCTCCATCAAAACGAAATATGAAGACAATATATCTTCGCCATAGTCTAGTAGGTAGTGTGTTGGTTTATTAGACGAAAGGCCGCGGTCCGATCAGACATCAAAAGCGAAATATGAAGATAATATTCGTTCGGCAACTTCCTTTCAACAGATTTCTGGAAAATACTCTCAGAGTAAGTAAAAATTTCCATGAAAAAGTTCTCAAAAATCTATCGTTCGGAGTCGACTATGAACTGTAGGCCCCACAATTCCTGTATAAAATTAACGCACACCCAACATAAGTGGTGTGATAAGCTCGGTTGTAATCCTGACTAAAGGGTTTGGATTCACACTTAAAAAATTTGATTCAAATTATACATGAGCTTGGTTCTCATCAATGCAAGTGTTTTAAAAACAGAAAACATTCTTTGTTTTCCATCTCGCCCTCCTTGCAAATAGATTAAGGCGTTTAGGATGAGTTATTTGGTTTAAAAAAATGTTTTTAAAAATACAATACTTGGCCTTAATTGATTAATTTGTTTTGTTTTTTGGAAATTTATAAGAGAAGCTTATGCCGTTCTAGTTTTCTCTTGTTTTGTCTTGTCTTGCCTTGTGTTGCCTTGTTTTCTTTTGCCTTGTCTTGTCTTGTCTTGCCTTGCCTTGCCTTGTCTTGTCGTGTCTTGTCTTGTCTTGTCTGAAACACTCTGTGTTTTTTTTATATTTTAGCCAAGACACACTATATAACTGTTAAATATACATGACTAACAGTAAACCTTAAGCGGCATCTATATGTTAATAATAACGGTATAATGTTAATACAAAAAACAGTTAGCAACAGAATAGTTTAAATTAAAATAAATTACCTTTAAAGAGCTATTGATGCCAACGAACTTTTCTGTATCGTCGCATCCGAAATGTGGAACTTTCTATGATTCTGGCTTATAAATCAGGCAGGATTTGATCAGTTGGTTTTGAGTTCGGAAGTCTCTATTGGAAGGCTCTATAGAAGTATAGAACATACTACAATATTTGGAGTCAACTTATATTGAGTACCGGGTTTATGTCTGTACTAATTAAATTAGATGCGGATTATGTCCTCTCATTGTTACTGTCTAGACTGGTTGTGAATGAACTCCTAAAAACTATCTACGAGAACACATACTGTCAAGAATATGCAATTGAAGTAGTCCTGATAGCTAGAGATACATTTGAAGAGCTTTTTTCCTCCTTAATCAATAAAGGTCTTGAAATTATCGTTGGTGCACGACAGTGGGCCTGAGAATAATCCCTAGCAGAACTATAATAGTGCCATTTACCAGAAGAAAATAGCATTCTCAAAGGAAGAATATTTGGCTCCTGGGTGAGATGTATCACAGAAAATAAGGTTCTAACATCTGGGAATAACATTGAATGGTAAATTGGCATGGAGGGCTCATATAAACAATACCTTGCAATGACCAGACACGCCAAAATAATATGCAGAGGGCTTACAGGGAAATCCTGTCGATGTAATCCAGAAATTCTAAACTGGATGTGTGTGGTTTATATGGATGTCACGCCAATAGTGCCACCTGGGGCAGTTAGAACAAATTTGAAGGCGGCTTAAATGGAGTAGAGCAGAGTCTAGCGTGATTTGCTATGTTAGGATCTATGAGAACCTGTCCTACAGCCGAGCTATACATGGTAATGAAGACCTAGGCTTTTGGAGTCTATGGTTAGGATAATGAAAGACAAGTCTAACGTAAAATTCATAAAAGGATTTAGAGAAATAAAGACCAACGAATGCCTGTCACTTCCGTCTTTAACTATACCATGGTCTGGACTAATAGAATCTATGATTTCGGAAAGTGCTTCGCAACGTTTTATCTTTTGTGGTATACAGATGGGTCAGCAACGTATCATGGAACAGAAGCAGGCCTTTTTGATCTCACACGTATCTTCCAAACGTCGGGCGGTGTCATCGTAAGATGTGCTCAATGCAACTTGGATATGAGATACAAAAGATTGATGCAGTACTCTTTGACAGTTAACCCACCATTCGAGTACTCACTCGGCTTTTGAGATTAAATCGAGGATAGTATGGGACTGTCTGGCAAAGGTGAATCGGTTAAATGGAAAAAAAAACTGTTGGGTCATAGGAGAATTCTAGTCAACGAGTAAGTAGAGGAGTTTGCGTGGGAAGGAGACCAGAACACTTCTGAAGGTTGGTAGCGAATGTTCGCAAAGGTTATTCCCAATGATAAGGAAGACACTAAGAATCTTATCCATGGACTCACACAAACAGATAAAGTTAAATGGATCAGTTGGATCCAAAATATGGTTGTTGGAGTATTATCATCACCAGTATTTATCCCATAAATCCCTTCTCAAACTTGTGTTCCAATGCGATATGAAACTTTTAAAACTTTTCTTGCTGAATTACAGTTCAACTCTTCTCTTTTCCATTGAGTTTCTATCGTGTGCATATTTTCAAATACAGAAGCAAAATTTAATCACACAATTATTGAAATGAACAGAAGACGTAAAACTGAATAATGGAAGCAGAGAAAAACAGACAAAAACAGACAGAAAAAAAAAGAGAGAGAGAAAAAAATTTAAATCAACATTTTGAATTTTTTATGCCCGAAAGAGTATTAAACGGCCAACTCCTATACTTCTCTTGCCTGCCACTGTCCTTCTTTATCTCATTACACAGCCAGAAAATATGAAATCAATTCATAATCATATTGACTTAAAGGGGGGGAGCAAAAAAAAAAAAAAAAAAGAAAAAGAATGAACAAATTTTTTTCACTTCTCTTAACGCTTCCATACTCCTGCATTCATAGGAAAAACTTAAAAGTAGTTGAAGATAATTTCGAAACTATGATTGTGTGTAAAAACTATAAAATAAAGGGAAGATAAAAAGTATAACGAAGGCAAAAGAAAAAAAAAAGTTTTAAATAAAATTCAATATCTAAGGAATGGCATCCATTTCATTTCAATACCCATTTTTCCATCTTTAACTTTTGCGGTAAAGCTTTTGTATTCTTTCTTCCGTTGTCTCCACTTTAGTCCTTCTGTCTTCTGTATTGCAAAGCATACAAAAACAGTCAACTGCTGGAAACTAAAATAAAATTCCAGCATAATTTTATTTAACGGTGGCAAACATTATCCAAAACACCACAGGCACACAGATAGATAGACAGACAGACGTGATAGACGAATGGTTAGACAGGCAAATGAATAGACAGACAGACAGTAGTAAAGGGTAAGAAGTTCAGGGAAATTCTACAAACAAAATCATCATAATGGTAGTTTAAAGCAAAGGCTCAGTTGCACAGAACAGAACTTAGTCAAACAGGCATGTTTAATGAGGTCATAAAGGAACTAGAAGTCTAATAGGTAGACTTGCAGGCACAGTTCAAACCTTAGGTCAGACATCTCCAACAAAACGAAGTGCGAGCAAATAACAGCCTCTCCATGGAATATTTCTTAAAACATCTGTCGTTCGGATTTGACTTCCAACTGTAAGACGCACCACTACATAGGTAGTGTAAGAAACTAGGTTGCAATCCTGACTGAAGGGTTGTAATGAAAAATTATGAATGCATGTGCAAAGGGCTGGCAGAGTTGCATATGTAGACAGGCCTGTATGCGCTCTGTATGCCCTATCGAAATTAACGCTTCCGTTTAAGGAAATATGCCGGATAATTCGAAATTCTCGACTTCTCTGCATTCTTAGCAATCCAGCCTACCATCCGGCTCACTGGCATATTTTGCCTTTCAATTTCCATCTTCATCCATATAAAGTCTACGTTAAAATAGGTTAGCGTGTAGCTTACCGTTCACAGGCAAGTTCATTTGGTGGCCAAATGGCAAATTGTAAAGTAAACCTCCTTGCCATGGTGTGGTGGGCTTGTACCACCCCAAGCTCCGAATGAAACCGGCCAGTTCCCTGAATGGCACGTTCGGTACCTTGCCCAGATCTTCGTACGTTTTGTCACTCATAAGCTGATGGCATCTGTCCTGAAAAAAAAAAAAAACGATTCCGTTTCCTAGTCTGCAGTATTCCTGATCTGCAATAATCGGAGCTTGTCGGCAATACTGCGAACAGCACAGTGTCGAGTTAGAATCCTATTCTATAAAGTCTAACTGTTGCATTATAGACGTTCTGTTAATAAATTTCTGCTGCCCATGAATTCTTCTTCTTAGGTTTCCAAGCTCCTTTTCTTCTTTATCTTTATAGCCTCTGCAGAAGTCGTTAGGAGATATTCCCAGCATCTGTGCGTGTGCACCCAAAGACTGGCATATACCCCCAAAGGGCCAGATCTGTCTGGTCTCTCTTCATGTGCGTTCTCCTCTCTCCTTTGAAACTCTTCCTGGAAGAGAATGAAACTCCTCTGTAGGCGGATGCCAATCTCATGCATGAATTCAATTTCTATTGTGCCAGCTATTGCAAGTGTATTGGCTTTGTTGTTGCCTTCAGTCATCCGGTGTTCAGGATCTCGCAATCTCTTTCAGGGACCCTCTGAAATATTGGACAATCTCTAGAAAATTAATGGCCGCTTTACTCTTGGTAAAAATGCGTATATCTCCTCTCGATATTCTTTGATATCGGATTCGCTTCTCAATGTTCTTCAGCTTTTTAACAGCCATCTCTGCAACCAACCATTGCCTTTTCCTGTTCCATTTTGTAAAATAATTTCTTAACCTGTATAAACAAGTCAAATGTTAAAGAAATTCAAATTCAATATTGTTTTTCAATTTCCCCTCCGCCCTTCCCTCCCGCCAAAACAAACGAAACCTTTGCACCCGCATTTGCTGTTGTTTCATCAATTGTTTTGGTGGTGGTGGTGCAACATTCATTCACTAGCTCACTCGCTCACTCATTTACTAACACATTCATTTGTTCCGTTTGTCATTCTTATGCATTCATGGCATGTTCTGGCGCTGACAGTGTATGCATTTATTGCTTGATTGAGTTGACAAAATGCATTGTGTAGAGTGCTGACAGCATGTCAGCATTTACACAATAACCCATTACCACTACTGCTATCGTGCTACTGCTACCCATACATACCAATACCAGTAAAGTATTGAGCAGAGTATTGGTATTGATTTTGTCAAAAGAAAATGCAAATTTTAAATAAGAAAAGTAGAAGCAGAAGTAGAAATTGAAGCAAAAAGAAACCCAAAAGTCTGCATGCAAACAGACTTAAACTTATTCTACTCACTGTACATACACATACATACACACACACGCATACTAACTGCATATTGCTTTTGAATGGTTTCTTTTCTGTTTTGGTGGAGCACCACCAAACATCTGTTAAATGCGGTTGCAAGAATGTCAAACTTAAATGCGGTACAATCAATGAATTGGTAAAACGATCAAGTTGCTGGTACTACTGGAGAGAGATATGAGCAATATAAAGTGTTTAATGACACGGGTGTTAGCAGAAGATTAAAAAACGGAGGAGAAGAATTTAAACAGAAAATTAAAAAGAGCAATTGAATTGTTGATACTACGTATTTTGCAAGGCACAGGTATTCTCTGCTACTTCATCGGTAGCATGTAGGTATGTACGTGCAATATTACTCAACTCAGTTAGTCCTGTTTGGATAAAAAGAGGACTGGAAGATATCTAACTTGAATCGCATGGCTATCTCTTGATAAAAATTGAAAATCATCGTAATCTATCCATCTCTGTGAATAAGATCAAATGCTATTGACCATAATAGCGTTTGTAAATTAAGCTCAAGCCATCCTCAGTTTCGATCACTAAAAATAACTTTTCATGGAAAATTGTTATGAGTAACAGAGTCCATTTCACTCTCTATGACCACAAGTCACTAACCGCCAAATATTTGTGAAAATGTTTTTATTGAAAACCGTTGTGAGTTAAGGGAAGGTATTTCTACATTCCCAACCATGTGCCATTAATTACCAAAGCCTTTTAAAATTACGTTCAAACCAATCTGATTCTAGATCATGAGGAAAATACCTTTTTATCTACTCTCAGTTGGATGCATAACGTCCGAAATTTTTAACAATTTGTAAAGCAAGCTTTTTGCTTACCTAAAACCACTGTAAAATTAGGTTTCTTTATATTAAAAAAGATTAAAAAACATTGTTTTGAAATATATTCCAACATAATGTTATCAACATGTTGCTAATGATAGTATACACGTGTAAGAGGACTATACAACATTTGATTATAAAAACATTGTTCTGAAACATTATCAAAGATACACCATTTCATAATATAAACTTTGTTTAGGAACATAATTTTTATCAACATGTTGCTAATGACACTAGAGATGTGTAAGAAGACTATACAACATTTGATTCTGAAAACATTGTCTTGAAACATAATCACACATAATGTTTTCAACATGCTGCTAATAACTCTATACATGTAGCTTGTGAATATGTTTATTAAATAATGAGAGAAACAACATGCATACATTGAAATATCAACCTTCATGTTGGAATACAAATTCATCAAATTCTTAGCAACATGTTGTTAAGCAACCAATATAAGTATGTAGCTTAAGAATATGTAAGCTAGTTACTGTGTAGCTTGTCAAGGCAATAGGCTTGTAGAAGAGACACCTTAGGCTAAGGCCGGAAAGATTGTATGGTCGGAATACTATGGCAACTCTTCACCACAATAATAATAAAGCAATTGCTAGGAAGCATTTTACTAGCACTAAAGTTAGGGAACATGTTAATCGGGCAGTGATCACAATGTTGTGGATCTGATGAGTGCTTCTCCTGATTGAAGTCTGCACGGACAACAAAATCAGCTTCAGTCTAAGGGATGATTGTAGTAGTTTCCGTAATGTTTTTGGCGTTTGTCGAAGAGATATATTGAAGAAACATTCGAATCCTAACGATAATTAAGAAATTATTTCCTTTTCATATTCCTTTTAAATTTTCCATACATTTGTTGTGCTTCTCATCCGAATAAAACATTTTTTCCCCTTTAAACACAAATTGAAAAAAAAAATATTGAAATTCTACATAAAAAAAGAAGGGAATGGAATGTAAAAACAAAAACAAAAGGACACAAGCTATTGGTGTAGAAAGAGTTAGAAAAATGAGAAAAAGAAATTAAAAGCAAATCATTACAGCAGTTGAACACCCTGAATAAATAGAGGAACTATAAAATAAAATAACAACAACAACAACACAATAACAAATATACACTATTTTATACATTTTTTAAAGACAATCGAATATGAAGTTATAGAGACAGACATTTTACAGACAAACGGGCAACCAAAAAAAAATAAATAAATAAAGGGACAGGAGAGAAGGCTAAAATAGAAAAATTGTTGTAAAAAAATAGGAGTGCGATTGCATGAAAATAATAGAAAAATAGAGTAAAAGAATGTGAGAAAAAAAATGATTAGAAGAGTGAATAAATTGTAAAGAAAGGAGCATCCATTTATGCCTGAATAAATACTCATGGAAATAATAATACAACAACAAAGACAGCAAAAGGACAAAACACAAAAAAAAAAAAAATAAAATTGAAAATAAAAGAATGCTCTCTGAATGGAAGAGAATCAATGAAAGAAAATAGAAAAAAAATACTAAAGAAAAAACAGTCCAACTATAGAAATTAAAACCAAAAATAAAAAGAGAAAACATGTCCATGGCATTCACTTTAATAGAGGCAACACGGCTAGCATAGCTTTAAAGTAAACGTCGTCAGACATTAGTTTTTAATTCTATTTCTATGAAGTTACAGGACTTGGAACGAACAAAAAGCCGAAGGTTTTTATCCTCTAGTGAAAACTTAGGCCTTAGTTTTTGCTGCAGTCACATTTCCATTCCGTAACTTACTTCATAGCAAATTGTATCCTGTCGTTAATAGGAACCACAAATCAAACACAAGTCTTGTTCATCACAAGATTTCATAGGAGGGAACGGGACCTACAGTTTATCTTTATTTACTCTCCGAGCTTTTGTCAGAAGGCCGGTGCGGAAAAGCCATTGAAAGAAATATTTTTTCATTTTTCTTTTTGATCGAGATATCTAAGCATGGCTTTTCATACTATAAACCTACATACATCTTCTACTACCATGACATGGTAAACATTTCTTCCTTTTTTGCAATTTGAAAGCGCTGTTCCAATGTTAAATGATTCCTGATAATTATGCTAAGACGTCAATTAGATGTCAAACCACAGTTATCGATATTTATAATTCAAATGTCGCCTAAGGACACCCTGTACCGTCAAGATTAACGCTAAAGTATTACCACAATCTGTCAGTCATTTTTGAAAGTGTGGCCTTTTGCTCTTTTTTCCAGCACAACTGTTCAAATGCTTCTAATGGCACTGAAATAAGCACAACGCTTTCAATAGTTTGTCTCCACAATATTTTTTTTCCTCTTTCTCTAGCCATTTTTAATGAGTTGTTTTATGCTCATCACACATTTGCAGGCAAAATTTAAATGCACACACACACACAAACATAACATAAAACAGTCGCAGTTAATGCTTAGCACATACGTATTTATATGTATGTATGTGTATGTGTTGTTTAATACTGATATTTAAATAATTGAGCAATTCTTTTGAATTTCTTTTTTATTTTTTTTTTTCAATTTTTATTTGTTTTGTTTTTTGTTGTTGTATTTGTAGACATAAATTATCATTTCAGTGGTATTTGAATATTTTTTTTGTGGATTTTTTTTAAGTGGTTAAAATGGTATTAGAATTTTATAAATAAATGCTTAGACACAGTCAAGGCATTTCCGTTTTCTGTCTCTTTCTAAACTTTGCTTATCTCACTCGTTTCTANTTCTAAGGCTGCTATGGTAAGAGATTTCAATAGAATTTCTCGTATTTTTTTTTTTTTTTGTAAATAAATTTACTGTAATTGGATTTTCATTGATAATTTCTTTTTATTTCCGTTTCCTGATTTTATATTCCTAATGTATTGCTAGTATAAGCATCTATGTAAACGTACATATATGTGCATACATTTGCATGCATCTATGTATTCTAAAGTGAGACAATAAGATGAGTAAGCTTTTCAAAATAAATCATTTTCCTAACATTCTCTAACAGCTTTCAAAGACAATTAATGCTTGTATTTATTTATTTATTTACATGTATGTGTGGGTGTGTTTGTGTTGTCATACTGTGGTTACAGAAATTGTCATTAGACTGGCATAATATTTTAATATTTTAAATGCAAATAAATTTCATGGAATTGTCTGGTTATGTGTCTGGAAATTTTCCGAATCAAAAATGAAAGAAAGGAAGAAAAGAAAAAAATTGTGTGTTCAAAATATTTATTGTCTATGGCAAGTGATGCAATTAAACTCTTGAGTAAAACTATTCATTATAAAATTTAATAATTAAATAATACCCTACACAATGCGTTTCTACTTTTAATACCCCAAAATGTCATGCAGAGCATATAGATTCGATCATTTTGCTCTCAAAGCTGTAATGTTGTGCTATAGGATAGCATCATAAAATCCTTTTGGCATAAGCTTCCTAATATTGGAAAATTCCAGAAAACTCAATATATTTTATGTCCTTTTTCCTTATTACGAAAGCATAAAAACCTACCCATTGTAGCGTCAAGTGGTATACCAAAGAGAGCTTCCGAAAATATGTCTCCTACCTCCCAGACTCTCACTACCAACATTAGCTTCATAATACCACATACATAACACAATTCGCCATTACAACCCTTTAGTCAGGATTACAACCAAACTTCTCACACCACCTCTGTTGTGTTGTGTTAATTTTATAACTGAGTGTCCGAGCCTACAGTTTAAAGTTGACTCCGAATAACAGATTTTTGAAAAACTTTTCATGGCAATTTTATTTTTCTCTCAGAGTTTTTACCAGAAATCTGCTGAGAGGCACTTTCCGTTTTGTTGGAGATGCCTGACCTGGTGTTTGAACCTTGGCCTCACATCAAATAAGCCAACACACTACCTACAAGGCTCCGGTGACTATAGCTCCTACAAACAAAATCGGCAATTTGTGTTATCACTTTGCCCATGTGGTTGGTGTTCCCTGTAACCACTTCAAGTGCCTTGGAATCAATGCAAGACATATCTCACGCAATTCAATTCGATTGAATTCAATCATTGTTCTTGGCTTTATAAGTGTGCAGTAAGCCATATGAGGGTAACAGTCGAATGTCTTGATTTCTCCTCCAAAGACACTCGCCATTCTGGCTTCTATACTTGATTGGATTTCTAGTAGGATAGTACAGAATGCCTTAGATGACATAGTCCTAAGAGTATTTGTTATCCTAAGTTAGGTCATCCTCATACAGCTTGCAAACCGAGCTACATGAAATATGTTTGTTTAATATCTGGCCTCCCATCTAGTTAGCCAACACATTACCTAGCTAGACTATTAGCAACACAGTACCGTTTTATGCCGAATTATAACATAGTCTGCGTTCTTGTATGACTCAGTTGATCTGTCAGCATATTGTAGTTAAAAATCGAATAAATATCCACGACGAAAGCCAGTGGATCAAGCCATGGCTCCGGTATTTTTAGTAAAAAATTTTTCTTTCGATGACTTTCTCTCTGCAGTCCTTTGCCAAAAGCTTTGAATATTAAACAAAATTTCTGTGAACAGTTTCTCAAATCTATCGTTCGGAGCCGACGTGAGTGATGTAAGAAACTAGGTTGTAGTCCTGACTAAAGGATTATAAAGATTAATTGAGTTAAAGTTATGAGCTTTGAAATTTCATCCCTTAAGGAACTTTAAGCTGAATAACTGCGTATCACATACGATTCAGGTGCTCGCCTTGCTTACGGCCTTCAGAAAGGAGTATTGCAGTAAAATTTTCTCATTCCAAGATGATTTTCATTTGGGAGAGCCATTTTTAGTGACAACAGGATATACTAAGTCTACGGAGATTGCTTTTGAGATTGATTATTGAAAAGGAAGGAGAGTTTTTAAGTTGCACTTCACATTTTAATGGTACTCCTGGCCATAGCACAGTAGTTAAAAATAAAAATAAGGACATTTTTGTTGTAATTAAAATGTGTTGTTGTCTTTTAGATATCATATATGGCAACCCTGGCATTAAATAATGTTGATGCCTATCTGATGTCGTACTTGTGCAACTCCAAAAGCTTTCCGATTTAAATGAGATCTCAAGTTAATCGCATAAAATATTGGCTAACGTTTAACAGCTGCTTAGATTAGGTTGTGATTTTATTTCGTTTAAAGCTCGCTATTAATTTTATTAAAAATCTTGTAGAAATTCCTTAACTTTTCCAAAAGCAATACTCACAACAGCACGTGTGTGTTATAGGAAGTTAAAAAAATATTGAAAATCATTAGAAAGAAAACAAATCAACACAAATCGAAAAATATTTTGCCATTTTTCAACGAAACAAATAAGAAATAAAAGAAAAAGAGAAGGAGATGTAAAAGAAAAATATTTTATTGATGAAATCCCATCATATGGTATGGCATGGCATGGCATGGTATGGCATCACATTGTATCGCATCGCATCTGATGAGTGTTAGAGTTACTCCAGAGAATTTGTTGAGGTATAAAAATGTGTCAAAGTAAAATGCTGGGATTATTTGTATTCATCTTTTTTCTTTCTCTCTCACTCTCTCTCTCTCTCTGGGTTGGCAGGCAGCTGGAAGGCAAGCGATATAAGAAAAAAAATTTACTAAAAGAAGGAAACATTTGTCGCACCAGAAAGTTTTCCTTCCTATTTTTCTTTTTTGTTGCTACTTTTTTTTGTACTTTAATCGATGATTATAAAAATTTTCACCTTTTGTTATCGTTCCCTGTTTGGTTGCCTTTTTCTCGTCTCCATGGGTGAGTGCTTTCGCTATTATTGAACTTTTGAAAACTGACGGCATGCCTGCCTGCCTGCCTGTATCATCTATTAAAATGACAGGCCAAGTGTTGAAATTTGAAAGTGATGTATTGAAAAATTGTTGAAAATGATATTCAAAACAATTGATGCCGAAGCCAGAAGCTCTATAAAAAAGAAAAAAATTTTTTTTTAAAAATGGAGGAAGTTTAAGTGAAGAAATGTTAGCAAATTGGTTATTTGCTATCATCTTTTCTTGTTCTTTCTTTTTTTCCTTTTAAAATTTCCCCTATTTTTCCTGTATTTTCAACAGTTTGGATTGACAGAAAGGAGAGTGTGTGTGTGTGTGATGTTTTTAATTTCTTTTCTTCAGAAATTTGTTTGTATTGAAATTCTTTTGCCTTAAGTAATGCTGGAGTTGTTTGTTGTAAGTAAGTTCTTGAACCCAAGCTCCAGAACTTCTCAAAACTATAAAACTATAAAAGAGTGTGTGTGTGTGATGTTTTCTATTTCTTTTCTTCGGAAATTTGTTTGTATTGAAATTCTTTTGCCTTAAATAATGCTGGAGTTTTTTGTTGTAAGTAAGTTCTTGAACCCAAGCTCCAGAACTTTCAAAAACTATAAATTATTCTCTTTAATAAGTATCTTGATGTGTTAGTTTGTCAACCTGAGTTGATATTTCTTCGTATTTTTATTTTGTTGATGATGTTTGACATGGGGTTTGGACCTTGTTGCCTTCTTGAGCATCCTCTTTGAGATAATTCCGAAGAAATATCCACTCAGTATCCCAATTGTTTTCTTAATAGCCATGTAGTCTTATTGCATACGTATTTCAATCGGTTGAGAAAAGTCCGATGTTTCTATTTGCATTGCTTCTTCTCTAAACAATACATTCCTTGAAGCTTCTGAATTATTCGAATGTAGCATCGACAATCACCATGCTACTGAACGATAAGTTGGTGGCCCCTCTTTCTATGACTTCTCAGCAGTCTTCTGGAAAAAATTCTAACAATACGAAGTCGCCACTCATGGCTAAAATTAACACATACAACATGGGTGTTGTGTAAAGCTAGGTTGTAATCCTCACTAAAGTGTTGTAATGAGCAGTAAGGCACCTAAAATTTCAATACTAAACCAACCTTTTGTGCTAGAAGTTGTCATGACGCACACTTTTCCTCGGCTATGTCTGGAAATTAAACGTGTTAAGCCGTCCATCCATAGAGAGGGATATCATAGTGCTAGGTCTGGTAAATAGCATATTATATCTGTATTGGTTACAACTTGCTGGTAACAGAAAAGGCCCTGTTGAGCCATGTTAGACGCTATAACTCTAAGGGTGCGTTGATTATATCCACTACTCTGGAGATAATGCGCTCAGCCTTAACGATTTTTGATTTTCAACTAAAACTGATTACCGAAACCGGGCCGTACGGTTTATGCTTCCTGCATAAGTGAGATTGTAAGGACGGCTCAGCTCTTACATCGACCACTGTGGCACAAAACAATTTGTTTGAAGAACATTTTCGAACCAAAATCCCAATACAGCAATCACTCACAATCAATAGAATGATTTGAATTTCGAAAACATACAAATACATACGCAACACAAACACACCCGCACTGCCACACAGACACACACACACACATAAACTTATTCGTTTAATAATAAACAATAATTCGACTGCTTTAATGTACACCCACAGTATACTGTAGATTTATTGAAGTGTGTGGCTTTCCTACGCACACAAGTATATCACACACACACATATATGCAGTTAAAGCATGTGAATTAAGCCAAGTGTTTGGCAGACAGGAAATGAATGGAAATGAATACAAATACCTATACCAATGATATGATGAAGGAGGAGGGAGAAAATAGAAAAAACTTATCAATATTTTGGATGAATAAGAACAAGTAACTTGCAGATGGTCAAGATGGACTATAAGATACCCTTCTTAGGCAGCCAATAGAGTAGTCCAGTTCGTTCATGATTTCTGAGGAAAATTTTGTATCATTTAAAGGTAACTTGGACATAGGGATCTCATCGGAAATTATATTGCTGATGAGGCCGCCAGAGCATATAAGAAGCTTAAGGGAACTGGATTCCGATTGCCCCAGTCAAATTCGGAATATTTATTGGTAGCAGGAGAGTAAGTGCAATATGTGTAGGATCTACCGGACTGTTATGGATATGGAGAAAACTGATTGCCATCCATCATACAATTGCGGTTCTAACAGGCCATTGTCCTATGGGAAGATATACAGAAAGACTTGACAGCATTTCTTCAAATGTTTTCTGCAATAAACTATATCTTTCACTTCTTGTGTCAGCGCTTGGCTTTTGAATTGTCATCTTTGATTGAACTCTCTCTCTCTTTCTCTCTCTCTTTCTCTCTCTCTCTCTCTTTAAAATAAAATTTACTTCAGTAGTGAACTTTATCTTGTAGTTGAGAACCTTTTCGGGAGGTAACCCCCATGAGAACTTTTTGATCCTTAACCACTTAGTCTCTCCTTACAACCATTTAGTCAGGATAACAACCTAGTTTCTCACACCATCATGTTATTTGTGTTAATTTTATATAGGAGTGTAACGGGACTTACCGTTTAACATCGACTCCGAACGACACAAGAAACTTTTCATGGCAATTTGTTGTACTTTCACAGTGTTCGTCAAAAGACTAGTAAGGGGAAGTCACTAAAAAGTATTTTTCATATTTTGTTTTGTATGAAAAGTCTAAGCTGGGATTTAAACCATGGACTATCATATAATAAGTCAACACACTCTATACTAGACTACGGCCAATTTTTGATCCTTTAGTTGAATATTAATTTGTGGCATCACAACCTTCTTTGACTTAAAAGAGGATCCGTCAATATCCCAATATAATTTATGCCTCTGCAGATCGCCATCATCATCAATTTGGCTGTAAACTCTTCATGGGGTTTTGTTTAAAATGATGTCCTTTTACGAGACCTGTTCCTTATATACCGCAATGTCATATTGATAGAGAATATTAACAGATTCCATATGCTTTAGAGGAGTTGTGGGATGTTACCTTAATGTCTTTGGAATTGTAGGGTACAATAGAGAATACAGGCTTTTGTTGTTGTTATTGTAGGTAGGTATTAACAAATGATAAATTAGCAATGATTAAATGAAATGATTTTTTCTCTGTCTCTCTCTCTCTATGTTTTCTTTCTTTAGCCATTCCATTTCTTGTTGTTGTTATTTTTTCTTCCTCATTTTCACTGATTATTTCCAATAATTCATTCACATTCGATAGGCCAAACCAAACACTTATTAGAAATAATAAAAGAAAGGAACTGAAAATAAAGGATCCAAAGGATTTACAAAATATAGGAAAAAATAAAAAGATTTATTTGACTGGCTAATAATACAACAAACAATACAACAAACTATTTTATTCTATATTGCCAGTGAATGAATGAATGCGAGAATGAATGAAAGGAATTAATGCCTGCCTGCCTGCCTGCCTGGCCATTTCAAAACTTTTCTTTGCGTAAGTTTTTCTCTTTCTAACGAACGTGTGAATGTTTAAGAATATATGTTGTTATTGTTGTTGTTTTATTTGTTGCCTTTTTACTGTTACAATATAAACTTACACAAGGATTATTAAGAGATACATTCATGCTTAAAGAAAAAAAGAAAAAAGGATACAATGGCAGCCAGTATATCAAAACAATATTTGAAGAATATTTTCCTTTCTTCTTAGGCCTTAAATTGATTAATTATTCATTAAAAGCCTCCATAAAATAAAGTAGGAAAATACTCTCTCTCACTCTCTCTCTCCCTCTCTCTCTCTTTGGAGAAAAAAAGAAAAGAAAATACAATCGAAATTAGGCAATTGATGCAGGATAAATGAAGAAAGTTCTTTTAATTTTCCATACTAAACGCATACACTTAAGTGAGGCAACTAATAATAACGGTATATGCCTAACGGAAATGGATATGGAATATTGCTTTGAATGTAGCCATAAATTATTCAATTAATATCCAATACACACATACACACACACCGCATTATACCGTATGTAAGGAAATTATAGTCGATAAAAAGCTTTTATTTTATATGGCCATGGTTCAGAGCATAATCGATTTCTAAATTACATCACTTGGAGGTAACAGTCAGTAATAAAAGGTTGTTAGATTAGGTAGGGGACTCTCCTTGAAGGGCAAGAAACCACTTGTACCAGACATAAGATGAATTCTGATACCACATCTAATATCCAAACCTAGATCTCCGGTACCTAGATCTCCATACCTTACAGGAAATAAATCTTGCTATTGCAGCCAGCCTTCTTTTTCTGCTCTTTAGGCTTACAGTTCCTGAGGAAGTCATTTAAAAAAAGTAACAATTCTATCGGAATATGCCTTTTAATAGGACAGTAGACCTTGGCGATCACAATTGTGCGATAAATGCCTATGCAATTTAAGTAAAAAAGACAATCAAGCCGTAGTCTAGTAGGTAGTGTGTTGGCTTATTAGACCTGATGCCTCGCTTCAAACACGAGGTGAAACATTTCCAACTACATTTCATGCTTCTCAAATTTGTTGTTCGCAATACACTTTGAACTGTAGGTCCCGCCATTGATTGATACATACATGGGTGGTGGGAGAAGCTAGGTTGTAATTACCATATTCATGGTAATTGCCATTAAAATTTGCCCAAAAAAAATCTGTCGTTGGAAATCGACTTTAAACAATAGGTCCCTTCACTCATGTATAGAAATTAACACACACAACATAGATGGTATGAGAAGTTAAGTCGTAATCCTGACTGAAGGCTTATAATGTATGTCTTACTCATAGAAGTCTAGCAAGGTCTAGAAATGTTGTACATACCATCCGACTACCAATTAATGATCGGAAAATAGCTAGTTGAACAGAGGTCATCGAAACGCCTATGCCCTGTAACATAACGGAGCTTCATACCGATCTTCGACAGTCCTGGAGAACATTCAAAACTCCCCTGAAATTTTCCAGCAGGCTATGGATGTCGCTATAGCCTAATAGGTAATGTTTTGGTTTTCTAGAAGAGAGTCATTGGTTCAAGCCCCGGCTGCCCAGTTGCTCAGCTCAGGCAAGTCGAACAGAATTAAATAAAAATGGAAAACTTCCAACAAAATTTCAAAAAAATTCTGAGAGCATGCTAGTTTATGTTCCTGACTAAAGAATTGCAATCCCTTGATAGTGTTTTCTCCCTACAGTTGTCTAGCAAATTTGAGTTTCCCTCAATTCTACCTACCACTGCTCTGAATTTTTTGCTTTTCAAATTCCTCTTTCAATTTCACTGCCTTTTGACTTCATCAGAGGTATGGAAACAACTCTTTTGACAAGTTCGCTCACCATGGTCTGAAGTCTGCTTGCCCTGTCCTGGTGAATTAACACGGCCAGACAATGTCATGCTGATTTCCAGGCTTCTTTAAAGAAGCTGAATATTCTATTAATCAACGAGTATGCAATGCATTCGGGAAAAGTCACTGTTTGGCAAAGACTTTTGTTGGGAGGCACTATTAGTCCATATTCCTTTAAGAAATACGTTGACATCGGCAACAGCAACGGCTAGCTCTATAAATCGAGAATGAACAACTGAATTGAATGAACCCACATAGGATTTCAATAGCTCGACACTACGTATCACACAAGGCATCATCATATTCACACTTCATCATCATACTCATACATTATCATCATCCTCATCATACTCATACATCAACTGACATGGCAGTGATATTAGCTGACCACCAAGATCATGCGATATAATCCCGTTAGACGCTTTCTAGGGCACTTTCATAATTCAAGTTGCTCGTCAAGTGATGTTCCCTTGAGCTGTTGGTTGTCTGGTGTCATGTGAGAGTAAGTTTGATGATAACTAGAGTAGGTTTGATGATAACCTGCTAATCAAACTGTTTTTATTCACTGTTTAAATGCATGTGCTATTATTATTCTGCCTTAACAAAACAGCTATTCCGTTAGCCAACACATTAGAGGTGCGGTTTTAATTTCAATGTGATCGTGTTGACGGTAAGGAATTTAGGCGCCATGACAGGATGTCATTAAATTAGAAAATTTTCTAAAGGTTCTACTTGATGGTGGCATGTCTAACTATTAATTGGCAAATTTATACCTGTTTTAAGATGATTTATATAGGCTTTCATATGCTTATCGAAGGAATAGCATTTAAAGGGCCAATGGTTTTGCATAACATTTGAGTAACAATTTGACTCAGCAAAGAAGAAAATTGCGAAGGCGATTTTTGATGATTTGCGTGTAAAAATGCGTTAAGCATAGTTGATCCTTTTTGGTGAGAAACATTGTTCAGTTGGTTTCGGGGGGGAGGGGGGTGTGGTCATAAATGAGTTTCATGGTGCTCCAAATTTTTTTTCTTGGTTTTTTTTTATTCTTTCCATTTTTAATAGCAAAGTTTGTGTGTGAATGGCAAATTTGTTGAATTTTTTTTCCGGCTTTATCCTACAAAAATAAACGCAAATTTGTTGCTTTGGTTCTACCATACATGTGTACAGTATGTATTGTTGTTGTTGTTGTTGTTGTATACTTGCTGTTCATGTGGCATTTCAATAAAAGAGTCACGTTTATGACACACTCTTGGTCTCTTGGATGAATGGACAGAAACTCGCATGTGTACACGCCCCAACAAAAGCCATAAAAGAGCCAGCGCCTGAAATCCAACAATGAATGACACACGCTGTTGTTAGCCAGCAACAACAACAACAGCAACAACAAAAATATATATGGTAGAGGCAAAGGAAATCTCTACATCCTGAAATTCCTTTGGATACAAATTCATTATAAATGTAACATCAAGTTAAACAACTCTAGCCATTTTTATTGTATTTGTATTGTATTCGTAGTTGTTGGATAATTTGTAATTCGAAAATAACAGAAATCCAACAACAAAAAAAAAAAAAAAAAAAAGAAAAAAAGAAAAACCAACAAAAAGCCTAGGAGTAGAGGCAGAATAAAATGGAATTTCAATATTCTGGACACATCAACGTATTTTACTAATTGAAAATTAGGCCCATTGCTGTGCTGTTCATTTCTCCTTAAATTTTTTTGTTTCTTTTTTTTCCTTTTGTCCTTTTGCTGGACTGAACTTATTTTTTCCTATTTTTATTTGCTTTTTTACGTTGGCATTTGGCAGAGAACAAATGTTATTGATGCATAATATAATACAATAATATATGAGAGCACATCAGATGCGAAGGCCAAGTGAGAAGTGTAAAGAAAAAAAGTCCCATAAGTATTAAGTTTTGTTGTCATTATCCGGGGAATCGAACATTGTTCCACAGGCTGTTACGGCTTCTATGAATGGAGCGAGGGCATACGAAATGACATGAGTTAGACGCCAGGATCCATGTTAAATGATTCTCAAATCGTTCATACGGAATACCCCATGTGGCATAAGCTGCGTGACGCTTAGCGCCGCCCTCTTAAAACTACAAGTTGTTGATGTCGAGGTCTTCCATTTCAGGCGAAGAGAATTTGACAGTGATGGCATGACCAATAACATTCTCAAAGAAATATGAACCGATAACGCCGCCAGTTCAAACCATAAGTAGGTATGGAAAGCCAACAAATCTGGACAACTATAGATGCAGGCACAATCGAATTTGCCTTAAATCTAGCCAGGACCCATCTTAAAGCGATCATAGCTAGACATTGGCTTTTTGGTATGCACGCCTAGAGGTTAAAAATAGTTCACATCCTCTCCCGCCAAAGTTGTAATGACGAGGGCAGATCGTCTTGTCTATCATTTTTAGGAACTTAAAATGAGGGCCCTTTGTACAAAAAAGTCTCTAGCCAAATGGAACCTTATAGGGCAGAGGTGACTGTTAATTTAAGCCAACCTATCTTAAGGTATTCGATTTAACAGCCCTCTTTTACAGAATAATCTTGTACTTAAACTGTCTTAATAGCTTTTTCTCATTAAGAACTTTGTGCCGAAAGCAATATTTACACCCACTTCGGTGGCAATTCTACATCTTTGGTTAATCAATAACCAATATCTACAACTTCTCACCCATACCTTCACTATAACCCACTCCTCTTTGTCAATTGTTTGCCATATTGACCAGCAAAAGTACTGAGTCCTTTACAACCAGTCATTCGTAAATTAAAAAAAAGAGTGTATTTGTGTCTGTGTGAGTGCGTGTTCATCATATGTATGTGCACGTAACGTATCGTTCGTCTCCAGAACTTATGTTCTCGACTCTTTTCCTGTTACGTACGTGTGTGTATTATAAATTTTTGTGTGTCTACTGGCCCTTTAAACACATACATTATACTTGTGTGTGTGTGTGTGTGAGTGCGTCAGATAACTTACGCAATTTTTGTTTTTGTTCTCTCTCTCTCTGAAGAGAGTGTTTATTTCTTTTTGTCTCTTGAGGGTGTCATATTGCAATTTGTTGGGCTTCAAATTATTGGGGTCAAAATCGTCTTTATATGTGCTATATGGGGCTTTATATCTAGGCTACTAGTAAGAACGATTGAATGCGCAAAAAAAAAGAGGATAACAACTGCAGGGAATAAATTAATAATTTTTTGGGGGTTCATAATAAAGAACCAGTTAAAGTAGGCATAAATTTATAACGAATGGCTGTTGAAATAATAATAAAAAATAATATTTTTAGGTTATGAAGCATTCTTTGGAATTAAGATTGTAATTGACTGGAATAAGGAAATTAAATAAAGTCTTTAAAAACGCTAGCTGAGGCCTTCTTATAGGAATTTTTTTCTTATAATTTTGAATTTTTGAATTTTAGAGTTGCCATATTTAATTCATCTGCAGTTTCCTAGTACTCTACAGTTTTATCAGAGCATTTGCTTCAGTGCCTTCCACACAGTAATATCTGATCTGCTGTTTTTTGTATTGAATGTTCTAGACAGTGCAACTTTAAATGGAGATCAATTTGTGGCTATACACAGCTCGCTATTTTCTACATTAAGCCAAAAGATGTTACGTATTCTCCTCAGACACTCTTGATGTGCATGTCAATGAAAGTCCTAGCAATACCACCTCGAATATCATCCTCTGGGAATATTCAAACCAATGCTCAATTCCCACAGAGATGCTTGATCAAAAATGATCAAGCACAGACTATGAGATAATAAAGTTCTACTCAGACTCGGAATCACTTCAAACTCATTCAGGGAATTACATCTGGTTACTTGTCAAGTTCTAGACAGTTACACCAAACAGCATTTTGAAATCAAAGCAACAAAGACGGCGTAAATATTTGCAGGATTATAATACGTAGTGTTTTTGAGCATTCTGGTCAACTCCAAACTCGGTGCGAAAGTATCGCCGTTGATACGAATTTTCTATGATACTGTACTTGCCTAGACTCCTGGGGCGACTTTCCAGGCAACTGTAAGGCCAATGAGCTCGCCAGAGCAGGTATACTCCTTCCGAAACCCTTAGCCAATCGAATTGAATTTGCCATTTACTTCGGTTAAGTTGGTCATTAGGCAGAAAATCTTTCGGGATGCCAACCTATACTGGGTTAATTAGGAATCTCATTTCACTGCCAAACTTACTTGGCCCACGATGGATTGGAGACGTACCAATTAACAACACAAATCTGATTGCAATGTACTCTTGCTCACAGTAGCCATGCTTACCGGTCATTGCATTATGGAAAGACTCACGAGAAAACTGCAGCTCCTATCTAACTGTCTGTTGAAGAGAAGGATTCTTTTATTCACTTTCTTTGTGAATGCCTTGCGAGAAGCAGATTTCGATTATTTGGCTTTACATTCCTTGTTATTTTAAAGCTAAAGCTTCATTTATTAAATTTTCAGGCTAGTACTAGCTTAGTGTGTAGTCCCTGCAGGCTGATCGATTTCTTCAATGTATTTTAGTGGAATTCAGTTAGTACAGGGATTGCGCTTTCCTGTAGCATTACAATAGTCAGCTATGCGTGCTCAAGTGAGCTTTGCTATCAAAGCTCCACTTACCAACCTACCTAGCTATCTATATACCCACATACATACAGTCAAGATTACAGCCTAGCTTCTCATACCACTTATGCTGAGTGTGTATTAATTTAATATATGATTGGTGAGACTTACACTTTAAAGTCGATTTTGAAGGACAAATTTTTGAGAAACTTTTCATGACAATTTTTATTTACTCACAGAATTGTTTCCAGAAATCTGCTGAGTAGGCGGGACAAGCTATTGCCTATTAGTACAGATTAGGGGCATCATAGGTAAATATGATAGGTAAATATGCTTTAGAGGCCGGTCAAGTGCTAGCTTTGGTATTAAAGCTAGCAATCAAACCTGCCTACCTATTAGGTCGTGTGGTCACTGTTCTTTATTATGGGTGGGAGCAAAACCGTTTACAATGACAGTGTAATATGTATTACAGTAACAAGACACACTTAAGTAAGAATTGTTTAAACAGTAAGGAATTTAATATTGTTTCATTGCAGATGAAGTGGGGGGGGGGTGGACTGTAATTTTTTTTATAACAAATCGTAATGATTTGAGGACTTTTTGTTATTGTTTTACAAATAAAAATTGTTGATATGAAATCCAATATTGCAATCATTTATGGTTGAGTTGAATTTAATTTATTTCCTTGGAAACACAGTGAAATTAAAAGCTTCACTTTATTTTGCTGCTTTTTATCCTTTTTTTTATTATTTTTTTTATTAAATTTTTTTTATTGTATTGCCTTCAGATATTTATCAACAATATTTTTATTAACGGTTCATGATGTAAAAAAAGTTTAAATAATTTGCATGCAATATGAATGAATTATTAACAGAAAAAATTAAAAAAAAAAAATTAAAAAATAAAATATGTTTGTCAACCATTGAATAGAATTTAATTTGAAATGATAAAAACGAAAATNNAGAGCATGCATGACCTGCAAATATACGAGGAAGGGGTTTTTTCACAAATCCATTTAAAAAAAATTTTTTATTCCTTGAAATAAATATCGAAATACAGGCATAAGGAAACAAAAAAAAAAAAAAAAAAAAAAAAATGAACAATAACAACAAATTAGATCATTAGTAAATTTACAAAAAAAAAAGGAGTGGAAAAAATAATACGATAATAATAAACAACAACAATAAATAAATAAATTGAAATTGAATGTAAATTTTTAAAAACTAAATTAAGCATTTTGTTAAGCATAAACAGAAACAGAAACAGAAGCAGAAATTGAATTTTCTTTTCAATGCAATTAAACACGCGGTTTGGTTCATTACACTGGCATACAAAAGCAGAAAAAAAAAATAGTGAGGTTAAGTTTTTCTTTTGAACACTTTTTAATAAGAAATATGGCCACTATACTGACATAATTAGGTTGTCAGAATAGTGGCCATATTTCTTATTAAACAACCTAATTATGTCACTATAGTGGCCATATTTCTTATTAAAGAGTATTCAAAAGATAAACTTATACTGACAACCTAAGTATGCCAGTATAACCCTTTAATTAGGTTTGCAACCTAGTTTCTCACACCATTCGAGTTGTGTATGTTAATTTTATACACGAGAGAGAGGAGAGGCCTGCCGCTTAATATCGACTCCGAAAGATAGATTTTAGAGAAACTTTTCATGAAATTTTTATTTTGCTGTCAGGGTTTTTGCCAGAAGACTTCTGTGACAAAGACTATAAAGACTATAAGGAATACTCCTTCACATTTCACATGCATTAGAGATGTCTGGGCCAACATACTACCTACAACATAGCTTCTCACATCATCTAAGTTGTATGTGTTAATTTTAATTATGGACGATCCTACTGTTTAATATCGCCTGCGAACGATAGGCCTCCGAACGATAGTTTACTGCCAGAGTTTTTGCCAGTGGACTGCTAGAGAAAGGCGTCGAAAGGATTATCTTTCCATATTTTATATTCGTTGGAGATATTTGACCTGGTGTTTGAACCACGGATCACGTCTTACAAGCAAACACACTCCCTAGTAAACTACGGTGATTCGAAGCTGTTAGGTTAGGTTAGGTTAAGCAGGCAGCTATCTCGAAGAGCATATTTCACTTGGGTCCTTTAAAGCCTCACTGGTATAAAGATAGCATGTGGGGTTGGCATATGTCTGCCACCACTATAGTTTTATGGAGTTGTGGCTTCTCTCTTCTTTTGAGGTCACCGTAGTCTAGTAGGTAGTGTATTGGCTTATTGGTTGTGAGGCCATGAAACCTTATACGCAGTAGAGAGAATACTTATACTCCTGTAGTTGGCGTTTAAATCCCTTTTGTAGGACAGTGCAGGGGACACTGAGGTTTCATTCATTGAGCATACTCCGCTTGCCATATTTGGTAAATAAGTTGATGCACGCGCCCTACCAACTCATTACTTCCGATCTCAAAGAATTTTTGGGGGTTAGGTGTTGGTGAGTATGGGTCAGAACCTGCAGTTTTTTTTAGTTCTTAAGACGCATAATCGTGTCACTTCATCGTTCGAGTTCGTTACATCATCTCTAAAAGCAATATTGGTGTAATCCTTGCCTAGTAGCACAGTAGAGAAGGTTTCCTTCATATTTCTCACCTACTGAGAATCTCTTACCAGATTTCCATTCTCATCTTTGCAGCAAAACAAACTCAAAACAACCTCACAGGGTTGGGCAAAAATAATTTCTCTAAAGTTTCCAAGTGCCTTACAATATGAAAGTCTTCTCTGCTTTTTCATCATCACAACATCAGTAGAAGTCGTTGTAAGGTACACTCAAGTATCCGAGCATGTAAACCTAGAGGTCTATATTTCATTATAATTGCTCTGAGCTTTCTAAGCAGACTCTGATATGTTTTCATACGAATTTTGTTCTCTAGATAACCATATTGGGTTCGGTCTGTTTGATCTCTCTATAAGTGCAGTCATTACCACTAATTCTCAGACTTTGTTTATGTTGATATAGGACTTAGGCCTCATTCTCCAACCAAGATAAGTTTCTTACGATTTCCTATATTTCCCAACAGCCATTGCTTTAATACTCAAGACTAATATCCCAAGTGATATCACTTTCTGTAGTGGCTTGTAGAGCATCAGTGTTAATTTTGTTTGAATAAAGCATTTGGTCCGTGGTATGTGAGCAATTAAATTCCTGTTGTTACATGGCGTTTTTTGTTGTTCAACCTTAAACATCTTAAAAAATGAAAACAAAAAACTTTAAAAACTTGTTTAATTTCTTTTTAAAATAAAAAAAACCAATTCTCAAGTTTTTCTTAAAAACCAGGTCCCCTTCTGCTCATTCCTCTGGCTTTCTTGTAGCTTTTCTTTTTTGATGGCACGTTCTTTAAACACTATTCCTATGTATTGTGTGGATTATAAGTTTTCGTTTCTTTTCGTTTCGTTTCTTTTTTTTCTTTTCATTCGTTTTTAGCCACACTTTCTTTGCTTAAAAAAAAGTCGAGCGTTTGTTTGCCTTTTGCGTTGGTGTCTGCTATTTTTTCTTCTTCCTCCACCCTCTTTTCATTTATTGTTTCCTTTTTCAAACGCCTTCGTTTATTTTCCTGTTCCTTTGCTCTGTTCTCCGTTTTTTTCTTCTTCCTTCGTTAGTTTTTTTGTTCTATTTGAGTTTAAAGTAACGTTTTGTAAAAAGTTTAATTGAGAAAGTTAAAGAATTTCAATTAACCCTGGACATTCGTTACAACAATGTTTCGAAAAAAAAATTTTTTTTTGTTCTTCTTCTGTGTAGCACTTCGACGTTTACCAATAACGTCAAAACATTTTGTAGCCACAGTCATTGTGGCAGTTTCATTTACAGTTTCTATCTTTTTTTCGGCAAAGGACAGTGGTATAAAGGAATGTGTTCTTAAAAAAAAATCGAAAAGTTTCTGAAGTCGCCGTAGTCTAATAGGTAGTGTGTTGGCTTATTCGACGAAAAGGCCACGAAACGAAATATAAAAAAATATTTCTTCGGCGACTTCTTCTCAGCAGAAAAACTCTGAGGTCAAATCAAATTGTCATGAAAAGTTTCTCAAAAACCTGTCGTTCGGAGTCGACTTTAAACTGTAGGTCCTGTCACTCATGCATAAAATTAAAACACACAACATAAGTGGTGTGAGAAGCTCGGCCGTAATACTGTCTGAAGAATTGTAATTGCCAATTATGTATGTATGTTCTGTAAGTACTGTTTCTTACTTAATTGATCATTACAACACTTTAGTCAGGATTACAACCTAGTTTCTTACACTACCGATGTTATGGGTATTTAGTTTATCCATGAGTGACACAACCTCCAGTTGATCGTAGCCAACGAACAACAGATTTGAGAAAATTTTCGTTGATATTTTGCCTGGAGACTGTTAAGAGGAAGTCGCCTAAAGCAATATTATTTCACGTCTCATTTTGTTCGAAATATCTGAGCTGCGGTTAGAACCATGAGCTCTTGTCTAATCTATCTAACATACTACCTATTAGACTACGGGAACTAGAACGGGACAACCACTTGCTTCAGTGTTACGCTGTTGATCGCCTGCTGCAAAAAAAAAAAATATGCGCACATGGAATATCGGCTCTGTTCCCCGTCTTCTTATTTCTTTTTTCCTTTTGTTTCTGTCACATTAATTACGATTTTTTTTATTGGTGAATAGATGTTTAGTCTACTGCAGCAAATTCTAGTATGCTAGGGTTGCCAATTGTCACTGACTAGAAAAAAAAACGCTTTTGTAAAAAATATATAAGGGGTTGTTGTATTGGATATTGTGGTAAAAAACTGTGTTTACTGACCACTAATTATTTTCCTAGCTGTGATGCTGGATTACCATTCCGTGTTTTGGTTCTTGATGTCTGCTTTCCACCTCTCAACTGCAGAAGTCAACATTAAACCCCAGCAACCTTATCGGCTTTCATCTTAACTGCAATTGAAATTGATTGAGAAGCAATTCCAGACTCTGTTTTGAATATTTATGTGCTTGAAGGTGGCATATAACGGCATCAATAGGTCCTTCGAAGGATTAAAACATTCTAATGATGACGAGAGGGCGAGATCTCTGTTTTATTTCTAATTAAAGATATGAAACGTTTAACGAAAGACCCTATAGTAGGCAATGATAGCTTAAACTGATCATTGTATTTTACACTGCCATCGGTGTATTTCATTCATTAAAAATAAAGAAAATTTCTTTAATTTTTATTTAATTTTCCTTAAACGTGTATAAACTTCCGCTGCAAAGTTTTCTTCTCATAGGACGTTTTTTTTCTTGACAATGTAGCCCTTGTACCCCCAAACGCCGTCGTAGGTAGTACCCAAACCCTTTTGTATAAAGTGAAGACTTTAATTGTGTGCGTGCGTAAGCTTGAGTGTAGGGCTGTGTCGGCACTATACATATATCCATGCATTTAAAAGGAAGCAGTGTTTAAATATTGCTACACTTTTCTGCTATGCCTCTCTCGCTCTCTCTTTTGGCCTTAAGCTGCCGAGTGCTTATAGCGATAGTCGGCAAATACTTTAATAGCTTCATCATACTGATACACACAACCGCTTACATGTACTCACACTTACTGTCAGATTAGCAGGACTTTAAGGAGTCTAATATTTGTTGTTGTTGTTGTTGTTTTTATTGTTGTTGTTATTATTGTGCTAATATTAACGTTGGTAACTGTATACTTAGTATCCTATTAGTGTTATTGAAAGGCTAAAGGAGAACTGAACTAAAGTTGGTCCAGAGCGCGCACACAATGTGTTGAAGAAAGAAAAAAAATGTAGGAAAGACAGGAAGTTTACGAAAAATGATAAAGAGAATAAGAAAACGACGTATCAGTGTGTTGTCAGTTTAAATTTATTTTTTAAGCAAAAATTTTGATTGCGAGGGTGGTGATTGAAGAAAACGAGTCTCTAATATAAGGAGTCGTAGAAATTTCTGTTTGAAAATGGCTTTCTGCTTAGCACCCGGTATTCGAGTGACCCGGTATCAGTAGATAATTGTCGTTCTAGAGGTTAGCCTGTTTACAGGTTCTTTAGCTAGGGGATCTGCAGGAAACGCAAAAAGATGTTCAGTTATACCGCAGAAGTTAGTTTTTCAAGCATTTCCTAATATCAGGTGGTTTTAGATACCCTCAACTGCTTCACGTATGAAGTCTTGTCTTATCGTCAAAGTGGGTTTTAAAAGTGCCAATGAATTTTCTAACGTTATGCAGAATGACGTTTGAGCAACTTCTGCTGCTACATGAAGACAAGACGAGCTCTTATCATGCAACCTTTTTAACATTGCCATCAGGAGTGTTCGGAACGGCAGTCTTTTCCACAAAAGCGTCCTGTTGTTTGAGTACACTGACGACATTGCCATTGTAAAGCGTACCAAGTGGGATGTTACTGCTGCTTTAGGCATTGTTGAAAAGGTGGTTGTGGCAGCATGTGAGGCGAAAACAAAGTATATGTTGCCGACAAGTAGGCTCATGAGACTTATTGGATTCCAAATTACAGCTAAAAACTATACGTTCGATGTTGCCAATGAATTTGTTTATCCTTGGGTCCTCCGTTACTAGTAAAAATAATGTCTTTGTGAAGAATAACGAGTATCTTCGGAGGGGGAAAGCAATATATTTGACGCTTACACTCATATGGGTTTCGGGACACATACAAAGCCTGGAATCATG
Organism: Sarcophaga bullata; assembly: GCA_005959815.1. NCBI lineage: Eukaryota > Metazoa > Arthropoda > Insecta > Diptera > Sarcophagidae > Sarcophaga > Sarcophaga bullata. The sequence continues at coordinate 343,902 of QOCX01000206.1, forward strand.
ATTGAATTCTATTGAATTGAAATGCGTGGTATATGCCCGTGGATATAGATCTTCTTGCCAATAGATCTGACTATGGTCTCAATAGACAATTAGGTAGCAAAGGCCTCTATCATCATCAAATAGCTTATCTTTCCAGTGCTTATCCAAGGCATAGCCACATGGATGTTATTAAGTGAGAGTATTCGGCATCTACGATGCAGCTCGTGTTGACTATGATTTTCCTTTAAAATATAAAGATAAATTTCAATGTAATTTCTCATACTACCTACGTAGATTATACCCTATTGATGCAATTTTCTTTTGCCAAAAGATAAACTTAAATTCATGACTTCCAAAACGTTTTTTCTTTCCCTATGTTTTCCTGTTTTCGTGCTTTTATATGTTTCGTATGATTGTTTAATAAAACATCGTCATTACTTTTTCATGTTGTTGTTGTTGTTGTTGTTGTTGTTGTTATTTTATTACAACTGATAACAACAAAATATTGTTACTTTTTAATTGAAACTTTTGTTCAAATCTTAATTGTTGTCTTTTGCCTTTTTTTTGTTTTCTTTCTTTCTTTGTTATTGTTACTGATGTTGTTGATGTAGCTGTTGTTGTTGTCATTGTTATTTTGTTGAATTTTGTACTGGAGTTGATAAAACTGTGGCAAGTTGTGCCTTTATTTTCTAATTGCCTCAGACCCCGCCTTTTCGAAATAATTTTCTTTTTTTTTTCTTTGATTCCCCAAATCATTTTTCGTTTAACGCTATCAAAGGGAGAGCTATGAACAGAAATAAATTTAAAAAAAATGCTCTTTTTTCTACAGCAATTACAGAATCTATTGTTTTGTTGTTGCTGTTGCTGTTGCTATTGTTCGTTAACGTTTTGTTTTAACACAACAAGAGAAAAAGAAACTCAAAAAACAATCGCTTCTTGCTTTAGCTTTATGACGTGCGAATATGTTGTGTATGTACACACACACACACACACATACATATACAATTAACGGGAGATTATTACTACGTTATTTCCACAGGGCCAGCCCTACACATTTATAAGTACCGAGGCGGCCCATACCATACCGAGGTGACAGAAGAGAGGTACTTGCAGCATGTACTAGAATAGGAGATAGGAAAACACCCGGACCGGATGGGATCCCAAACCGGGCACTTAAGGTGGCTATCAACATAGACCGGATATGATCGCCAATGTGTTCAACAAGTGTTTTGTCGAGGGTATTTTTCCACGTAGATGGAAGAAGCAAAAATTGGTTCTCATTCCAAAACCTGGCAAACCTCCAAGTGAACCATCGTCGTACCGTTCCATCTGCCTACTTGACACGATGGGAAAAATATTGGAGAGGATAATATACAATCGACTGCTGACACA